>JAJEJO010048266.1:0-35251 GCA_020662805.1 Glaucomys volans | reverse complement strand
GACTGCACCAACTTGCACTCCCACCAGCAATGTATGAGTGTACCCTTCTCCCCACATCCTCGCCAACACCTGTTGTTGCCTGTATTCTTAATAAAAGACATTCTAATTGGGGTAAGATGAAATATTAAGATAGTTTTGATTTGCATTTCTCTTATAACTAGGGATGTTGAACATTTTTTCATATGTCTGTTGATTGCTTGTAGATCTTCTTCTGTAAAGTCCTTCTTCATTTCCTTGGCCCATTTATTGATTGGGTTATTAGTGTTCTTGGTGTAAAGATTTTTGAGTACTTTGTAGATTCTGGAGATTAGTGCTCTATCTGAAGTGTGTGTGGCAAAGATTTTCTCCCACTCTGAAGGCTCTCTCTTCACATTGCTAATTGTTTCCTTTGCTGAGAAAAAGCTTTTTAGTTTGATTCTATCCCAATCATTGATTCCTGCTTTTATTTCTTGTGCTTTGGGAGTCATGTTAAGGAAATCTGGTCCTAGGCCAACATGATGGAGATTTGGACCTATTTTCTCTTCTATTAGGTGCAGGGTCTCTGGTCTAATTCCTAGGTCCTTGATCCATTTTGAGTTGAGTTTTGTACAGGGTGAGAGATATGGGTTTGATTTCATTTTGCTGCATATGGATTTCTAGTTTTCCCAGCACCATGGGTTGAAGAGGCTATCTTTTCTCCATTGCATGTTTTTGGCTCCTTTGTCAAGTATGAGATACCTCTGTATTTATGTGGGTTTGTCTCTGTGTCCTCTATTCTGTTCCATTGATCTACCTGTCTATTTTGGTGCCAATACCATGCTGTTTTAGTTACTATAGCTCTGTAATATAGTTGAAGGTCTGATATTATGATACCCCCTGCTTCGCTCTTCTTGCTAAGAATTGCTTTAGTTATTCTGGGTCTCTTATTCCTCCAAATGAATTTCATGATTGCTTGCTCTATTTCTATGAGGTCTGTCATTGGGATTTTAATTGGAATTGCATTGAATTTGTATAGCACTTTTGGTAATAGGGCCATTTTGATGATATTAATTCTGCCTATCCAAGAACATGGGAGATCTTTCCATCTTCTCAGACTTTCTTTAGTTTCTTTCTTTGATGTTCTGTAGTTCTCATTGTAGAGGTCTTTCACCTCTTTTGTTAGATTGATTCCCAAGTATTTTATATTTTTTGAGGCTATTGTGAATGGGGTAGTTTTGCTTATTTCTCTCTCAGAGGATGCATCACTTATGAATAAAAATGCATTCGATTTATGAACATTAATTTTATATCCTGCTACTTTACTGAATTCGTTTATGAGTTCCAGAAGTTTTCTGGTGGAATTTTTAGGCTCTTCTAAACAGAGAATCATGTCATCAGCATATAGGGATAGTTTGAGCTCTTCTTTTCCTATTCGGATCCCTCTAATTTGTTTGGTCTGTCTAATTGCTCTGGCTAGAGTTTCAAGGACGATGTTGAATAGAAGTGGAGAAAGAGAGCATCCCTGCCTTGTTCCAGTTCTCAGGGGCAATGCTTTCAATTTCTCTCCATTTAGAATGATGTTAGCTGTGGGCTTAGCATAGATAGCCTTTACAATGTTAAGGAACATTCCTACTATCCCTATTTTTTCTAGTGTTTTGAGCATGAAGGGGTGCTGTATTGTATCAAATGCTTTTTCTGCATCTATTGAAATAATCATGTGGTTCTTGACTTTAAGTCTGTTGATGTGGTGAATTACATTTATTGTTTTCCGGATGTTGAACCAATCTTGCATCCCAGGGATGAAACCCACTTGATTATGGTGTACTATCTTTTTAATATGCTTTTGTATGCGATTTGCTAAAATTTTGTTAAGAATTTTTGCATCGATGTTAATTAGGGATATTGGTCTGAAATTTTCTTTCCTTGATGTGTCCTCCGCTGGTTTTGGTATCAGGGTGATATTAGCTTCATAGAATGAGTTTGGAAGGGTTCCCTCTTCCTCTATTTCATGAAATACTTTGAGGAGTATTGGAATGAGCTCTTCTTTGAAGGTCTTGTAGAACTTGGCTGTGAATCCATCTGGTCCTGGGCTTTTCTTTGTTGGTAGGCTTTTGATGACTTCTTCTATTTCCTTGCTTGAAATTGATCTGTTTAAGTTGTGCATGTCCTCCAGATTCAGTTTGGGTGGCTCATATGCCTCTAGGAACCTGTTGATGTCTTCCAGGTTTTCTATTTTGTTGGAGTATAAATTTTCAAAATAGCTTCTAATTATGTTTTGTATTTCATTAGAGTCTGTTGTGACATTTCCTTTTTCATCATGAATTTTAGTAATTTGAGTTTTCTCTCTCCTCTTCATTAGTGTGGCTAAGCGTTTATCAATTTTGTTTATTTTTTCAAAGAACCAACCTTTAGTTTTGTCAATGTTTTGACTTCTTTTATTTCAATTTCATTGATTTCTGCTCTGATTTTAATTATTTCCTGTCTTCTACTCCTTTTGGTGATGACCTGTTCCTCTTTTTCTAGGGCTTTGAGCTGTAATGTGAGGTCATTGATTTGATGACTTTTCATTCTTTTATTGAATGCGCTCCATGCAATGAATTTTCCTCTTAGCCCTGCTTTCATAGTATCCCAGATATTTTGATATGTTGTATCTTTGTTCTCATTGACCTCTAAGAATTTTTTTATTTCCCCCCTAATGTCTTCTGTTATCCATGCATCATTCAATAGCATATTATTAATCTCCAGGTGTTGGAGTAGTTTCTGTTTTTAATTTTATCATTGATTTCTAATCTCATTTTATTGTGATCTGATAGAATACAAGGTAATATCTCTATCTTTTTGTATTTGCTAAGAGTAGCTTTGTGGCATAACATATGGCCTATTTTAGAGAAGGATCCATGAGCTGCTGAGAAAAAAGTGTATTTACTTATTGATGGATGGAATATTCTATATATGTCTGTTAAGTCTAATTTAGAGATTGTGTCATTGAGTTCTATGGTTTCTTTGTTCAATTTTTGCTTGGAAGATCTGTTCAATGGTGAGAGAGGTGTGTTAAAATCACCCAGTATTATTGTGTTTTGGTCTATTTGGTTCCTGAAATTAATAAGGATCTGATTGACATACATGGATGCGCCATTGTTTGGGGAATAGTTATTTATGATTGTTATGTCTTGTTGATTTATGCTTCCCTTAAGTAGTATGAAAAGTCCTTCTTTATCCCTTCTGACTAACTTTGGCTTGAAGTCTGCTTTATCTGAAATGAGGATGGAAACCCCTGCTTTTTTACTGAGTCCATGAGTGTGGTATGTTTTTTCCCAACCTTTCATCTTTAGTCTTCGGGCATGTTTTTCTATGAGATGAGTCTCTTGAAGGCAGCATATTGTTGGGTCTTTCTTTTTAATCCAATCTGCCAGTCTATGTCTTTTGGTTGATGAGTTTAGGTCATTAACGTTCAGGGTTATTATTGAGATATGACTTGTATTCCCAGTCATTTTGACTTATTTTTGGCTTTTAACCCAACTAGATTTCTCCTTTAATTGGCTGTTCCTTTAGGGCAATTCCTCCCTTTGTTGACTTACATTGTTGTTCTTCATTTCTTCCTCCTGAAATACTTTGCCAAGAATTTTCTGTAGGGCAGGCTTTCTATTTGTGAATTCTTTTAGCTTGTGTTTATCATGGAAGAATTTTATTTCATCTTGAAATCTGAAGGTAAGTTTTGGTGGGTATAAGATTCTTGGTTGGCATCCATTTCCTTTCAGTGCTTGAAATATGTTGTTCCAGGCCTTTCTTGCTTTTAGGGTCTGGGCTGAGAAGTCTGCCAATATTCATATTGGTTTCCCCCTATAAGTACTCTGATGTTTCTCTCTTGCTGCTTTTAAAATTCTATCTTTGTTTTGTATGTTAGGTATTTTCATTATAATGTGCCTGGGTATGGATCTGTTGTGATTTTGTGCATTTGGTGTACTATAAGCCTCTTGAATTTGATTTCCCATTTTATTCATCAGATTTGGGAAGTTTTCTGATATTATTTCATTGAACAGATTATTCATTCCTTTGGTTTGTATCTCTGTGCCTTCCTCAATCCCAATAACTCTTAAATTTGGTCTTCTCATGCTGTCCCATAACTCTTGGAGGTTCTGTTCATGATTCCTTACCATCTTCTCTGTTTGGTTGAGTTTGTTTTCAAGATTAAATATTTTGTTTTTATTGTCTGAGGTTCTGTCTTCCAATTGATCAAGCCTGGTGGTTAAACTTTCTATTGAGTTTTTAATTTGGTTTATTGTGTACTTCATTTCAAGGATTTCTATTTTTTTTTTCAAAATCTCTATCTCTTTATTGAAATGATC
Organism: Glaucomys volans; assembly: GCA_020662805.1. Taxonomy (NCBI): domain Eukaryota; kingdom Metazoa; phylum Chordata; class Mammalia; order Rodentia; family Sciuridae; genus Glaucomys; species Glaucomys volans. Next base: position 30,947 of record JAJEJO010048266.1, on the reverse strand, counting down.
TTTTGCTTCCTGCAGTTGCTTTTTTAGCATTGCCTGCATTTGCTCTCTTGACTCTTTGTTCGCTTCTCAGATAATTTTAATTATGTACATTCTGAACTCCCTTTCTGACAATGCTTCTGCCATGGTGTCATTGAGATCTTTTGGTATAGTATCTGGGTTTGTTTGGGACATTTTCTTCCCATGTTTTCTCATGTTGCTAGTGTATCTTCTCCTCTGGTATTACAAATCTTAGGTGTTGCAGTATCCCCTTAAAGACTTATAGGGTTCCTGACAATTTCCAATACCTCCCCTTGAAGTGAGAGATCAATATTAGCAGCACACCATATAAACAATATGTGTCCTTAATCTAAATAGTCCCTAAAGAGATATTAACAGTGTTGTCCTAATAAACAGAGATGAGTTCAAATTATAATGTACAGCATAACCAGTAAGTTTGCAATAAGGACTACAATCTAATGTTGGACAGAGAGGATGAGGAGGGGTATAGAACTTAACAGTAATGAGATAAGAAGTGAGACTATAGATACACTATGTTGTAGGAATAGTGGAGGTGGAATTAAAAAAAAAAATAGGTTGTTAGCATGAGAAAAAAGGAGATTCTCCAAGGAAACAGATGTATAAGAGGAAGATAGAATAAGAATATTAGTAAAAGAAAAAGGTAGGAATATAGTGGGTATATTAGGAATAATCGTGATAATACAACTAATTTAAAAACGTTCTGCAATAAAATTATACTGTACAGTTCAAACCTCTTAATTTCCAATGGCCTGATGCCTGAGAGGTGCTTGTTCAAGCGGTGACCCAAGAAGGGTGCTGTTCCAGTACCTCCTGGTTGGGAATAATCAATGCTTCTGGACAGAGGCGACCTGGTGCTGATAGATGGTCAGTCACAGCACTGGTGCTAGCCTCCCGACCAGGGTGTGGGCCTGGGCACTAGACGGAGGTGGGGTGGGGGGCGCAGACCTGTGCTCAGTGCTAGAGACACTGGGCTTGATGGCCCAGGCAGGCCTGAGCTCCCAAATGGGGACTCAAGCAGCAGCAGGCCTATGCTCCTCCCCTGGGAATTCCAGTCACAGACCTGGTGGCTCAGCAGGCCCGGTGCTCTCTGCAGGAGAAGCTCTACTAGATGGCGTGGCAGTCCTGATCTCCGCGCTGATGACTCACCGGCAGCTCTGTGCCCCCAGCGGGAGCTCCAAGGGGGCACACCCAAGCTCCACGCTGGGGAATCAGGAGGGGGAAGGCCGGTGCTCTGGGCTGGAGACTCTGCACGCCGATGGCGTGGAAGGCCTGATCTCCCCTCTGTTTGAATCCTTAGTTTTGGAGAAACAAGGAACACAGCCTCCATCTAGTCGGCCATCTTGGATCCCCCTAAAATAGGTTTTGAAAACAATGATTTTTTTTTTTTAAAATAAAAAGTACTTTATTTCTGATATAAGAATCAGCTTTCTTCCTTCTTATTCTCTAGTTTTGTTTTAAAATAGCTTATTTATAAAAACATTATATGCTCAGATTGTACAAATCAGAAATATTAAACAGTAGAAAAAAATTTCACAATCCTACTTTGAAGTCACTGCATGTGGAAAAGATGAGTTTTGTATTGCCTTTTGGTACAGCCGAAGGCACTGAGTACTGTTTTTCTTGTTAACATAGTTTAGTAGTATCCGTTCATACCTTTGTGTATTTACATGGAGATTTAAAATGTTAGAGCAGTTACGGGTTCATAGTAAAACTGAGTGGCAGGTGTAGAGATTTCCCATGTAGCTCTGCTCTCCCTTGAGCATGGCCTCCCCCATTATCAGCATTCCCTACAGAGTGGTTCGTTTTTTACAGCTGATGAACCTGCATCATCATCACTCAGAATCCACAGTTTATGTTGGGGTTCACTCTTGGTGTTGGACATTGTATGAGTCTGGACAAATGTATAATGATTGTATCCACAATTAGAGTATCATACAGAGTAGTTCTACTGCCCTAAAAATCCTCCAGTATTCTGGATATTTTTTCTCTATTTTTCTTTAATTATTTTTATGTGGTGTTGAGGTTCAAACCCAGTGCCTCACACATGCTAGGTGGGCCCTCTTCCACTGAGCCACAACCCCAGCCCATCAGTGTATTAATGGTTCTAGAAAGTTCTGTAATGAGACATCTGATTAATATTTTTAATCCAGCACGGAATCTGCCCTCAGACTTCCCCCATACAATATCCATTACTTTCCCCAAAACAAGCATTCCAGGACAAAAGAGACCTAGTTTAATCAGCACACTTGTAAGTCTCTGCTTAGAATAATTTCATCCATCTGTTATGATGTGCTGGTTTCAAAGGGTGATGTTCTGAGCTTAGACTACCAATTCTGGGGTTGCTGTAACCCAAGAACTAAAAGCAGAGGTGGTCACCAGGGCTCAAGGTGACACAGTAAGCTGATATCAGAGGTAGGTGCCATGACAACCCCTCCTTTCAGGCTCAGCCACCTTTGATCTGCCCACTTCCCCACATGTCACGTGCCTCTGACACCTGAGTGTGTCACTTCTGTCTCTCCATAATCTGTAATAAAGGTGATCTGAGGGGTTGAGGAGCTCCTGATTCATCTATCCAGTGAAGCACTAATGTGAAGATAAGAAAACCTCATTTTACCTGTTCTCTATCCTTGGGCAGAAGAGCTCTGGTCCCAGAGGGTTGGGTGGCCCAGCTTCTTAGAAAGTTTCCAGAAAAAGGTGACTTCAAAGACTCCCTTTGTAGGACAATGCTATGTAAAGAATCTCCAATTCAAAACCTTTTCTTGCTTTTCTATTCTCAATGGCTAGAATTAAACTCTTTCTTGTGACTGTGAGTAAAAAACTGGCTAAAGTTATGGGGTGGAGGGAAAATCCCATGAGATAATGAAAAGCGCAACCTGGAGTTTCCTAAAGGGCCTGTTGGTCCCACAGCTCTCCCCTCTGCACAGGGAATGGACTATAGCCCCTCCTCTGACAGTACAGGGTCCACCCTCTTCACACTGGGGATACCCCGATTCTTCTATCTGTTAATCTGTGTCTGGCGCCATCTCCATGGATGCCCCACCACTTCATTCCCCATGGGGCAAACAGCGTGGCTGTCATTATGCCCTGTGATTGGCTCAGGAGAGGATGTGTCAGCCAGTTACACCCAGGTACCATTTGACTACCCCATGAGGGCCAAAGGGAAGCTCTAGAGCATAACTAAGGCACAGCAATGAGCTCCGTTCCACACAGTCTGCTTCACAATCATCCTGAATGTTCCTGGTGCCCAGGCCTGGACTCAGCCCTGGGGTCATGGGGGATGGAAGGGTCAATTTATGGGCCTTGTCTATTTGATGAAATGAAACCCATGCTCAGGATGCAGACAGGCTGAGAACTGAGACTAATAAAACACAATTCCAACTGGGGTCAGAGGAACAGGAGGCCGTTTCTCAGAGAAAGAGAAGACTCTAAGACAATTTAAGTTGGAGAAAAGGAAGTTGGATTTGACTAGAGAAAGATCTGGAGTTTGCATGGAATGAAGATCTAGAATCCAGTTCTGGATTTCAGATCCAAGGAGTCTTTCCCAGCCCTTCCTATTATTCAGTCCCAGTTTGATAGTGACTTAAGAGATGCCAGGTTAGAAATATCCTGATCAGAGGTTTCTGAGATTGGATGAATGAGCTTCTTTTTCTCTTAAAACCAAAGCCAAGCAAAAAAACTTCAGGAAAGAGCATTCTCTAAACCATGCCTAAACCCTTCCCTGCCATCTCCCCATCTTTCCTGGCAAGGATCTCCCCTATTCTTAATCTGGAAATGCTTTTCTGGAGAAACCTTTTACCTCTGGCCAAAAGTCACCCCCAGCCAGATGATCAGAGTTTTCAGTGGCCTGAAGTCTGTCGCAGTGAGGTCTCTGCAGAGGGGCCCAAATCTCCAATCTCTGAATATCCTCCCTAGTGCTCAGGAGGAGCTCTCATCCTCCAGGGGCCTGGGGAGGCAAGAAGGAATGGGTTTAGGATGATTCTATGGAATACTCTTGATCTTGCTCATGCCCCTCTGATGCAGAACCAGCCTAGACATCTGTTGCATGTACCACACCCACAGGCCAGACCTACTGGAATCTTCCATTGAAGATCTTGGCAGTGATGACCCCAGTAATTGGAGGACAGCAAGTGGAGATAAGGTAGCTAAATTATTATAATGCGAGAGGTAAGCAAAGAAAATGCAGGGTTCTGTCCATTTTATAGGGGATTCATGGAGAGTTCAGGTGGAAGAGACAAAAATCTTGGGGAGTGAATGCTAATTTCCTAAATGAAGAACCCAGGGGGCCCCAAGTTACCTAAAAGGTGTTCCCAACATACAAATTAGAGTGACTCCAGCCTGCCGGCCACACCGGGCTATTTAAGTGGCCAGCGGTGCAGAGAGAGCAGCTGCTGTCTGCGCCTGGCCTGCTGCCCTGCCCGCACCGCACTGCCCAGCGATCAGTCCTCGCCATCATGAGCCGCCAGTTGACCCTTTACCCCGGCGGGGAGCGCCTGGGCTTCAGTGGCTGCTCGGCTGTCATCTCGGGTCGGTTCAGCAGCAGCCCGGCCTCGTTCAGGGCCGGTGTCAAGAGCGCTGCCTCCTTCGGCAGCAAGAGCCTCTTCTGCGTAGGGGGCGGCCGGCGCCTGGCGCTCAGTGCGGCCGCGCGGGGCGGCGGCTATGCTCTGGGCCACGGAGGTGCTGGCGGCGGCCGCCCCGGGGGCTTCGTGGGCACCGTGTTTGGCAGCGCGGGGCTGGGGCCCACGTGTCCGTCCGTGTGCCCTCCTGGTGGCATACCCCAGGTCGTCGTCAACAAGAGCCTCCTGGCCCCCCTCAATGTGGAGCTGGACCCCGAGATCCAGAAGGTGCGCGCCCAGGAGCGGGAGCAGATCAAGGCGCTGAATAACAAGTTTGCCTCCTTCATCGACAAGGTGGGTATTGAGACATCCGCCTGTCCCTGCATTGCCCCTACCCTCCCCCGCAGTGTACACTACTGATGAGCTGCATGTGAACTGGGGTAAGCTAATACCTTTCTGAGCCTCTTTCCTTGTCTGTAAAATGGATACAGTGATGTATCCTACCCCACTGAGGTGTGATGATCAGCTGGGATGTTTAGAGTGCGTAGGACAGTGCCGGGCACACACTCCGGGTGCAGGCGAGCCTGCTCCCTCCTTGTGTGGGACAAGACTCTGGGAAGGAAGGGCATGCCCAAAGGCAGGAGACTTGTGGAATGGATCCTTTGATGGCTCAAGGAGGTGGGAACAGACACCAAGGACAAGGGCATTAGAGGGATGTAGGTTGGGAATGTCACAGGGCTTGGCTTGGTGAATGGGGGAGAAATGAAAAGGTAGGAGGGGGTTGTGTATTAGCCAGACAGCTTTCTAGAGGAGGCCAGAGAAGAATCAGAAAACTGAAGCATCAGGCTGAGGGGACATTTGGAAGGAAGGCACGTCAAGTTCTGAGTGTTTGGAGAGGGATTGTGCTCAGGAATGGTGTAAGAGGGAAGGTGTCTCTGAAGGTTCAGTGGCAGTGATCTCAGTGAATGGGAGAAGATAGGAACGGACTTCTGTTGTCTCCACTGTGGTAGCAGGTCTATATCATGAGTGGTGACATGGGGACATTAATAATGATGACAATAGCTGGAATCATTGGAGATATCACTCAGCATCTGGTGCTATCCCAACAGACTTGTTTATCAATGCACAACCTATAATTCTGCTATCAATCTGCCTAGCAGATGAGGAAACTAAGACATAAGAAGGATAAGAAATGAGCCCAAGTTGATAAATAGCTGAGGGTGGACCTCTTCCTCACTCTATGCTAGGGAAGAGGAGGAGTAAGGTGACTGGAGGGAAGAGGCCATGAGTGAGAGAAACAGCTCCTATTTTGGAGGAGAGGGACCATCTAATTCCTCTTTCTGGGTGTATTGTTCCTGAGCATGTTTTCTTCTGTCCCCCAAGCTTAGAGATAGGCGAGAAGACGATACTGGTGAGTAGCAGAGGGATTAAAATGAAATCCCTTGTAAAGATGTGAGAGCCCTCTTTGGACAACAAGAAACAAGAGCTTGAGCTTACTCCTTGAGAGAATGAGTATCCTGACCACCAGTGTGACTTTCCAGTCCCTTCTCAGTCCCTGTTTCTCCCCTGCCTCACCCATTTCCCAGCATATATAGCAGGAGAAACTTTTTCAGTCACATGAAAACTCAGGGAGGCCGAGGCAGATGACACAGTTGCTGAGGTCCATCTCCTGATTTCATTTCAACTGGGTCACACTTCTTATCTTAGAGACCCAGATGAGCATGTCTCCTTGGTTGACTCCACTTCTGAGGAGCCCTCCTGCTCCACTCTCAAGAGGCAACAACATGGAGACTCTGGGTCTTGACAAACTTTTGGGTTCCAGGTGCGATTCCTAGAGCAGCAGAACCAAGTGCTCGAGACCAAGTGGAACCTGCTACAGCAGCTGGACTTGAACAACAGCAGGAAGAACCTGGAGTCCATTTATGAAGCTCGCATTAGCACCCTGCGGAAGCAGCTGGAGTCACTTTCTGGGGACAGAGTGAGGCTGGACTCGGAGCTGAGGAGCATGCGTGATGTGGTGGAGGACTACAAGAAGAGGTGAGTGGAGGCAGAGCAGAATTCACTGCAGAGTCCGATTACAGATGAAGTTTCCATCTCAAGCCAATCTCTTTTTGCCTTCTTAGTTCCTTTGCTGAGAGCATTGCTGTTTTCTTCTCCACAGAGGAGGGAGGGTCATCCAAACAGAATGGGACTTAGGAAAATAATGGATCTATCCAGAATGGTGTTCTGAATTGCAGGAAATGTGTGTTCAATTTCTAGCGCTGGAAATGGAGGAATGGTGGAAAGAGAATGGACTCAAAATCAGAAGGACAATTCAAGGGGCTTTGTAGTTTCTCCTGATGAGGTTTTTCATTGGCAGTTCCCAGAAAGTGAGATGCTCCACCAATCCCAGAACAAATTTCAAAACTTAGCAAAAATGAAGACTTACTTCACGTTGAAGTATCTGTGCCATTGAATCTCACCTTTAAAGAGAATAAGTGAAAATGTGTTTGGAATCCCATATTGTATCTCCCTCTGAATTGAGCCTATAATGAGAGGGTAAAATATCTAGGCTTAGTGAGACCTGACAGTTTGGAAATTTGCTTCTAGGTGCCAGGATTTCTAGGGATAGGTGTCCTTTTCTACACTTCCAGGGAGTGGAGATGATCAGAACTGAGTTCTTTCTTTTCTTCCACATTCAATGCCTGTCCTACCCTATTCTGAAAAAGAACCCTGGCCTGGGCCCTGCATAGAAACCCCAAGGGAGGTGACATGGTCCCTGACCCCAGACAGCACATAGAATGTGAGTGTAGACTTGTAGAATACTTTTAGATAATGGAATTGAATATAGTGTGAACTGAGTTCAAGTGGAATTAACATGTGAATTGGACCCCAAGTGATGTCTGAGCAGGGTCTGGAAGAAGGAGGGGGCTACAGGCTGGAAGTCCCTGGCAGAGGCCTCCAGGGACAACCTTTTAGAGGTTGAAGGTCTGTACTTGCAGAATTCCCAAAAGTCGTCAATCAACCATAGGTGAGCCTCCTGATCCACTGTGAATTTAGTTATTAGAATTCATACAACTCACACTTGAGCTTGGTGTGGTGGTGTGCAGATATTTACTCAGGAGGGTCCCAAGTTCTGGGTAAGTTAGTGGGACTCTGTCCCTCCCCCCCCCCCCCCCCCAAAAAAAGGACTCAGACTTGGGATGTAGTTCAGTGGTAGAGTAGCCTTGAGTTTAATCCCCAGCACCCCCAACCCCAAATCAAATGCTTATGCCTGCCTCAATACCTAAAGAGAGCTGTTGAGAAGATAATGCCCGATAGTTATATACTGACAGCTCTTAAAAGAATCAAAGTACAACACAAATGTAAGATCTTGTTTCCCCAATGTCAAAGTCTTGGATCTGAATCCTAGCTTCACTATTAACTAACATTATAACCTTGGCCAAGTCTCTTAATGTCTTTTGCATCATTTGTAAAATTGGTATAGAACTGACCTCATAGGGCTCATGGGAATTAAATGAAATACTGAAAAGTTTAGCATAATGTTTAGCCTGTAGAAAGGTGGTTAAATAAATGTTACTTGCATTTACTACTATTATTTTAAATTAAATTTGTCACTAATCTCTTCCATCTATGGGTCCTCAGGCAGCATTTTTTGGGTGCCTGTTATAACATTGCATAGGAGCTCCTAATCATAAATCATCCTTGAATTAACAGTTTTTGAAAAGAAAAGGACAAACAGAAGGGAAAGGATGGAGTGGGTGGTGGGGAATCCCAACAATGGTGAAAGGAAATAATGGAAAAAGGAAAAAGGAGGGAAGCACCCCCTACCCCACTGTAATTCCTTTAAATATAGTTTTAAAGACTCCCATTTCCAAATCTTTATGTGCATTGTTAACTATTTTCCATTCATGTCCCTTTGGATGGTATGGTCAGTATCACATTAGAAGCACAAAATGATGACCTCAGTAATCCCAGTCACATTTGCTCTTCCCAAAGGAAGACTCATACCTAATTAGCCTAAACAGCATCCAAAAAAATTTTTTTTTGTGTGCATTTACCTTCCCATTAAACTATGAGTTTCTAGAAGACAGTGTGTCTTTAGCATCATTGTGTACTCTGAGGTTTTTCTCATAGGCTCCTTAGGGATTATTTTAGAATAATCTTTAAAAACTCACCATTTAAAAAAAATCCTCACAATTAAAAAAAAATTGACTCCAAAAATTCTTATCATGAATTTAAGTAGTTCAAAGGCTGTAATTTCAAGCATATTATATATATATATATTGCCATTTAGAATTATATTGGCTACATCATCATTTAAATATATCCACTTGCATCTAGGTGCCACCACAGTTTAATACTAAAAAGTTAATGAAAAAGTTATGCTTTAAAAATTATAAACTCTACCTTGACCTTTTTCCCACTGGAACTCAAAATTTCATGCCACTTTCCCCATATCATTTGATTACAACATAGTATATTTTCATGCCTTTATGTCTTTTACTGACTATGCTCACTACCATGAAATATTCATGTAACAAAATTTTAGAAAGTTTTCTTTCTTATGATCATGAGTTTTTAAGTGCTTAAGATTTATTCTGTGTTGAGTTATCCAAATAACAAAATGTATTACTAATTTTGTTAACTAAGACATAAAAGTTTTTAGAAATTCAGAAAAAATTTTAAATTTTATTTTTATTTGTTTTGTAGTTTTATTGGTGAATTATCATTGTTATAATGGTGGAATTTCTTGTTACTTATTTATACATGCACACAATATAACAATATAATTTGTACATTATCATTCCCCAGTGGAAAGAGATTTCTTAATGAGTTGAACAGGGCTGATTTTCTTCCATCTGGCTTAGTTATCCATGGAGGACGTTGATTCTTGTTAGAATTATGTAGTATCCTAGTTGAACATTATTTTCATTCCTAGGTAAATTCTGGGAGGCTTTAATCATACAAATAGATTGCAAAGAGTTTTGTGAGAGTAGTGTTCTTCAGTTTTCTGGATATAGTCTCAGTTTTTCTGCTTTTTCTTTCTTCCATAGCACTTATCATTTTCTAGTATTCTATATAATTGATTTATGGATTGCTTGTCTTACTCTGCTTCTTAAGGACAGGAATATTTGTTTGTTTTGCTCACTGATCCCAACTGCCTACAAAATACCCCATATTAAACATATAATTCTTATCAGAGAGATCATTCGGCCTTTAGATTTTTGGGACTGGCTAATCTCACTTAGCATGACAGTCTCCAACATCATCCATTTACCTGCAAATGCCATAATTTTATTCTTCTTTATGTCTGATCTCTCTGATAAGTGAATGATGATGCATAATGCAGGGTGGAAGGGAGGTAAGAATGGAGGAAGGATAGATAGCATAGAGGGAAGGAAGGGGTGGGGTCAGGGTGGGGTGGCAAGAATAATAACAGAATGAGACAGACATCATTGTCCTATGTACATGTATGAATGCACAGATGGTGTGATTCTGCTTTGTGTAAAACCAGAGAAACAATAGCTGTACTCTATTTGTGTTCAATGGATCAAAATTAAATGAATAAAAAAAAAAGATAAAGAATTTAAAAAGAGACCTCAAAAAAACCCCATATAATTCTTAGAAGAATGATTACATGTTAAAACCACATTAATGACTGTTCATTATAAATCATTTTTAATAATTCATCAGCTGAAATATAGGCTTTGCTTTCTTTTTTTTTCTTTGTAGTCCTTCATAGTTTTTTAAAATTATTTTTAGATATATATGACAGCAGAGTGTATTTTGACATGTTATACATACATGGAGTATAACTTTCATTCTTGCAGTTGCACATGATGTGGAGTTTCACTGGTCATGTGTTCATATATGAACAAAGGAAAGTTAGGCCCAATTCTTTCTACTGTCTTTCCTATTCCCATTCCCTTCCCTTCCCTTCTTTTTTTTTTTTAATTGAAAACCATCTGACTTGCAAAAAAGAATTTGTTTCGTAGTCGATAAAATCGTTTGTCTTCCAAATTTCCAGAAAGTTATTCTGCTTTCTAGTCCTTGGCAACTATCATACTATTTCCCATCTCTATGATTTATTACTTTAAGAATCTCATATAAATGGAATCTATATTTATCTTTTTGTGACTAGCTTATTTCACTTAGCATGATGTCCTCCAAGTTCATTCATATCATATCATATTGCAGACTTTCTTTATAAGCCTGAATACTTTAATGTGTATACATATATATGACATTTTATATTATAGTAATAATTATTATTTCTAAAATTTTTAGTTGTGGATGGACATCATACCTTTTTTTTATTTATGTGTATGTGGTGCTGAGGATTGAACCCAGTGCCTCACGCATGCCAGGCAAGGGTTCCACCACTGAGCCACACCCAGCCCTGTATTATCATTATTATTGATATTATTATATTATTTTTACCAATGCTCAAGTTTTTTGTTCTAACAAATGTCCTGTAATACATTCTTTGACCATAGTAAGGCATGGGAAAGTGGTTTGTTTAAATAAAATGATCCATAATCTTTCCTTCCCAATCTACAGTATGTCTGTTGAAGAACATCCCAGTCCCATCAGAACATGGTTTCTAAGACCTTGATTTGCCTGGAATAGAAAAATTGTGGAAGAAACAGATACAACATAGAGCCTTTGTTTTGTGCCTGGGGGGCTTTGGCACCCGTGGCCCTAGCACCATATAAAGGCGTGTGCCTTTTTGCTGTGACACAGGAGCAGCAATTGCAAGAGGAAGGTGGGAAGGTAGATCTGGGTGACTCTCCCCATTGGCGCTTTCTCAGGTGGATCATTTTAGGGAAGACTGCGTATGAGCTGAGGAGCTGGAAGTGGACTGTGAGCCTGTCCTGGTCCACATGCCTCTTAGGACTGTTACTTGTGCACCAGAAGCTTCTGGTCTCCACCCACTCATGGCATAGAGGGGATCACTGACTGCTCGGTGAGGGTTTACACAGCTGCATTGTCCTAACAGGTACGAGGTGGAGATTAACAGACGCACTGCTGCTGAGAATGAGTTTGTGATGCTGAAGAAGGTGAGAGGGCCCCGGCAGGGCTGGAAGACACCGAGAGGGTCCTGACTGCCTGGCACAGTGATGTTCTTGGGATGAGGAAAGGGACCCTCATCCCGTTCTTTGGGCAGTGGTAGCTGGGATTTTAACTTCTCAGGTCCCTGCACTAAGTCCCTTCCTGGGATGTGTGCTGCTCCTAGAATGTGCCAGCTTCAATCTGGGCATTCTGCTATACTTCTGCAGCGATTGCACTAAAATTGAGTTGGTTTGCTTTCAGGAATTGGGTCATTCCTGAAGCATGAAGTCAGGGAGGTTGAGGGAGCCAGGGAGCTGAGGCTGCTTGTGGCAGGGAGGGCAGGACAGGGAAGCAGCCTGACAGTCTTGTGTACCCCAGGACGTGGATGCTGCCTACATGAACAAGGTTGAGCTCCAGGCCAAGGTGGACTCCTTGACGGAGGATATCAAATTCTTCAAGGACCTCTATGAAGGGGTAAGGACTTTGCTGGCCTCTGTTTTATGGGCTGATGCTCTTGCAGGTGACCTCTCGCACCTGGCTAAGAGTTAGTGGCCAAGGGTTGGGAGGAAAAATCTTTAACTTGGTGCAGCTGACATTTGCCAAGACCTCAGTAGGCACTAAATAATGAATGACCAAGGCTTGGAGGAGACCAGTACTAAGAGGGAATGATCCCTGTCCTCCAGGAGTCCGTGGCCTGGCAGGAAAACCAACAGGGAGAGGAGCTTTGGGAGAGCAGAGGCAGGCATGGAGAGCCCTGCCTGGGCCCTCCGGGAGCTTGGAGAGAGGAAGAAGAATTCAGTGGGTGCTGGGAAGGACCTAGTGTTCCTGCCTGAAGGGGTAGAAAAAGCGAAGATTCGGAAGCCTGCTGTCAAAGCATGAGAAGGGTGGGAGGAAGTGGAAGCCCGGAGAGGGGAAAGGTGGCAGTCATTCCACTGAGGCCTGTAAGTGCCACATAAAGAGTGGCTTGATTCTGTAGTGGCATTGCCGGATTTTGAAGAAGAGTGGAGAGGGGACGGAGAGGCCTGAGGGCATGTTAGAGAGGAGTCCCGCCACCTGGGTCTGAAGCTCAAGGGCCCATTCTCAGGCCAGGCCACCAGTGAAGCTGAGGCAGAGCTCCACCCCGAGGATAGGGGGGCGGGAGCAGAAGGCTTTTGCCGAGGGAGGACTAGGAGAAGTAGTTCCTGCACAGGGATCCCCTAACTGGCTCCTCTCCCCCAACTGTCCTCCAGGAGATTGCTCAGATGCAGTCCCATATCAGTGACACATCTGTTGTCCTGTCTATGGACAATAATCGGCAGCTGGATCTGGACAGCATCATTGATGAGGTCCGTGCCCAGTATGAGGAGACCACCCTGAGGAGCAAGGCTGAAGCTGAGGCCCTGTACCAGGGCAAGGTGAGCTGGGTGCCAGGTGTGCCAAAGCCAGTAACTATAGCTAGCACTGCAGCATGCATGCCTATGTGTACATGTGAGCATGCGTGTGTGTTTGTGCTTATGTGTGCATTTGATGTGCCTGTGCATGTGTGTGGAAACATCTCCTCATGGCCCAGGGAGATCAACTACAGTCTTGACATGTGTTAGGAATTGCTCGTCCCCACCATGGCCCTTGACTGAATGCTGAGGCCATGACAGCCACAACCCTGATAGAACTTTTTCATCGTGTCCATGAATAATCCACATATCTTAGGCTTTCTTTTTGTTTCCAACTTAGTCAAAATGAGGACAGAAAATTCAAACTCTGCCAAGGCTCTCATGTTTGAGAACCCAGGAATCCTACTGAATTAGGGTAGGGACCTTCCTTCCAGGAGAAAAGCGATATTTCTAGCCCCCTTTCCCCCACACCTTCTCTTGCTCTCATATTACTTCAATAATGAGAATGCATGGGGTCACTGTCCCTGTGCTGAGCACCCCTCAGCAGGTGAATTCCATCTGACCTATGTTCCCCTTCTCTTGCCATCCAACCTCAGATCCAGGAACTGCAGGCTGCAGCAGGCCAGCATGGGGATGACCTCAAACTCACCAAGACAGAGATCTCAGAGCTCAACCGGCTGGTCCAAAGGATCCACTCGGAAATAGGGAATGTGAAGAAGCAGGTGGGTTCTATGAAATGAATCAGTGAATGGGATTTATTGGGTACCAATCTGGACAAGACAGAATACGAATAAAGGGTCAGACATGGTCCCCCCTCTGAGGTATTTGTAACTCATCAGGAGAGGAGGATCAAGCTCATGGGGATGGTAGTGCATTCTACACAGCACACTGTGTGTTGTTAAGTGCCGTGGAATCCAGAGGGGCTAGAGATGAGTGAGGACCCAAGGGAAGCTGTCTGCAGGAGGTGGGATTGCACTGGGATGGGGGGCAAAGGGAAGAGGGAAAGGTATCCAGCCAAAGGAGCCAGCAGGAGCCACGGGTGGAGGTGGGGATGTGCATGGCACATGTGCAGGAAGGGGATGGCTTCTCTGGAGCAGAAGGCCTGCGATGTAACAAGGTGGCTGGAAACCATGAGTAGGCAGATTCTGACACCTTCTAAGTCAGGCTGTGGGTTTAGACCTGATGGTGAAGGTAAAGGAAACCTTTTGCAGGTTTGACATGGCCATTCCTTGTTGGAGGAAGGAGAATCTGCAGTTGATTTTAGAAATAGCTCCTACTCTAGACTCAGCTGCGGGCCCTGGTGGGGGCCTTCCCCGCAGTGGTGCCATGTGACGGGCACTGCACTCAGTTCCCCCTCTTTGGGCCACCTCACCTGTGCTTCTGAAACCGGCAAGCCCAGGAGCTTCCCAAAGTTTGCGGAGACCTGTGCAAGGATCTAAGGCTCTCAGCAGCCTGGGCAGGTCAGGTTGCCCCATTTCCTTGCCCTTCATGTCATCCTCCACCCCCCATCTTGAGCATGTGCCTGCGTGCACTCACACTACTATTCCTCTGTGTAGTAGGCTCATAACGCTGGGAAGAAGAAAGAAGAACTTAGAATTAAATAAGAACCTATGGAAGTTCTGTGTTTAATCAAGATATATGTAAATGCAAGAGAAACATGTGGTGTTGAAGCTCCCCTTGGCATTTGATGATGGTATCTAGCCGATCAAATGCTGTGTGCTCATAGTTGGGTGAGATTATTACCAGAAAGTGACTTAAGGTCAGAATGTCACTGTGCTCTGGGGATCAAGGAAGATGTCTTTGTAGTGAACATGTGGGGATCCCTTGTGACACTCAGTCCCCATCAAGACTTCTTTTGGGGGCCCTCAACCAAGGGTCTTTCTTGCCCTTCTCAAAGAAGCTCACAGTTTCACATTAGCCTCTTAGCATTTGGTGTCCCCAGAATCCATGTGACATTTGTACCAAAGAATGCCAAGATTTCATGTTCTCGCAATTTGCACTACATTCACAAGACCTAAACTTTGATGTGCCCTGTGTTCATCCTGGGGGTCTTGATCAGTAAAATATAGCAGAGGACAATTGGAATTCAGGGGACAGAGTTTATCATCCTCCCCTAAGGGACTGGACCTCCATAGTTCTGAGGATGAGACACAGTTTTCTGTGGTTAGGCAACTGGGTCCTGGGCATCTGCCCAAGGCTGTGAGCTACTTACCCAAAATGCTGAGAGAGTTGACAGTCTGGGGGCTGCCTAGCAGAAGAGGGTGGTGCCATCTGGACAACATTCTAGAAATCCATTTGGCTTTTGGATCACTTGCTGTTTTCCTGGGTGTGAAGCAAACTTGGGTCCAGAGAAAGAGGGCACTCCACAAAGAAGCCTGGTCCTTAGATCCCACCCAACATTAGCTGAGTGGCCAGAACAGGTCCAGACTAAAAGACTCAAGAAGGCCCTGGGGTCTGTACATGCATGTAAGCATGCAGCCCCACCTGCAGTGGCCGCTGGCAGATTACCTGATTTTACCTAACAGCAGGAGCTTGGCTCCTGTAAAACCATTACTTCCATCTTCAGATGCTGAGGCATCAACTGGGGTGATCATGCATGGAGTCAGGGGAAGGATTGATTCATCTCTAGTGATGTCCAGGTTGGATCAACCTGGAGGATCTGAAAGCATTTGCTATCAGTCAGGGCCACTGGAGTGGCCATTGTCCAAGCAGGATGTCAGAACTGGACTCTGACTTAAAGTGCTAAATCTGTTTGTCACTAGTGCTCCAGTCTGGAAACGGCCATTGCTGATGCCGAGCAGAGGGGTGACTGTGCCCTTAAGGATGCCCGGGCCAAGCTGGATGAGCTGGAGGGCGCCCTGCAGCAGGCCAAGGAGGAGCTGGCCCGGATGATGCGTGAGCACCAGGAGCTCCTGAGTGTGAAGCTGGCCCTGGATGTGGAGATTGCCACCTACCGCAAGCTGCTGGAGGGCGAGGAGAGCAGGTGAGGGGCAGATACCTTCTGCCTGGGACAGTTTTCTCTCTTCTTTAGTAGGAAGACTGAAGGCAAACAGTTTAGTTCTGTTCAGGTCCCACAGAATAAATCATAAGCAACTGGGCTTGCCACATGGTAGGGAAGGCTGAAATCAGACAGTAAGAAAGACCAAGTAGTAAAAATCCCAAAGAGGTCATGGGATGAGGAGTATTAATGTCAGCAGTGTTTGAGAAACAGAGCATCACCCTTTGGTCCTTCATCTGGCTTGCAGAGGAGGGGCAAGATGGCCTCCAAGAGTCATTCAAGTTCAAGGTCACTTTGGAGAAGTATGAGTCCCCAGTGTGGATGTGGGCTCCTTCTTCTCATTCTGAGACCAATGGCGTAACTAGAGGGGACCAAAGGCAAAGCTGTCTCACAGAAGGTGATCCCAATGCCTCTGATGAGGAATGACTCCCTACAACAGTGTTCACTTTAGTCTTCCATTCCCTGAGAGGTCCCCTAAGATATGGGAAGAAGACAGGCTGGGATGCGGTTGGAGGGCATGTTCTGAGAGGAGAGGTTAATTCACAGATGGGGGCAATTATTTATGAAAGATTTACCTGTTTTCTTCTTCCTTTGCAGGATGTCTGGTGAATACCCAAATTCCGTGAGCATCTGTAAGTACCTGCACATCCCAGTTCTACCCACCCTTTGTCATCTTACCAGAAGTCTGTCCTTTTAACCCCAGGACATAAAACAGAAGTCAGGGAACTGGTTTTAGTAACCAAAGGGAAATGATGGATGGAGAATAATAATATGATGAAATACACAAGTGCAGCCTACAGAAAAATCCAGTGATACCCAATAGCATATAATCCAACTGTTGGCTGTAAGAACAACATTAATGGCCACCTTCTTTTCCTATTGAGGTCAGGCCAACATAAAGGCCCTAGATTTCAGGAAAAGGAGTTAAGGGGGACCTGAAAGCTGAATCATAAGAAAGAGTAGCTGAAACAACCCCCTCCACACTTAAACCCTGGAGAGAGGGCTGGGAGGTGCTGCACACGGAGGGCAGGGATACTCCCAGCAGCCCCTTCCAGCATCAGCAGCAATTGAAGGCATCCATCCGTGAAGTGCCTGTCATCATTTGGTCCTGTCTGTAGGGAAGTTCCTGATAAGAGCCCTGTCTGCTAAGAGCTGAAATTCTGATTGACAAATTTTCACAGACCACTAGGAAAAGTTTGAACATATGGGGTGAAGTACATGAAAACTGAAGCCGCATATCAGTGCTCAAGAAAATCTCTCAGTAATCTCAAGAGGGAGTGAAAAAGAGAGAGAGCATGCTGAAGGAGTAGCCCCGGGCACAGGGCCGACTGGGGTTGGGGTCTTCTTTCTGCCCTTACAGCTGTCATCAGCAGCACCAATGCAGGCGCAGGAGGGGCCGGCTTCAGCGTGGGCTTTGGCACCACGAGCACTTACAGCTACAAACCTGTGGCGGTGGAGGTCAAGACTAAAGGCAGCTGTGGCAGCGAGCTCAAGGATCCCCTTGCCAAAACTTCGGGCAGCAGCTGTGCAACCAAAAAGGCTTCCAGATGATGGGCAGATGGTGGCTCTGTGCAGAAGGCTGCAGAAGCCATCCACCTCCTCCCTCTCCTTCCCAGGGTCCCCTTTCCAACTCAGGAAATGCTTTGCCTGTCACCATAATCCCAATTCCATCTTCTCTCCCTTTTGTCCTCAGTGGGACCATACTCTGATGTGGGAAGGCCAGTGGCCTCTTTCCTGGTCACTTTTCATTGCTTAACTGGCCCACATGCAGAGACAGTGCACACACCCAGAGGTTTGCCTGCAGCCAGCGGGTACCTTTCTTGGGTCTTCACTGCCAAGGAGCTCTCTTTGTCCCCCAACTGGGATTGTGTCCTGTTCTCTGCTTCTTCTGCAATAAAGTCTGTTTTCTATTGCTATAACAGAATGCCTGAGACTGGGTAATTTGTAAAAAAACAAGAGTTTTATTTTGACTTATCGTTCTGGAGGTCCAAGAGCATGGCCCAAGCATCTGTTTGACTTCTGGTGAGGGCCTCATGCTGCATCCCATCATGGCAGAGAAGTAGAAAGGGGAACTGGGCATGTGTGGATGGAACATGTGAGTGAGAGAGACTGAGGGGAGATGCCAGACTCGCTTTATAATAGCCTGCTCTGGAGGAACTAATCCAGTCTCTTGAGAAAGACATTAATCCATTTATGAGGGTGGCATCCTCTTGACCTAGTCACATTCCAAAGACCCCACCTCCCAATGCCACCATGTTGGGAATCAAATTTCAACATGAGTTTTGGTGGGGACACACCATATCCAAACCCTAGGGCCCCTGGTTCTCAGAGTGGATTCTGTTGCCCGGGATGTTGGCCTTTGCCTTGCCCTAACTTTTCTTGGTCTGACTCTTGCTTCCTTCTGTGTGTCCCTGGCCTCCTGTGGATCTTTGCTCTTTGGTTCTAGCCAGGCAAGCATTGGGCAATAGCTGATCCTGTAGGTGGTTGAAATTTATTGGGCAGGTTCAGTGGTTCCTAGGCACTCTGCCACCTCTTCTACATAATGGCCCTGTGAGACACGTGATAGCACTGTTATGTCCTGGGACTGTCAGAAGTTGGAACTTTAAAAAAAAATCATTTGTTATTTTTTTATTTGTTCTTTTTAGTTATACATGACAATAGAATGTATTTTGACATATTATACAGACATGGAGTACAACTTCCCATTCTGTGGTTGTACATGATGTGGAGTTTCACTGGTCGTGTATTCATATATGAACATAGGAAAGTCAGGTCCCATTCATTCTCCTGTCTGTCCTGTTCCCATCCCCACTCCCGTCTCTTCATTTCCCTTTGTCTAATCCAAAGTAAGAAGTTAGAACTTCGATTTGGCTTGTCATTCCATTTCTTGAAGGCCCTGCAGTCTCCACACTCACTGCCTGGAATTGCTAGAGTGATTGTTTCTTCTTTTTCCTTACCCCCTGCCCCACAGCCCTAGTCCCTCACAGTGGCCCTGCTTTCCTCTTCCCTAGCCAAGTTCTTTTTCACCCTCGAGTGTGTGGCCTGTATGTCTTGATGCTGTGGATGCATCTGCATCTACTGTATTTATCAAACAGTGGCTCATTAAACAACTATTTAGTGATGCAGGCATGGCTCAGGCCCTGGGGACACTATAGTAAACAAAATTGGCACAGACCTCATAGAGCTCAAAGTCTAGTGGAGACAGGAAAAAGTGCAACTAACAAAGTGACATGTGATATGCTGTCAAGTGGCATTAACTGCATTGAAGAAAAATTAAGCAGAGTGAGAAGTGGAGAGACTCAAGGGTGCTCTTTTTAGAAATGTGTGTTTCTGCAAGATCATTTATTTTCCAGCCAGTTAGCACCATTGACTTGAGAAAAATCCTTAAGGTACAGCTCATCTTTCAAGGATGAACCTCATTTGAGGGTGGCATTTGGGGTACCCATGATGACTTCTCTTCCCTTATTTTTCCCTACCTTTACATTCTAGTCTTTCCCTACAAAGCCAGGCTTTTCATACTTGTGGGCCTTTGCAAATAATGATTTCTCCATGATGGGTGTCCATTCCCCATTTATCAGGAGTCTGTTCATCCTTTGTGACCAGGCTGAAATGTCGCCTCCCATGTTTACGTGGTACCTGGTTCCTCAAGGGGAAATCCATCAAGCCATCTAGCATGAAATGAGAAGCAACATTCAAGCTTCTGGTCTAACAGTTCCCTCCATCCCCCCATTCTCTAGGTGGGCAAACTGGGACCCCCAAGGGCTGGGTGATGTGTTCACAGCACTGGGAGCATCAGGGTCCGGACCGATGACTGCACATGATAGTGCCGTCCCTAACCTGAGTGACACTTGGTACTTTTGTACCTGGGATCATGGCAGTAGATGTTTCTGTCTCATCCACCTCCTGATGCACCCTAGGTCCACGGTCCTCTGCTCTGGCTCACAGTAGCAGCCAATGACCTACATGTGCTGCAGGAATGCATGGCTGAGTGTAGCCCACTTATTTTACTCAGCATTTTTGCTGCTGTGACTAAAAGACCTGCCAAGAACAATTTTATGGGAGGAAAAGTTTATTTAGGAGCTCACGATTTCAGAGGTCTCAATCCATAGACAGAAAGCTCCATTACTCAGGGCTTGAGGTGAGGCAGAAGAGTGTGGCAGAGGGAAGCAGCTCACATGATGATCAGACAGTAGAGAGAGACTCCACTCACATATGCCAAATATATACCCCAAAGCCATGCCCCCAATGCCCACCCCCTCCAGCCACATCCTACCCACCTTCAGTTACCTCTCAGTTAATCCCATTAGGGTAGTAATTCACTGATTGGGTTAAGACTCTCGTAACCTAGTCATTTCTCCTCTTCCTGCAATGTCTCACACATGAGCTTGCGGGACACCTCACATCCAAACCATGACACCACCTCCAAGGGGAAACAAGAGGTCAGTGTATATCTTGAGTCTTGGCATGCAAAAGATGAGACGCATCTATTTTATAAATCACTCTTTTATATCCATTCATGGTTTGTATAATTTATCACCCAAACTGGGGCCCTTTTGTCCTGGACAGATGCTAAGCCAGATTCTTGGACAACAGGTAAAATCAGCCTATCAGCCAATAGAACCCCTAGGTCTGGCATTCTGGCTGAAGAGTTGTACACCTGTCTTTAAGGTCTGACTCTTCTACTAGCTAGAAGACTCTTCACTAGCTGCAAGATGGTGGCCTTGTAAAATAGGATTGAAACTGACAAGCCTTTGTTTTTTTCAATTTGCCAGATAATCTTTTAATGAGAATTACAAAAGACCAAAAACTTATCTTTTTTGCAAACTGCCTTTTTTAAACAAATGATTTGCTCTTAATTACAAATACTGTGTATGACAATGCCACCTCTGCAAAACCAATAAATACAGGAACAAGCAGAGCCTTTGTTGAGTGCTTTCTATACCCAGGAACTCCCTCACACCACCTAAGCCCTTGGCTGGCAACTTGGCTATCTCTTCCATCAGTTACATATGAATCATTATCAGAAGGAGCTACTGTTAAGATTTCCATTGCACTTAGGAGAACACTAAGGCTTAGAAGGGTTAAATATAGTTCCCCCAGGATCATGCAGTGAGGAAGTGGCAGAGATGGAAGCTAAAGCCCAGTCCGATTCAGGAGTCTAGGCTCCCTGCTTGGACATCTCTTTTCTGTCAAAGAACTCACCATATGGGACATCTGAGCACGTGAAAAGAGTTCATAGAAGACAAATAGTGCCTGGAATACAATCTGCACATGTCCACTGCTATTTTGGTTACAGTTGTGCCTCACACAACTATGGGGACACTTTTGGAGAAGAGTGTCAGGTGATTTTGTGGTTGTGCAAAAATCACAGAGTGCACCCCACTCCCCACACACACCCCTAGATGGCCCAGGTTGGTCACTTTGTGTGGTCTCTTGGCACAATAAGAGGTGCAGCAAGCGTGAGTTGAATGAGGAGGCTGCCAGTGTATGTGGCATGCTGTTTGAGGGTTTTTAATAAGTGGAAGTGGCACATTCTAAAATAACTATGAAAGGCACAGTATGGCACATATAGAATCCAGCAACACAGTGTTTATGGCCATCATCAAGCATTCTGCACTGTCCATAATCATGTGTATACAATATGTGTGCTCGGTGATAGTGCAGGGAAGTAGGTTCTTTACACCAGCATCCCCATGACCTCCTGAGCAATGCCTTGTCCTGTGACTGCTATGATATCCCAAGGAGGTAGGAAAGTTTCAGCTCCACTGGAATTTATGGGACCACTGTGGTATATATTGCCTGCTATTGACCTAAATTTTACACAGTGCACAGCTATATTTGTTATTATTATTATTATTATTATTATTATTATTACTTATTTTCAGTACTGGGAATTGAACCCAGGACCCTGAACATGCTAGGCAAGTTCTCTACCGCAGAACCATATCCCCAGCCCACTATTAATGTGTGTTGGCAGGCCTTTCTGTGTTTGTGGTTATGCACTGGTTCATGCCTGAGGTGTGTGCATTAGCAACAGGACTTGCCCAAAGGTCCAGTGAAGCTGTGCTGAGGGCCAGGGTCACTGAAGCCCATTTCCACCCAGCCACCAGCAGTTCATTGCCCAACAAGGACAAATCCTCAGGGATGCCTCTATTTTGTGCACATATTGCCCTCTGCCGGCAGCTTCAGGCACTGCACCTCCCATCCTTGTGGCCCTGGAGCAAAAACTTCGCCAGGAGAGGTGGGGGAGCATCCTGGACAGGCTCCTTGCCACTGCAGAGCACAGAGCAGCCAGCCGAAAGAGAGGCTGTTTTGCTCTCTGGCATGCCCAGGCTGGCCCTGGCCTCCGTGATGCCCAGGCCCTGGCTCCTGTTTCCCTCCCTCTTCTCCCACAGGAGAGTGGTGGGCAGGGGCTGCTGGGGCTCCTGCCACCTGAACCTCTTCACCTCTAGTTAGAGCCCAGGGTCCTCAGATAGCCCTTCCTCAATGGCTGCCTGAGAATCTTGGTGCTGCTCCAGGGGCACCAGGAGTAAGAGTCCTGTCACTCAGCAATACACACACCCACTCTCCCAAGGCCACAGCCAATGTATAGACCACAGTCCTGGCTGCGTGGGGAGCCCTCAGAGAACTCTTTCTTGTATCATGTAGCAGATGAGCCAGACATGGAGGCACTGGAAAGGCACAACTAAAGAGCTAAGGAGGAGGGAGGTATCAAAATTGGATACAATCTGGGAAGCCTTCCTGGAGGACGAGGTAAAAAGGCACATGACTTATTCAAGATAGGGAACTTCTTAAAATTTGTAGGTCTCACTGGGCAGCTGTTTTGGGGGCTTGCACTGCCCTTTCCTAGCTGCCTGTACTTTTCCTTCCAGAGTTCCATCAATTCAGCCACCTGCAGGGTGACAACTGTATAAAGGACAATCATTTTGCAGTCCCTCAGTCCTTAACATTCACATTTGGCCACTGTTCCAGAGTGCTGAGGGTCTCTCTTCTACAAGCCACCTTCATCACTTTGTCCCATCCCTCCCCCTGGCAAGGTGTCCAAACTGCCTCCCTGTGTCAAATCCCTCTGCTCATGTCTACACCCTCCTTCTTGCTTCCAGTCCCTCCATCCCCCAGGAGGGTTGAGCCCTTCCTTCTAGATCTCTCAGAGATTCCAGAGCCTTCTTGCTGCTGGAACTCCAGATGAAGAAGCAGGTTCTAGAGCAAAGGTGCTCTCAGCTCAGGGCCTGAGCCATGCATGGCATGGTGGGTCCAGGGCTGGAAGGGACAGTAGCACTTCCCCTGTGGGTAAGGACACAACATTTCGCAGTGGGCCGGGTGTGGGTCGAATCCTTTGGTTAGTTTGTTTCTTTTACTACTTTCAACTAACTTGGGCAACTCCGTGTCCTCATTTGGAAAGTGGGAAAAATATAAGTATTTTCCTCCCGAGAGTGACATGAGGATAAGATGAGTTAAAACGTGCACAGAGCTTAGCGCAGCGACCAGCACGCAGCTGACCCTGGGCAAACGATGGCTTCATTACGGCTCAAACCTCCCGGGCTGGCTTCCTGCTCCATTCCAGTCCCACTGCATTCTCCTTGGCCCTCCAGAAGGTTCTCCTCTGTGGCTGCTGGGTTCTCTGAGTCCCGTCCTTGGCTCCCTGTCAGGATATGGGTCAACCTGCCTTGCTCCACGCTGCCCCAGCTGCCCAGTCCTCGCGATCACTGGTTCTTACTACCAGGCCACTTGTTCCCTGGTGTATGGCATCCTCCCCGCTGCTCTGCAGGCTCCTGGCTCATTTCCCAGCCTTCCTCCTGACTTCACAGCTGGTGTCACAGCTTGGAGCCCAGCCATAAGCCCCCACTTGTCCTTTGGGGGCCCAGCAAAAAGGAGAGATGGGGACTTAGTCTCCCGGCATCCATGCCTCCTGCCTCCTTCTGTTCAGGGGACTGGCTTAGCTGTGGTCTCAGCTTCAGCAGGAGGAGCTCACACTCTGACCTGAGCCCCAGGTACCAGTGTCAAGTGACCCCCGGAGCCCACCTGCCCCAACCTCTAATTGCACAGCCGGTTTGCTTCCCTGAGGGTGGGGCGAAGGACCCTCACCCACAGCAGCGAGAGGGGCCCTGTGGCCAGCGGGTAGCCACCCATTCCAGGCCAGGCTGCGGCTGGACTCTGGAGAGCTCACTTCACCCCCCTACCTCCAGCCCCAGGTGCATCTCCCGCTCTCTCTCTGTTGGCAGCCCTTCCCTCAGCCCTGGACTATCCTCCTCATTAACCCAGGTTTACAGGCTCCCCTTCCCTCAAAACCCACTTCTTATTTCTTCTATTTCTTTCTTGACATCCTGCCTTTATGTTTTAACCTCCCAATTCCCACTGTGTCTGTGTTATCGGGCCCCTAGTGCCTCTGCCCTGCCCAAGGGTGTCTCCCCTTCCCTGTCCCTTTCCTAACTGCGCTCCCCAGGGCCCAGCAGGCTCAGTTATAATGTGGGCACAGGGAGGGGGGCTGTCCTTCCCCCACTGCCTAGGTAGGTGCCACCCCAGGCCTGGCCCACTACTCTGGCATCTCCTTAGGGACGGGGTGGGGCTGGGCTCCTCCTTCCTGTTTGGAAAGGGATGATAGGAGATAGAGAGCATGTCATTAGTGATGAGGTGGCTTAATTACAGCCCGCTGTGCAGTCTGGCTTGTTTACTTTGTAAATGGCAAAGGAAGAGGCCCATCAAGCATCAGACTCCACAGCCACGATCAAAAGATTAAGGCATCCCCAGCCTCTCTGTTCTCTCTTTCAAAAGGGAATCACACAAGGAGCGGGGTTGGGAGTTGGAAAATACCTTACAAATCCTTTTCCAGAAGTGGCGGGGGTGATGCTGGAAGAGCCTGAGATATGGGGATGGATGAAATAATACCCGAACCGGGGCCTGGTGGCATTTTGAAACTAACGAAGGGAAGAAATCTCATCTTTCTCTGAGCAAGACGGGGCTTGCCTGAACATACCTGGGTGCATTTGTGCTGGGGGGAGCTCCTCGTGATGACTGGGCAGGGGTGGGTGGAGCTGTAAAGAGTTCAGAGAGATTTTCTTTTAAAACAGAAGAGAGAAAGAGAGCTAAGGAGGGCTTGGTCTATAGTAAAGCTAGGGGCCCGGCTGTCATAAAGGCCTTGTGTGTGGAAGCGCCTGAAGAAACAGAGAGAAATGGGCCCAGAGGAGCTTGGCGAGGCCCAGGCCAGGACTTGCTAAAGACAGAGGAAGGACGCTCAGACTGGGAAAAATGAAAACTGGTCCACAGAGTTCCTAAGCCAGAGGGAAGCCAGGCAGACCAAGGCTCATGACGACAGAGCCCTGATGGGCTGGGGACCATCACTTTCCTCTGGGGGCCCAGAGAGGAGAAGACAGGGGTTAGGAAGATAGAGCTCAGGCTTCCCTGCAAAAGCTGATGGGAGCTTGGGGAGCCGGGTGACACCGAGGACCCTCTTTGGGCAGGAGGGAGAATTCTGACCAGAGGCTCCGCTCACCTGTACCATGAGCCTGTCCTTGAGATTTGGCAAGGCTGCTCTGGGGGCGACATGCAGGTTGTGCCCAGCACTAGGATGGTGAGGGGCAAGTGGGGGAAGCAACCAACTGTGCACCCCGCACAGGACTGCATCTTCCTGGAAGAGGGGTCGCCTTCTTCTCATTGGCACCAAGGCACTGAATGAGAACAGTGGCTTGTGCCTGTCCTGAGCTGGGCTGCTGCAGAGAAGGACCGAGAGGCTAATGCTAGAAAGAGGAAGGCCCTTGACTCAGGTGGGTGCTGCAGAGAGGCAGTTTCCCACGTGTACCCCAGGGATGCTGCGGAAAAGTTTATGGGACCAGCAGTCATGAGGTGACTGCTGCCAGGTTTCAGGTCACTGACCATGATCTGCTCCATTTGTCATAAATAGAGGCTCACGTGTCATGAGAAGTAGGAATTTTGACCTCAGTGACTGCTTGTCTGGCTGTCACTCAGCACAGAATCCATAACAGAGTAGGCATCTAGGGAGTGTGAGTGGCACTAAATTTAAAATGATGCTGAGCCTGGCAAGGTGACACATTCCTGTAATCCCAGTGACTCAGGCAGAAGGATCCCCTCAGCATCTTAGCTAGACCCTGTCTCAAAAGAAACAATAGATTAGGACTGGGGATTCAGTTCAGTGGTAAAGTAACCCTGGGGCAATTTCCAGTACCAAAAAAATAAATATTTTTATTTTTAAATGGTGACAGGGCGTCTCCCCCCATCCTCTCCCTGCCCCTCCTCTCCAATGCCCCAGATCAGATGGCAGCAGTCACCGCACCTCCCGCCCCAACCAGTGCATTTCCTCTCTGCCATGGTGCTGAATTCTCCAGGAGCCTGAGCAGTTCAGGTGGGGAAGATGGAAAGTCTGGGGAGGGATCCAGAGAGAACAGGGAGGACAGCAGATGGCCAGAGTTGTGTGAGCTGGCTAACTTTGGATGATGAGGGGACCACAGGCTCCTCTCATATCTCCTGGCTGATCTTGGACTGGCAGTGGGTCCAATTTCTGAACTGAGCTCATTTTCTAAGGGAAAGCTGAGAATTCATCACTACTGTCCTGTGGTTCATCCCTGGATTGTATTGCCCCAAAGTTAGCTCAAGAATCCTTCGAGATGTTTCTCTTCTTTATGAATGACCTTTACCTGCAGATTCTGGTCCTTCAACTGTTGTCCTGTGCCAGGGGCAGTCAGAAAGTTTGGGGGAAAATGACATTTATTATTCATCGTCAAACCCAGCCTACCTGACTTGTGTCCATTTGGGATTGTTAGGATGTCCCATCTGGGATTGCTTTTTATTTACTTCTGGCATGATGTGCTTTGCAGAGTGGGATTCTTTTCTTCTGGAACTTTTCTAAACCAAGATGGTGGGAGATTATGGCTCAGTGGTCCCGCTTCCTCAGGTTCCCTGGATACCTGCATCCCCGCAGTTCTATTCTTTAACCTAAATCCCAGGCTCTGTGTCTTCTCCTCAGGAGCCACGCCTGATTCCACACTCTCTGCAGGAGAAAGGAACCACCTACAGCCCACCTGGGCTTCTCACTGCTTCATGGATGCTCCATGTACCTACCCAGTCTGGCCTACCTCCCACCCCTCACTCCAAATGGCCACACCTCTGTTGTATTCTGGTTTTGTTAGTTTGTTTAGGCTGGTGATGACTCAAGGTAAACAAAAAGCACATTTTGGATGTTTTTTTAAAATTCAGAATTTCAATAATAGCTCATCTGAGTTACTCATTTTTGCCTATAATCCAATATGGGCATGCAAGTTAAAACTAGAACAATCACAATAGAGCATTTTCAATGTGCTTATACTTTGTCTCTTCCAGTTTACTTAACTTCCTAGAGGAGAAAGACAGTGTCTCAGACATCTCTCTCCATATCTAGCATAGAGCTGAACACGCAGTAGCTGATCAGGTGATCGGTTTCATACCTATTGAATGAATCAATTTCTTCAGGCCATGGACACAAATTAGTCCAATGAACTCCAAGAGCGGGGTGTGGCGTGTGATGAGTGATTAAAGGGTAGCCAGTGTTGGGGGTGCAGGAACTGTGGAGATCTTCCTGCCTAGGCCAAAGGCAGCTCCCCTGTAGTTGTACTCCCTAGGAACCTGTTAGAGAGGGCACTTCTGTGTGGCTATGATCACAGCGCTGCTGTGGGAAATCCCCTCCATCGCTGCTCTTCCTTCTCTGTCACCACAACCATCACTGGCATCTCCATTGCCATCATTACATCCTTGCTGACATCCCCCAGCACAGGGCCTGGCAGTGCAGGAGGCACTCAGTAAATGAACACAAGGGTGCTGGGACCCCTAGCCCTGCCCAACCCGTGGCTTCTAAGCACAGGTGGGTTCACTTCATTCTACAGCATTTTCATGGGCATGTGGAAATCTGCCTTGAGTTTATCCTAAATCTTCTCCAGGATCCAACCTTTCCTATTTTGCAAAAGCTCTGTTGTGGGTCCCCAGTAAGAGGCCCAGCTTTCCCACGTACTGGGGCTTGCCCTCAGCCAGGTGGATGTGGTACAAGGGTGGGTCCAGGACACCGCCATAATCAGAACCAGGTTTATTCCCCCTGGAGAGCCTGGAATGAAGGGCCAGATACTGGGGATTCTAGAATAAGACAGCCCTCCAGGAAGGCGAGTCTTTCCTTCCCCTCTGTCCATCCCTGTTTTGGCTAATTTTCTCTCTGAACTCTAGAGTGATGTCTAATCTTGAGCAACCACTTGACACAAGCCCCTGGTTCTGTGGTAACCTCCCCTTCCCCTCACACAGCACCTGACTCAAAACCTTAGGAGAGTCAGGTGCGATGACCCACGCCTGTAATTCCAGTGACTCAGGAAGCAGAGTCAGGAGGATCCCAAGTTCAAAGCCAGCCTCAGCAACTTAGCAAGATCCTGAGCAACACAGCAAGACCCTGTCTCTAAATAAAATATAAACAAGGCCTGGGGGTGTGGCTCAATGGTTAAGCACCCCTGGGTTCAATCCCAGGTACCAAAATTAAAAAAAATAAAGAAAAAGATCATCAAAAGGGGCTCAGCCCATACCTGCCACACCTGCCACATGCACCTGGAAGCCTCAGCATCTTTGCCTCTATCACACAGCATGGTGGTTAGGAACATGGCCTTTGAAACTCTTGTGCTTGAACTCCAGTCCCAGCTCAGACTGAATAGCTAAGAGACTGGGCAAGTTCTTTCTTTAATGGGACTAAACCTCAGTTTCCTCAACTGTAAATAAAGTTAGTAATGTGTGGGTTAAATTAGAGATCCACATAGTGCCTGGTGGAACCTGGTGTGGATGAAGTGAACTGCAGGCCTTCGCTCCTCCGTTACACTGTTACTATGACCATCTTACTGCTGCCGCCATGGCTGCTCTTACTGAAAGTTATTCTGAAACCCCTGCTCCTTTAAGGCAGCCCCTGTGATGAGAGCTTTTGGGGCTATTAAGCTCAGCTTTCAAAATTAGCCAAAACGCCATCAAAATTAGCCATTCCTGTAGCCTTCTATACCATAGTTCAAAATGCTCTTCTGCTATTCTGCAGCTTTGGTTCTGGTGTAAGTTCTTGGTGCAGATCCCTCTCATTGGATTGCAGACTCCTTCTGGTCTGGGACTATATGTCAGTCACCCCCATACCAAGGAATTTACATGATTTGTTGACATTTTCACACCAGAAAGGAGGCAAAACCAGCAGCTTCCCGGCAGGGAGCAAGCACACATTTAACTGTGGATGGGTAATCAGGCTTAGGAAGCCACAAGTCGCCGTTTTAAGTATGACCTCCTAGGCCCTTGGGTCAGGCCCTGCCAAGAAGGTTGGGAGGCAGGCCCCTGGAGAAGGAGACCCGCTGCTGCTTCAGGGACTGAGCTGAAACTCCCCTGTGCAGGGGAAGTCCTCTGAGGCGGGTTCCAGCCTCCACTCCATCTCCCCTGCCCTGCCCATCCTCCCCAACAGTGGGAGCAACTGTTTGCTACCCTTAGCCTGATCCAGACAGTCAAGGCCCCTGATATAGTTATAGGTAGTGGTCAGCATCCTGCAGTATGGCAGCTACCACATATCTAGGTTTTAAATAATTTTTAAACATTCCACTCCATCAGGACTGCCTGAGCTATAAAGGACTGATATTTCCTATTCTAAAACTGAGTGGCTCCTGGCAGTGATCAGGACATTGGCAGAACAGCCCACCCTGATCCCAACAGTGAAACTTAGGGATTCCTGTACCTGATTAACTTCGGCCAGGAGCTGTGCTACACAGGGAGAGACGGGCTCCTGCCTGACCTTCCAGGATGGGACAGATAACCTCATCCAGGAGAGAAAATACCACTGGAGGAAATGCCAGCTGTCGGACAAGATTCCCACTGTTGAAAAAGCAACTTTGAGGTCACTTCACACCAGACTCTCCTGCCCAATACAGAAATCCCCAGACGACATCCCTGCAGGGGCTGGTGCAGCTGCTGCCTGCTCATTTCTACCCTCTTAGATTTGTTCCATCGCCAGACAGCTGTGATCCTCAGCAAGACCCCAAGAGCAGCTCCATGGAGCTTCTTTCCAGATCTTTGAGGATACCTTTCCAAGAAGAATCTCCTTTCCAAGTCTTCTCTCTGGCTTAAGCATCTCAGCTCCTCAATAAGAATGGATACCAGGAAGATGGTTTCCTTTGGGAGCAAACCTGGGGTGTCCCGATGAGCCCTCTCTGGATAAAGCCAGGCCTTCCCCCTGTTCCTTGATGATAGATAAGCAAGAAGGAGGCAGCGCTGGCAAAACAGAGCTGGGAGATCTCAGGAGGGGATAACTCTCCAGGCCCCTAATTAGGGAGCATAGATAAACTCCAAATTAGACCACTCCAGTGTGCAAGGGCAGCATATTCCACTTGCTATCAGAAGGACTTTGTTGCTGCAAAGGGCTTGGAGATCTCTGTTCTGCAAATTGCCGATGGCCCCCGGCCCTGGGGTGGCAGGGCAGAGGAGATGGAGCAGAGCCGCCCTGTTCCGGGGGCCAGGGCTCAGCAGGGATAAAAGGAGGCAGCGCTCGGGCTGCCCCAGCCTTGTGCTGTCCAGTCCTTGGCAACTTCGTTTCTCCCACTCTGTCAGCTTCCTCTTCCCCACCATGAGTCGGCAACTGAACTTCAAGTCCGGTGGTGACAAGGGCAACTTCAGCGTGCATTCTGCAGTGGTGCCAAGGAAGACGGTGGGCAACGTGGCCTCTTACCGCACCATTGGCCAAGGGGCGGGGACTGGCTTTGGCAGTCGGAGCCTCTACAGTCTCGGAGGGAATCGGCATATTTCTTTCAACGTGGCTGGCAGTGGTGTTCGGGCTGGAGGGTACAGCTTTGGGCACAGCTCTGGGTATGGAGGGGGCCGGGCCAGCGGCTTTGCTGGAAGTATGTTTGGCAGTGTGGCCTTGGGGCCCTCCTGTGCCTCTGCATGCCTGCCTGGGGGCATCCACCAGGTCACTGTCAACAAGAACCTCCTGGCCCC
>JAJEJO010048265.1:35090-76765 GCA_020662805.1 Glaucomys volans | reverse complement strand
GTACTCCATTTGTGTTCAATGAATCAAAATTAAATAATTTTTTTTAATATTTTTTTAAAAAAAAAAAAAAAAAAAAAAAAAAAGCTTCTCCCTGCTTCTCTGGTCCCCCTACTTTTCAAGTCTAGGAAGATGTCTTCAGACATGTACAGCTCCAAGGAGGAAATGCTCCCTATCATCCACTTTAAATGCAATTGAAGGATAGGTGCAATTGAAGGATAATAAACAAGGCAAAATTTCTCCAGAGGTAAACCCTGGGAAAAAGCAGCAGGAAGTTCGTTCCAGAGATCACAACCTGGAGATCTCTTCAAGTAACTTTTATAGGGAGAAGAAATTTCCCCTGTCTGTACACAAGTTTCCAATTTCTGGACCCAATGACTGTTGTGTTCCACCCTTTCCTAGATCGTAGTTTATAGTAGTTGATACTATGCATCTCCAGATTCATCACAACTCAGGGATTTAATACCTCAAGCATCGAAGTGTGTGAATGCTGAATATAGTCCCCTGACAGCAGTTTTGGATAACTGTCTCAGCTGGAGTCACCTCACACAGTATCCAAGGTCATGCCCTTTTTCAGGGACATCAAAATTCAAACTCTGGTCAACCGAGGGTAGAAATGCCCAGCATCCTTTACTCACCTTAGTACAATTCTAAAGGTGGCCATCCCAAGGTTCTTCATGAGATTGGCTGAGCGCTAAGTTGAGGCTACTTCCTTCCTTTCTCTCCCACAGGTTCAGTTCCCAAGAGCATCCCCTCATAAACTCCTGCATTGCAATCTATGTCTTAGAGTCTGCTTCCTGAGAGGTTGGCCTCTGACAGATATTAGATTCCAATTAACCTGCTCTGTTTCTCCACTGTATATTTAGTGGAAGTGGGTTATGGATAATTTGTCTTTATTCTTCTTAGTTCACTATATTCTGATAAGATAACTGACGCAAGATTTCCTGGACACATCACTTGGGCGTACAGGAAAAGAAGGTGGATGCAGTGATTGATGGGACTTGGGGAGAAGCAAATGAATACCTGGTGACTAGGAGGCAGGATGTAGCAGACAATGCCAGTATTTATCTATATCTGTGCTTCTCTACTGGAAGTATTAATTGTTCCCAGATGAATTCTACCAGTTCAAAATTCTGTTAGAAGATAACTTTAATGTTACTGTAGTATTTATTTTGAAATCTAAGTTTTCTCTTACAATGCTATTGATCAGGGCTTATTTACTGTCTGCATGTCTTCATTGCTGCCATTGCGGAGGGAGTGGTGAGGCTGCCATCCATCAGGGAAAGAGTAATGAATGAGGAGGTGAGGAAAGGGAAGTCCAGATGTTTCCATTTCTAAGGATGCATCTGACTATAAAAGTGATGGTCCCTTCCATCCCAAATAGAAAATGTGCCCCTCACATCTGTATAACTACCTTGATCATTAACCCCAAATTTCTAGTGCAAGAAATCAATCCACCAAGAATCTCTATCTCCAAGTCATATGACATTTCTACAAGTACAAACTCAGTTGGTTAAAAAAAAAAGAAGAAGAAAAATAAGATAGTAACCTCCCCTGAAAACGTTTCTGCTTCCCACTTTCCCCTCCAGCATACGTTTAGTCTTATCAACCTCCTCATCCAATAGTATTTATTAAATGGTTGCATTTGCATGGCACCGTACCTGTGATTTTCCATTTCTCTCCAAGGAAGATTTCCTGGTTTAGAAGTTTTAATGGCTGCTTCTTTGAAAATGTCTTAAGAGGGTTTTGACTGTAATTCCTTTTCTCCCAGCTCTTATTTAATAGGTACCAATGCCTATCTTTTGCCTGGGGTCTTGGGCTAGAGAGAGGAAGATTCATTAACCATGGTGAGTTATGGATTTCAATGCCCTGGCTACTTCATTTCTCATATCCAAGTAGATCATTTCCTCCCTAGTCCTTCTGAGCCCAAGGAGGCATATATTGTAAGTAGCCTTAATCTGCTTCATTAGAACAATTTTTTTTTAACTTTACAAGAATGATACCGCCAAAATTACCATATTACTTCTGGTGACATGCATGGCAGAATAATCATATACTCATACTAGCTGGCAGTAATATAGTCACTTTAGTTGAGGTAATAAGAGTAAAATCATATCATTTTAGAGCTTTGAGATATTTAAATTAATCTCACTTTCAGATGTAGAAACTTAGATCCAGACGGGCGAAGCACGTTTGCCTAAGCTTATATACTAGTGACCTGACCCCACTCATGGCCTAATGTGCACCCCATTGCACCCTTCTGAATAGTAAAGCAGAGCAACCCTGATGTCAAGGAAGGCTCCTATATACCGGACTTTTTGTTTGTTTGTTTATGGAGCTAGAAACAAAGAGCAAGGTGTCCCAAGAGCAGATGTGTGGTTAGTATACCCTGAATGTATTTCAATTGGACAATTTTCCCTTCTGCTCCAAATGGTAACAGTTTTTGTTCAGGAATTTTTCTGGCAGTATTGAAAACTGTGAAATAACTGAAGTTCATTTTCATCCTTTTCCAGAGCACTGGTTTCCAGCCAGTATGATTTTGCTCCCTAACCTAATCCTCCAAGGGAATTTTGGCAATGTCTGGAAAATTTTTTTGTTATCCCAACTAAGGGAGTGCTTTTGGCATCTAGTGGGCAAAGATAAAAAATGCTGGTAAAAATTCCACAGAGCCCAGGATACTCCAACAAAAAGGAATCCCATTAAAGTAAAAATGGGTTAAGACTGAAGAACCTGCCTTTGAGTATTCCTTCCCTTTCCCCAAAGCCCTGATACTATGCAGCTACTTGTTTACAATTTGGTGGAGGAGACACAGTTCTCAGCTTTCACAGTCAGAAATTGTATCTCAGCTATGCATGGTGGCACACACCTGAAATCCCAACTAGGAAAATGAGGCAGGAGGATTGGCCAGCCTGGGCAACTTAGCAAAATCCTGTCCAAATAAATAAATAAATAAATAAATAAATAAATAAATAAATAATCTCTCTCTCTCAGTGTATAAGAAATTGTATCTTCCTCTCTGTAACTCTTCTATTATTAGAAGACTTTTGAATGTCATTGTAAAAAGAGCTCATGATTAGGAATAAAACCTTCCTGGCTTCATAAATGTCAAATTGTATGAACAACCACAAAACAGGAATAGCAATTTCTTCCTACTTTATTGGGTTGGTATGAAAAATAATAAAATTGCAGAGAAGAATAGCATTTATGGGGGGCAGAAGAGGGGGATCAAGAGATGTAGGTCAAAGTGTACTAAGGGCAGTTACATAGGATCAATGAGCCTACAGATCTAAGTCAATAATACGACAGCATATAGAGAAAATTCACCAATAATGATATTAGTTACTCTTACAAAATGAAAAAAGGGTATCTATGTGGTAACATGTTAATTCGCTTGACTGCAATCATTTCACTGTGCATGTTTATTGAAGCATCATATTGTACATGTTAAATATTTACAGGAAAATTTTAAAACAAGATCACTTCCACTGGAGCACTTCATGAACTCTGAGGCCCATAATGAATGCCTGGCCCTGTTATGAGAAGTATTAGCAAATAGCAAAGTTTCTAATGGTTTCTAATACTGGAACTTCAGGCACCTGACAGGAGGTTCTTTGGTGTAGAACTGTTTCCAGCATCCTCTAATTACACAGCAGAGGTAGAAATTTTTTACCTATATTCAAAGCCAGTTCTCTTTTAATTGTTTTTAAGTCCTCTGAAATGAAGTACATGAAAAATTGTCCTGAGTGCTAATCACACAATAGATATTTAGTAAACTGTGCACAAATTAAACTTCTACATTTTTCTATATGTAGCTATGAGGACAAACACTTTGCCACCTCACTGTATTCATAAAAGTTTATGTTTAATAAAATTTTTCATCATATTATTAAGGTTTTTTTCTGTCACCAAAACAGAAATTAGTTAATGGGTCCAACAGAATTTGTTTGCTAAAATTAATTTGGTTAAGGAGTTATTATATAGCAGACATTTTGTTGGGAACCAAAGACACTGATTATACCAGAGGCTGACAGGTATTAAATGCTAGCCCTGATTCATTCATTGTGGTAGGCATTCTTCCCCTTATCTGACCTTTCGAGAAGCATGAGAAGTAGGTCTTTGTCCTGTTGATAAATGAGGCAACTGAGATTCAGCTTACCTGAGATACTCACCTAACACACATAGTGCACCTCAGAGTCAAACCTGTGTCTGCCTGGCGGCAGATTCTGTTCCTTATCATTGCCCTGGACAGTCTCCTCCAGGTCTGGGCATGTGCTGGAAGTGCATGTCACCACAACTGTGTACCCAGTTACCAAGGTAAGTCAGACACTGGGCTACAGAAAGGGGTGACAACAGCCACAAGAGGGGCGCCAGCATCTCAGGCAACTCTGTGCACAGTGTGAGTGTGAGTGAGTTTCAAAATTACCCAAATCTCTCTCTTTTCACAAATGCTTGGAATTCATTCATAAATAGCAGTGTTTTCAATGACTTATAGGTGGATATTTGCAGTACAAGTTGCCCTGAATGTTGAGGTGATGAGGAATAATTCTGAGAATTTGTGTTTCAATCCCAAATAAATGAAGCCTGACTCAAACAAGTCTCTGTTATTTCCTACCCACCTAGTTCAATTCAATTACACTCAGTGAATACTTGCTGAGCCACGACAATGTGCCTAGAGCTGGGGAAACAGCAATGGAGTGTCATTTAACTGCCCTGCCATTTAATTTCACTTCAAGGGAGACAAGACTTAATTAGAGTATAATAACAGCCAGCTGATACCTGCATACTGAACTTCACATGATCTGGTTTATTCCTCTGTTCATTCTCTTTATCTGACAGACTCATGTATTCAGTGAATGTGGAGGTGCAGTGGGGTGATTCAAAGCATTCACAGTGCAATGGGCACAAGTGCAATACAAAGAACAGAGTGGAAAACATTGGTGCCAGCAGGTGTGATCAGAGATGCTTCAAGTAGGCAATGGACTACTGACTAGGGAGGTGTGGTGAAGATTCATACTACCATCCAGAAATGTGTTTTGGGGCAGATTCTCATGAGGTTATATTAATGAGTCAATAATCAATTTCTATATATTGCTATGGTCCACAAATGATTTATAAATGTACGATTGTGTGTCATCCTGGAGAAAATAATAGAAAAATAGCAGCCCGATGACATAGATTCAACCAAAACTGAAAAAAACAATTGACATGAAACAAGTAATCTCATGTCCCTTTGATGCAGAAATTATCTTTTGATTGAAGACTAGACCATTTACATTCAATGTTATTATCGAGAGATGATTTTTATTTCTTGTGTTTAAATTGGACTTGATTTTCCTTTAATTGACTATTCTTCATTCCTCCCTATGCTGTTTTTCATTTTTACTTTTCATTTCCTTTTCATGAGTATTTTATTGAGTATGTTTGTAGTGCAGGCTTCCTAGTTATGAAATCTTTTAGCTTTTGTTTGTCATAGAAATTTTTATTTCATCTTCAATTCTGAAGCTTAACTTTTCTTGTTATACTATTCTCAATTGGCATGCATTTTATTTCAGAGTTTGGCATATATAATTCCAAACCATCCTGGCTCTTGGGGCCTAGGTTGAGATATCAGCTTAAATCTGATTGGTTTACCTCTAAATGTGAACAGTTGTTTTTCTCACACAGCTTTAAAATTCTATTCTTATGGGCTGGGGATATAGCTCAGTGGGTAGAGTGCTTGCCTTGCAACAGGGTAGAAAGGAGAGATACATGAATAGTTGGTATATAAGGTAGTAGCAAGAGGATGAGTAGAGGGTAAGAGAAACAAGTATATTCTAGAGATGGGAAAACAAGGATAGGAAAATTGATTCCAAATAATGCTTTCAACCATTAGATGAAATATGTTCAAATGGACTGAAGGTAACGTGCTGGCTATTGGATTAACAATTATCATTCAAGTTAAATAGTTATATATATGATCAAAGTTGATGCTATAGTCGTGTATAATAAACCATGTGAAAGTGAAGAAAATTCTTATTGTATCATGGTTTGGGTTTCATTGGGGTTTGCAAACTTAGCAAGTGTCTATCATTCTTTGTGGATCTCTCCTGAGTTACAGGGGCACAAGAGCCAATTCCCTACTTGCTATGAATCTCCTATCAGCAGTTTCTGGTTTCTTAGCTCAGGGGCCTCTAGCTGACTGCTTGGAGTGTGGAGTGCTGTGGCTTGGCTCTTTCTATTGTGTGCAGTAGTTCAAGATATAGGCTCTGGAGTGTCCCTGTGATTGCTGTGGATCACTGGTACCTGCTCCCCTCTATAGGATCCTTTTTTCCATAGTGAAGATTCTGGTGGCTGACTATGAGTGCAGGAACTCTGGTTGTGAGTTTTCCATGGGTATTCTCCAGTACAGAAGCATTTCCCTGGTTGTCATTGCTCTCTGAGGTACTATATAGCAAAGGGTCTCAGGAGGTTCACCTAGACTCTAGTTTTCACTGACATAGATTGTGAATAGTGGGTGTTGATTCCCTCTGTTTACTAAGTCTGATTCAAAGTCCTGCAAGTATCCAGACAAAGACCTCTCACTTGCCAGTTGTGATCACAGGTCAAGCCATGCACCAGTTAAGGCCTCTTCCGGCTGTGTGGACTCTGGAATTTGTGCCAGGTCTCTATGTCACTGAATATTCAGCCATCTTCCCTCTGGTACAGCCCCTACAATCCTAGGGATTATCCCAAGGCTTCCCAACGTGCCTCCCTCCAATAGTTGGAGCCTGGTGAATCCTCTTTCCTCTGCTCACAGCCAAAGCTGTTTCATTGCTCTCTCTGTCTGAGTTAAGTGAGTGGATGCTGTGCAGACCTTTCTGCCCTTGCCTGGGTCACAGAGGATGAGCAGGATTTGGCACACTTTCTGGCACGGGTTCCCACTGGCCCATTCTATTCCCCCTTGTTTGCATGAAAGGGAGGAAGAAGGAGTTTGAACAATTTTTGACTAGTGTTGGTCCTTCTAGAAGTTCTTGCTGGCTGGATTCTTAAGAAATTCCACTGCAAGGGACTTCCCTCTGGTTTAATTTACAGCAGTCTGTGGAAAGACACCATGTTGATTTAAGGAATGAATGGTTGGCTGAGGGCTCCACAAAATGGTTGTGGACTCTTGGCTCAGTTTCTTTTCATGATTTGTTTTTAAGCTGTTTGATCTGTTTTAAGGACCCTTCTGTTGGTTGTCACACTTTAAATTTCATCTCTTTTCAAACTCTTTTAAGTAGGTGAGCTTAAGAGAATTTCCACTCCATCCCCTGCTGTTTCTCTCTTTGACCCTCTGCTGGTTCTGGGCTGGGAGACTCTGAGTTTGTTTTCTACTCTGGTAACCTAGCTTCCAGTCTCTAGGTCTCAGACTTCATAATATTGAATCTCAGAGCATTGGCTTTATCACCTACCTCTCAATTCTGCTTTTCCTTCACTGCATTCTTTCTTTATTTTGAGATGGGGACTCACACCTAGCTCCGTTCTTCCATCTTCCTATCTCCCCACTATGGCCTATTGACAATAGAAATGTTCTTGTGAAAAAATAAGAAAGCTGTTTGCATGCTTCTTTTTTGTTGTTGTTTTATGTAAATAGCACACAAAATTCCTTTTCTACCTTTCAATCTAATTATTTATTTGTAATAGTTTTAGAAGTATTTTCAATTCTAAAAAATAAATTAAAACCAGAAAAGAGTGTGCATCAATAAAAATATGAACATTTTCCCTAAATATAAGAATTGGAATGTATTTATATATTACATATAAGTAAAATACTTGCATTTGGAGGACAGTTTATGTAATTTCAATTTAGATAATGAGTTGATAAAATTTGCGCACTTTGAGTACTTCAGGACCATTAAATCTCATTTTTACCTAATAACAAAAATAATACTTCATTTTTAATGGTCTGCTTTCAAAGAAAATTAATTAAATAACTAAAGTTATGTGACTGAGAGACATTATTTTTTTTTTGAAAATTTTTTATAGTTGTAAATGGACAGAAGGTCTTTATTTGTTTATTTTTATGTGGTGCTAAGGTTTGAACCCAGTGCCTCACACATGCTAGGCAAGTGCTCTACCACTGAGCTACAGCCCCAGCCTGAGAGAGACATTATTAATGTCACTGAGAGACACAATTGTTTATATAATGTAACACAGTGTAGCTTCCCTAAGTTTTGATTTCATTACAAACACCAGAGGTCAGTTTAACATATGTATTAGCCAACTGTGCTACAGAAATAGCCCCCAATATCATGGCTTAAAGCAAAAGCACTTTTGTTGTTTATTATTACATGTCAGTGTCCAAACATGACTGGCGGCTCCACTACATGCGTATTCCCATTCTAGCTCAAGAAATACCCATATTTGGTATGTGCCTTTTCCTGTCAGAAAGAATGACAGAAACAGTCAATGCTGCCTAAAGCTGCCTAGGACTGGCAATCTGTCACAAGATCTTCTCACATTCCATTGACCTTGAAAATTATTGGCCAACTGACAATGAGGTAGGAAAGTAAACTTTGTATACTAGAAGACATTTAATGGCAATAAGTTGGGATATCCAATTTTCTAACAGGAAAGGGATTAAACACTTAGAAAAATATTACCTACCACAATAAATGTTTGTGTTGGTCTACTCATCAAATCTTTCACAATTCTAAAACATGCTAGCAATTATTTTTGTGAGATTTAATTGGAAAAGTAGTTATCACTTCCTATATAAGTAAATAGACTGAGTTTGAAATATGGCAAAAGTTCCAAAGAAAAGTATAAAATAAGATACAAATACATTGAAGATATCCCATGTGCATGGATTAGAAGAATTAATAATGATGAAATATCTAGACTGCCCAAAGCAATCTACAGATTTAATGAAATCTCTATAAAAATTCCAATGGCATTTTTCACAGAAATAGAAAAGGAAATCCAAAAATTCATATGGATAACAAAAGACTCCAAATAATTATCCAAAGCAATATTAAGGAGAAAAAAGCTGGAATTTAACACACTCCCTGAATTCACATTATACTACAAGGCTTTAGTAACCAAAACAGTATGGTACTAGCAGACAAAAAGACACATAGATAAATGGAACTAAATAGAGAACTCAGAAATAACCATATGTATGATTAGCAAATTTTCAACAAGGACGCCAAGAAAACAAAATGTGGGAAATTAGTCTCTTTAATAAAAGGTATTGGAAAAATGGATATCCACACAGAAGAATGAAACTGAAACTATATTTTATGCTACATACAAATATAAACTGAGAATAGATAAAGATTTAAACATTCCATGTGGCTCTTCCCCCTGCCATTCGCACCTCACCTTTTTGCTGTGTCACCACCACCATATGGGCAGGAAGAAGAGATAAGGGTCAGAGGAAGGGCCAGAACAAAAGAAGACCCTAACCTATAAAAGATGTAGGGTGCGCTCACTTCTCGGGGATTCTAGAACATCAGCCATGGCCCCCCTTCTCCCACTTGGGAGAAGTTTGTATTACTATTTTTAAATAAAGCCTGCTTATAAAAAAAAAAGAAAGAAAGAAAAAAAAAAAGATTTAAACATTAAACCTGAATCCATAAAACTACAAGAAAACATAGGGAAAAAGCTCCTGGACACTGGTGTGGACAAAGATTGTATGATGTGACACCTAAAAGCATAGGAAGCAAAAGAAAAATAAACAAATGGGTTTACGACAAAATGCAAAAAACCTCGGCACCGCAAAGGGAATCATCAATAAAGTTCAAAGACAATCTACAGAATGGGAGAAAATATTTGAAAATAATATCTGGATGGTCCCTAGCTTACTGTTTTCTATTTACAATTTTTTTAACTTCATAATGACATAAAGCAATGTACATTCAGTTAAAACCATATTCAAATTTTGATCTTTATATGTAGTATGATATCTTGGTGCTGAGAAGCAACAGCAAGATGCCATTCTCAGCCAGCTACACAATGACAAAGTAAACCGCTGATACTCCATAGTAGGCTCATTGAGATGTAACCTTATCATAAATTGAGGAGCACTTGTAGCAATCCAAAACATAAAGAATTCTCAACTCAGAAGTTGATGATGATAATAATAATTATAATTTCATTTAAAAATGGACAAAGGACTTTAGTAGACAGCTCTCCAAAGAAATCATACAAATGGCCAACAGGACAAGTATATAAAAAGTGTTCAACATAATTTATAATCTGGGACATTCAAATCAAAATTATGGGATATCTCCTCATGCCTGTTAAGATGGCTATCATCAAAAAAAAAAAAATAGCAGTCTTGATAAAAATGTAGAAAAAGGAAACCTATGCACAATGGTCCAGCCATTATGGAAAACAGTATGG
Source organism: Glaucomys volans (assembly GCA_020662805.1). NCBI lineage: Eukaryota > Metazoa > Chordata > Mammalia > Rodentia > Sciuridae > Glaucomys > Glaucomys volans. Next base: position 66,424 of record JAJEJO010048265.1, on the reverse strand, counting down.
AGGTTCCTCAAAAAATTAAAAATGTGGCTATCAAATAATACAGCAATCCCAATTCTAGATATTTGCTCACTTGAAATCAGGATCTCAAAGAGGTGCATTTCCATGTTCGTGATGGCATTTTTAACAATAGCCAAGATAGAGAAACAAAGTAAATATCTACCAAAGATGAATGGATAAAGAACATGTGATACACACACACACACACACACACACACACACACAAACACACACAAATACTATACAGCCTTTAATAAGAGTCCTGCCAATCACAACATGAATTGACCCGAAGAATGTTATTTTGAGTGAAATAAGCCAATACAGAAAGGCAAATGTGAATGATCTAACTTATACATTGATTCTAAAATAGTCTTACTTGTAGAAGCAAAGAATAGAATGTGATTTCCAGGGAACAAAAGTAGGGAGTAATGGGGAAGTAATGGTCAAAGGGTGTAAAGGTTCACTCATCAAGATAAGTTCTGGAGATCCATTGTTACAACGTATTGTCTAAGCTAACAATACTATATCTCATATTTATTTTTTCTAAAAATACAAATTTTACATTAAATATTCTTACCACAAATGTAGTATTAGTAATAAATAATAATAATAATAATAATAATAATAATAATTATGAGGACAGGATTGAACTTCAAGAAATGATTGATATGTTTATGGTCTTAATGGCAGAGATGGTTTCATGGGAGAATACTTATCCCCAAATATATGCATCTGCATACATTGTTTGCATAGCTTTTTATATGTCAATTATCTCTCAATAAAGTGGTTCAAAATACACACACACACACACACACACACACACACACAGATTGTGTTGTAGACCTACTACTTGGTTCACCTTAGTTTCCCTTAATGAAAGTGCTTCATAATTAGAATCCTTTTCCATTAGTCTACAGAACCAAGTTAAATACTCCCCTTAGTGAAGAATGAGACTTGAACTTCCAAATATTCTAGTTTCTTGACACTGAAAAGAAATATGCATTAAAATGCAGTCTTTAGAGCCTGACACAATGGCACATGCCTGTAATTCCAGCAGCTTGGAGGCTGAGGCAGGAAGATCGCAAGTTCAAAGCCAGCCTCAGCAAAAGTGAGGTACTAAGCAACTCAGTGAGACCCTGTCTCTAAATAAAATACAATACAGAGCTGGGGATGTGGCTCAGTGGTCGAGTGCCCCTGAGTCCAATCCCGGTATCCAAATCATATAATCATATAATCTTTATATATATACATTTATATATACATATATATATTTATATAAAATCTTTAAATGCTTAATAAATGCTATGTTTCTATTAGCAAACAAACATTCAAACCTTCCAATCTCCATCTCTCACGAGCTTTTTTCTCTTATGTTTATTCACAGACAATTTAGATCTGCAAATTTTAACCATTTAACTTCCTGAGAAAGGAAATTGAAATAACAAAAGCAAATGTGTCCCTGACTCACGTATGGAAGTAGTTACTTCAGGTTAATTATTATCAAGAACTGTGCAAGACTAAGAACGCGATTAAACATTAGCCTGTGAGATATTTAACAGTGGGGTTCTACAATAAAAACAGAATATTGTTCTTTCTAGGTTTTTTTTTCTAAATTATCCCAAACTACACATGTGAATGAAGCTAATGTCTCAATAATTAAATGATAATGTCATTATTAGTCAAAGTAGGAATACACTTGAGAATCAAATTGAATCAGTTTTTTTTTTCCCCTTGTGGCACAATAACAATCCATGTTCAACCTTACTTAATATATTCCTTGGTTAAAAGAACAATCAGTCGTATACTCACTGGCTTCTAGAAGAGAGAACCATGCCTGCGTAGCTAAAGGACAAAGCAGTTAAAGCACACACAGTAGCCCTGGGCCAAATGTGAATTGGGCTAAGAACAGCAGCTCTGAACCTTGTCCTCAGTTAGTTCTTATTCCTATCTCTTAGACATCCAGTACTCTCCCATAACCTGGTTGCACTTCATTCCCAAAGCTGATGAGCCCAATGGAACACAGTCAATATGATAACCCCTCCCAGAAGTATTTGAGTTTTCACTTAGCCTCCAGTATGCACTGAAAGGCTCTAAAGTCTTGAAACATTCATACAGCTTTCAACAAGTGTTAAGCTTAGTCCTAAACATATGCCATATCTTAACTCATTTTAATATTCACAAGGCAGAGCTACTCTTAGTATACCTATCTGATGACAGAGAAAACAAAGTCATTGAATGAATGGGTTACTCCCCTAAGGTGAGCTCAGGCATTCTGACTTGAGTTATTACCACTAGAGTTATACAAAAGAGACTCACACCTGCAGTCATTCCTTCCAATTCCTTTCTAGTGTTATTTGGTTGTGTAATTTCTAAATGTCAGCTTGCATTATTAAAACTCACAGAAATATCTCAAAATTTAAGAAAATTTATGAACACTTTCCCAAAAAGCACTCCCCTGACAAGAAATAAAGAAATGTGTTTAGGAAGATGTCCTTACACACCCTCTGTCCAAGGACCTCTGAGTCTCTCTAGATTTCTGTCCCAATACTGACACTAAAGAGATTGCTTAGCCACATTTTCCAAACTTTTTCAATTTTGAAGCATTATTTTTCTTCATTTGCTTTGAGACAAAAAATTTCACCTATGATTGTGAGATGAGGCAAATCTTAAAAGAACTGTTTCATCTATTCTCCTTGATGCTTTTCCTTTATCTTGTTACCAAGTCTGGGTGTGGTAGAAAATAACATCAGTGTATATGTTTAAAACATGCTTCAAAAGTAAGAAATACCAAAAATATCCCCTAAGAAATTGGAAAAACTTGAAAAATCTCTTAAAAACAGATATAAGCCTATTAACCAAAAAAAAAATGGGTCACATAAGTTAAGTCAAACTAGGTAAATCTACCTGACATTCATTTAGAATGACAGTCTAATCTGCTATCTCATTATATTTGTGAATATAAAATATCAGTCAGAGATAAAAGTTTCTAAATTGTGATGAGCTAAGTTATTAGGACCATCCATTGGCCTCCCTCCCAAATAAGCAACTGAATATGATGATAAAAAGAACAACATGTTTTTAACCATCTTAAAGGCATCAAGGAATGAGCAAGTTAAAATTAGTAAACCGAATTCATAGTAAAACTACTACACAGATAATTAAGTGAAGCCACTTTTTCTTTGATTTATTATTTCTCTCTGAATTTGGCAAACTCCAGATTTCTAGGCTGTCTGGGTCTGCAGGATGGTCAAAAGCCAGGATCTACCCAAAGTAGGGAAGCTAATAGAAGACCCTCCTATCTATAGTACTGGTACTTCAGGGCTACAATCTCAGAGTAAGGATGAGAAAGAAGTAAAGATCTTATCTTCCTACCTCTTGATAAAGTTGGTTTCATTCTATCTGTAGGAGGGCAGTCAAGACTGTAACTGCAATCCATAATCAGTAGGTATTGGGGGAAAAAAACCTTATGCCTCCTCAAAAATAAAAAGAAAAAATCCATGCCATGAAAAGAAATCCATTGCTCAGGTGATCCAAAACTGGTGTCGTTGTTAGGCACCTGGAAAAAAATAATGAAAAAGCAATAATTCTTCATCTTATTCTTAAACTAATAATCATGAATGATATAGGAAAATTATCTACATGTATAAAGTAAGTAAGGACAGCAATAAGCAAGGAAGCAAAAAAAAGTCAGAAAATAAAACATTGGAATTATTAAATGGGATCCTGGAGTATTTGAAGATTTAAAAAAGACTATGTAAAACTGCATTTTCTATGCTTAAATATATGAGATAAATACCTGTTAGGTACCAGCAGACAGATAAAAAATAGAGAGAGAGATGTAGAGTTAGATATAGATATATAATATGTACATGTATAAAAATGAAGATATTGAAACTACATTAAATTTTAAAACTCAAAAATGAGTTTTTCTACATATTAGACATAACTAAGGAGCAAATTAGAGAAATGGAAGATAGTTAAGAAGTAATTTTCCAGAATTCAGAAAATAAAAAAAGAAGAAAGATAAAAGATAAAAATGGAATAAAAATACCTGACATCTACTTAATTGGAATCCCAAGAAGTGATGATAGTGGTAGTATCTGAAAAGACAATGTTAGATATGACACGGAATAACTCAACAGATTTAGCAGCACAGGTATTTGAAGAAAGATAAAAGAAATCACAGCTAGTTCACATCATAAAACTACAAAACGTAAGATACCGAATAAGTATTAAAAGCACACTGTAACAATAAAAAATAATAATAAACACTTTTAAAAGAGGTGACAGATTGACAAATGCCTTTTTCTTAAGGGGTGCTTAACTATTGAGCCATACCCCCAGCTCTTTTTTATATTTTTTTAGATTTTGAGACAGGTTCTGCTAGGTTGCGTAGGGCCTTGATAAGTTGCTTAGGTTGATTTTGAACTTGTGCTCTCCTGCCTTGCATTGTAGGTGTGTGCCACCACACCCAGCAAGACAATTGTGTTTTAAAAAACAAAGTTGCCAGATAGTCAAAGAAATGATGTCTTTAATGTACTTAAAGAAATAATTGACAAAGCAGAATCCTAGATGTCTTTTAAAAATAAGAGAGGGGCTGGGGCTGTAGCTCAGTGGTAGAGCACTTGCCTAATACATGTGAGGCTCTGGGTTGGATCCTCAGCACCACATAAAAATAAATACATAAAATAAAGGTATTATGTCCATCTACAACTAAATTAAATATTTTTTTAAAAAAAGAATATAAGAGACTTAAAGGCATTTTCAAATATCTACCTCCCAAAATGGCAGAGTTTAGCATTAGCAACCCACACTAAAAGATGCTCTATTATACACATTTGGGGCAAAGAAAGTGAATTTAGATGGAAGAATTGAGATGTGACAACAGAAAATTAGCAAAAATAGTGGAATATGTGAGGTTAATTCTAAGTAAATATTAAATAAAATAATAATAATAATATTTTGCAGTTTTAATAAGGCAAAGATACAAGTAAAAGGTAATGATAACCTATGTAATGGAAGGGATTAAAGAAATTAAGTGTTCTAAGGACCTTGCATTGTTAGTATAGAAGGTGAAAGCAATGACTAACTTTTAACTTTGACAAGGAAAAAATGCATGTTGTAATTTCCAAAATAAGCATTATAAGAAGTGAAATCCTATAAACCTGAAGCAGGAATAAAACAAATCAACCTAAAAGAAAATAAGGATGTGGAATAAGTAAGGCATAACGCAAATGGATGTAAGTCTAAATATATTAGTAATAAAAACATTAAATATAAGTAACTTAAATGTCTAATTAAAGAAATAATCAAATGTGAGCTATGGTCATACATAAAATACTGCAAACAAACTGGGGAAACATGTTCTTCCATAATATATACAAACAATGAAAAAGATTGGACTTACCATGGGCCATTAAGCAAAACACACAAAACAATTTTCAAATGATTGAAGTAGAAAGATGCACATGCTTCAACAATATCCCAATTAAATCACAAATTCATAATAAAAATAAACATTCCTGTATGTTTGGAAACTTCTAAATATGCCATAGATCAAAGAGGAAATTGTACTGTAAATTAGAATATATTTGAAATGAATAATAATGAAACTACTACATACCCAAACATGTGAAATGCAGCTAAAGAACATTAAAAAGAAAATGATAGTATTCAATGCACATATTGGACAAGAAAGTCTGACTGTTAATAAGTTAATAATATACTGAAGATATCAAAAGAAGACCTAGTAAAAAGAAGAAGAAAGAAATAGTAAAGAAAAAACAAGAAATTGATGACATAGGAATGAAAAATATTCAATAGAGATAAAAAGCAAAAAAACTACTTTTTTCAAAAGTTAAAAATTGCCCAACTCTGACAAGACTTATGGGAAAAACAAAAGAAACCATAAATTGCTAATGTTAAGAATTGAAAGTGGGATATACTAAGAAACTGCAGAGATTAAAACATTAATAAGGAGCCGAGCATATACCTGTAATTCCAGATATTTGGGAGGCTGAGGCAGGAGGATAGCAAGTTCAAGGTCAAGCTAGGCAATTTAGGAAAACGCTGTCTCAAAACAAAAATTAGACAAAATAATGTAAACATTTTGTGCCAATAATTCTGAAAATTTAACTCAGTAGCAAATACCTAGAAGATATATTTTAATGAAAGTTATTTGAGAAAAAATTTAAAACTTAGTAAAAGAACAAAAGGATCAAAGCATTATACGTTTGTCACTTTCTTATATCTCATTTCTATGGGATTGCTACCTTATTTTAAAATAATCCTTAATTAAAGCACATGGTAATATTTATATGTGGGCTCCAGTGTTGTATTAGTCAGCTTTGCATCCCTGTGGCCAAAATACCTGACAAGAACAACTTAGAAGAGTAGAAGTTTATTTGCATTCACAGTTTCAGAGATTCAGTCCATGGCTGGCCAACTTCATTGCTCTGGACATGAGATAAAGCAGGACTTCATGGTGAAAGGGTGTGGTGAAAGGAAAGCCACCCAGCTCATGACATCCAGGAAGCAGAAGGAGCAAGGAGGTGGTAGAGCAAAGTATAAACCCCAAAGGCACATCCCTAGTGACCTACTTCCTCTATCCATACCCTATCTGCATACCATTATCACCCAGTACAGAAGTTCTCTCAAATTATCAATTCATAAAATCCATTAATTCATCAATTAAATTACCATTCTTAAAATCTAATAATCTAACCTCTGATCATTGCCACATTGTCTCCTGAGCTTTGGGTGGGGAGCCCACATATAAATATTACCATGTGCTTTTAATTAAGGATTATTTTAAAATAAGGTAGCAATCCCATAAGGTAGCAACCTCATATTCAAACCATTACAAACGTCAGGCATACCCTAAAATCACAAGATCTCTACTTTGGCATTGCAGAACAGTCACATACCACAAAATTCTTCTAAATTGGTTTCCTCCTGAATCCATCAACTGTCAGTGTAAAACATGATTTTCTGTTATTATTTATTAAAACAATCCTCTTGTCTCTAAATTATATTCTGAGATATTTTTGTCATGACTCTCCCTGCCCAGGAATGTTTTATCTCTGAGAGTTACATAAGAGAAATCAGTCCTTTAATATTAATGACCCCACTTTTCCTGATCTCACGCTAAGATATTATTTCCTACCTTTGAACTGTTACATAGTACTTTTTCCATCTCTTATTATTTACAACAGAGTTTGGCATCCTATTTCTATAAACTGCCAGAACTTTGAACTTTTAAAGAGTATTTTTTCCATCTCTTATTATTATATATAATAGGGTTTGGCAACCTTTTTCTATAAAGTGCCAGTTAATAAACATTTTAGGCTTTCCAGTCACATGGTCTCTTTTGTAACCATTCAACTCTGTCATTCCAGTACAAGAGCAGCCATACACAATATGTAAACAAATGGTGTGGCTGTGTTCCAATAAAACTTTATTTAAAAAATAGGCAAATAGGATTTGGCCTATGATTTGCCAACTCTGATTTATACTCAGGCCTTGAGCAATAATTAATTGTCTAATATTAGATTATGATCTCAGTGAAGGCAAATAATAAATTTTAATTTTTTAAATCATAGCCAATACTTTTTGAATGCTTGTTTTTTGCCAGAAAGAATACTAAACACTTTATATGTATTAATTCATTAAATTATCAGAGAGAATAGGTACTCTATTATCAGAATTTCTAAGATAAGACAGAGTTACAAAGAGTCACAAAGAAGTTAACCAAAAAGCCAATTAAGGAGCAATGACCTCCTATGCATAGCACTAGTGTCTACCTGGCACAGTTCCAGACTCTAAATGTATACTCAATAGCATTCATTGATTGGCTCATTGAAAAATCAGAGTTAACTAGTGCCTGAACCTTCAATCTCCCATATCTCTGCTCCTCAATCAATTTTGCCACTCTATACTCAATTTTTGATGGTTCAGTTTGATTACATGATATACATTTACATTGCAGAGAGCTCAGCCCTTCTGAATATCTTGTGCACCTGAAAATAATGTATATGGTTGCCTTAGTCTGTTTGCACTTGTATAAAAAAATTGGTTGTCTTCAGAAAAATTGTTTCTTACTGCTCTGGAGGCTAGAAGCCGAAGATCAAGATTACAGCAAAGTCTACATGTGGTGAGGGCCTATTTCTGGTTTTAGATGGCAATCTCTCACCATGTACCCAATGACAGAAGCAGAAAGTGAACTCTCTGGAGATTCTTTTATAAGGGTATTAATCTTATTCATGAGGGTTTTGCCCTCAAGTTATAATCATCTCTGAAAGGCCACATACTCTAATGCCATCACATTTGTGATTCAGTTTCAACATATGAATCTTGGGAGAATACAGACATTCAGACCATAGCAATGGCCACCTTGTCCAATGATAGCCTTTGTGGTGGGACTATAATGTGTTTCAGTGCCTAAGAATTTCTGTAAGAAAAATCAGGGGCAGATTAATTTGGTTAAGGAGAAAGGTAAAATGGAGTATATTTTACACCCTTGGGAAACACAAGATTTTGTATTTTAATACTTCCCCACATTATTTTAAACTTGAAAACTTTTTATATAAAGCTATGCAAAAGCCATGATTAGGGATAATGTCTGGGCTTCTTGCTCAACTGGTGCTCACTCAGCTGAACACAGAAGTAACTGGCCTATCATGAGGTAGAGGAGTTAGTTCTTAAGCTACTGAGATAATGATTCCAAAGAAATCCTTGAGATGAGGAAAAGATCAACTACCTGCCTATGATTTTCGAGGAGGAGTTGGGATATGACGACTGCAGATTAAAAATTCATCATCACTAGTAGGACTGGAGAAAATCATTTGCTCTGACCTATAGTCAGGGTTTTGTCTCTGTAGTCATTGTCTCTCTAAACATAGCAAAACTCAAAATGGCAAATAAAGGACGCCATAGAAATCCTCAGGGTACTGTTCTGATGGGAGAACGTGATCTTAAGATAGAACATTTGGTTATTCAAGGAATCAGATCCCTGTCTAACACCAAGATGAGGCTGAACATATATCTATAAATATATCTGGGGAGAGTAGGTCTAAAGAGTAGGAAAAGGAATTCAGTTGGCTATTAAGGGTTTTCATCTAACAACAGTTGATTGGCTATATCCTCATTTAATAAAACAAGATTCAAAAGGAATTGGGGGAATAACAAATGACAGACCTCACAAATAACTTACTATTTGTAGTTATGTTCTGGTTAATTATCTCATCTCACATAGTCTAAGGAACACTTAAGGCAAAACAGGGAGAAAAGTAAGCAAGAAGGGAAGAAAGAATAAGACCAGAGTAAGGTTAAAAACACATATGTTGACACTCTACCTGATAATAATAACTAACATTAATATTATTGCTTAATGTTGTATAGCCCACTATTTTGCACGCTTAATAGGATGCTTTCATTTTATCATCCAGGACTAGCATATATTTGAGCATATAAGGCAAGGTTCTGTGTACCAGACACTTTCTAAGCCCTTTAAAAAAGTTCATTGATTGTGTATCTCCACAAAGTTGATAATATTATTCTTCCATTTTACACAGGTGAGTTTAAGGAATGAAAGAAGTATTCATACATAGACTGCCTGCCCCGATGAAGGTTGATGGCAAGTCAGAGTTGAAAAACCTTTCACGGGTGACAGAAAGGTGCCTAGATTTCAGCCTGATCCTCTAGGAAGGGAGGCATGTTGAGTAATTATGCTCCTTACAAAAGCCTATCTTGTCATGAATTTTTTCCAACAAGGTAACAAGAAGCATTGTGTGGGCACAAGTAAGGTCACCTACCACTTGTTTAAGGGAATTAGTATTTCCAAGTACAACACAAAATGAACCTAATAAGATGATACTCATAAAGTTCCTAATCTAAGCCTTTTGAGCCATTCTCAGAATGAGTAGAAGTTCTACTCTTTGTCTCAACAGTTGCCAAGAGGGAGGCATGAGCAGGAGAGAAAATTCAGGAATTACAAAACACATCACTGAAACATGGGAAGAGATGTCAACTTCTCAAATCTACCTTCACAAGTGGTTTAGAACCTCCCAGAAACTTTGGGAAAGAGTATCAAGGTCCTGTTGTGGTATCACATTTAGTTCTCAGTAAAATAGGAAGCTTTGTGACTTTAAGCTTAAATAAATCTTTTCCTTGGTAAATGTAACTAGGTATCCTGACACATAAAATGATTTATGCCAACAGATTTATATCCTCTCTCAATTTGTCTTCTGCCTATGGATCAATATTGCCAAGTCTCTTCAAAACCTACTGAAATAGAAATAACTGTGAATTCAAATACATTTATTAAATTTCCGTCAGCTCTGTCTTAAAAAAAAAGTGATTCAACACAAACTCATCTACATACAAGTGTCTAGAATTTAAACAACCTTTCATAGGAGATAACTTACCAATACCATGTTATGCTTGGAGAGAAAATTCATTGACTACTTGTAAGAATCATGTCTGTTTAATTTGCATTCAGTGTGGGGTGCCTTCTTTTTCCAAGAGTGCAAAAACAGCATGCTTATTGTAGGATGGCTCATTTCTCTCTTTAGGGAGGCCTGGCCCTTTGCCTCCTCTTTCCAGAGGCCCTTTTATTCCAATTTTCCCCACTGAATGCAAAAACTATTGTGTGTAGCAAGATGGGTCTGTGCAGAGCAGTCTGCGCTTCCTCCTCCTGGTCAATGAGATACCGTAGTTCAACATACAATGGCTAGTGTCCTCATTTTATAAATATGTGACTCTTAGAGGAATCTTAATCATATTTGAGGCAGTTAAGTAACATAACTTTCAACTAAACATGGAACATGGTACAGCAAACAAGAGCAGACTCTGAAGCCCAAAGGACTTCGATTCTTTGCAGATAAGAAGCAACTATTACTCCCATTTTACAGATAGAATAAGTTACTTTGCATCGCAATTATAGTAGTCCAAAGTCAGTTAAAAAAAGTGACATTGGAGAAGTCACCACTGTTAATAAAAACCCACAGCATGGGCTTCACTCTTTATGAAGTTGAAACTTCAAGGATTTTAATCTAGACTGGAAACAACACATAAGAATAAATCTCATTGCAACATAAGTGTCAAGCAAGTGTGATTTTCACATTACACAAAATTATGTCTAAAATAAAAGCAGTCTGCTACAGAGTCAGGCATTTTGTTTTAGAAACAAAAGTCAGAATGTATATTTTGTCAAGTAAGTGAAAATAAAGTTTGGGCACTGAAACTGGAATTCTTAGGATGTCTAAATAATTTGTGAAAATGAGAAAAATTAGAAGATTAGACATTAGATTAGAAAATTAGACCAGAATAGCCAAAGCAATCCTTACCAAGAAAAGTAAAGCAGGAGGCATCACAATACCAGACCTTAAACTATACTACAGAGCTATAGTAATAAAAACAGAATGGTATTGGCACCAAAACAGACACATAGACCAATGGTACAGAATAGAAGACACAGAGACAAACCCACATAAATACAGGTAACTTATATTAGACAAAGGTGCCAGAAACATTCACTGGAGAAAAGATAGCCTCTTCAACAAATGGTGCTGGGAACAATAGAAAGTCACATACAATAAAATGAAATTAAACCTTTATCTCTCACCCTGCATGAAACTCAAATCACAGTAGATCAAAGACTTAGACAATAGAACAGAGATCCTGCAACTACTAGAAGAAAAAGTAGGCCCATATCATCACCATGTTGGCCTAGGATCTGACTTTCTTAACAGGACCCCTAAATTAGTTTAAGAAGTTAAATCAAGAATCAATAAATGGGTGGGAGAGCTTCTTCTCAGTAAAAGAAACAATAATGACAATAATGTGAAGAGAGAGCCTACAGAATGGGAGAAAATCTTTACCACATGCACCTCAGATAAAGCATTAATATTGCACCTCAGACAAAGCATTAATATCTAGGATATATAAAGAACTCAAAAACCTTAACACTAAAAAATCAAATAACCTAAGCAATAAATGGGCTAAGGAACTGAACAATTCACAGAAGAGGAAACATAATGAATCAACGAACATGAGAAAATGTTCAACATCTCTAGCAATTAGAAATATAAATCAAAATTATTCTAAGATTTCATTTCACTCCAATCAGAGTGGCAATTATCAAGAATACGAGCAACAATGAATGTTGGCGAGGATGTGGGGAAAAAGGTACACTCATGCATTGCTGGTGGCAATGCAAATTGATGCAACCACTCTGGAAGGCATTATGGAGATTCCTGAGAAAACTTGGAATGGAACCACCATTTGACTCAGCTATCCCAGTCCTCAGTTTATACCCAAAGGACTTAAAATCAGCATACTAAGATGATGCAGCTACATCAGTGTTTATAGCAGCTCAATTCACAATAGCTAAAATATGGAACCAATGGAGGTGTCCTTCAACAGATGAATGGATAAAGAAAATGTGATATGATGAAATATTACTCAGCTTCAAAGAAGAATGAAATTATGGCATTTGCTGGTAAATGGATGGAGTTAGAGAATATCAAGCTAAGCCAAATAAACCAAACCCATAAAAACCAAAGACACAATGTTTTCTCTGATATGCAGATGCTAATTCACAATTGGGGGGATAGGGAATAATAGAGTTACATTATATTAGGTGGAGGGGAGTGAAGGGGTATGGAGGTAGGAAGGATAGTAGAGTGAAACAGACTTCATTACTTTTTGTACATTATGTACATATATGACTGAATGATGAATGTGATCCTACAATATGTATAATTAGAAAAAAGAGAAATTACACTCCATTTATGTATGAGCTATCAAAATGTATAAATGCATTCTACTGTCATATGCAACTAATTAGAACAAAAAAATAAAAAATAAATAAATAAAAACTGAAAAAATAAAATCGGCATTACTAAAAAAAAAAAAACTTTATTCATGAAAACAGGCAACTTAGCAGGTTTGGCCTGTTGTCTGTAATTTTGTAGTTTGTGCTTTAATATATACTATATGTTTGGTCCAACTAGTCCATATTATTATTTTACTATTGTTGAATGATTTAAATGAGTTATTGCCCAAAACAATTTTGTACTACCTTGTATTATACTGATATTAAAATGCATCAAAGGCATACATTCTGTTCTGTATGTATCCAGTTAATAAAATGTATCATAATTGCCAATATTATCACATAATGGACTTTGATGTGTTTTAGTGCCCATACTTGCTAAGACCCTTCCCCAGTGATACACTTGCTATTTACATATATATGCATGAACAGGTACATCAGAACTTTACATTACTTGTTTCTATCAACGAAAAAATTTCCAGCTTTGTTAACTGTTTTGTCATTTCCGTTACAATACAGGTTGATCTATTATATTTCCTAAACTTTTATTGAGGTGTGTGTTTTCCATACTTTGTTAATGACTTGCGTCAACTCATATTTTAGGATGTGAGGGATAATTTCTGTCACTGCTATTAGGACTATTAAAAACTTTCACAATATGCAGGAAAGTAAAAGCTAACAAAGGTCTTATTTTGTGTGGATTTATGAGTCCATTGCTATAGATCTTTATATTATTTCTACTTGCAGCAGCATTGTTATGCTTTTAGAACTTAAGTAAATTTATATAATTTGTAAGTTATTTACCCAATTACCTCCGTTGAAATAAAAATCTCCTAGTCCTGCATTGGACTTTCCAGTTTCTTAAGCCTTTCACTTTCCATCAGTTCCTGTACAATTCCATGTGCATCTTAATAAGATGAGCATTTAGACTATCACCTCAGCTACACCCCTCTACCTATTCCCTGCTATCAGGTCTTTTTCCCTTATGTTCACCTTTGCCAAAGCCCCAACCCTGAATAGAGCTTTTATTAATTTCCTATTGCTGCTGTAACTAATTGTCTCAAACATAATGGCTTAAAATAATATGAATTTGTTCTCTTACAGCTCTGAAGGTCAGAAATCAAAAATCAGTTTCATTGGGCTGGAGTTAAGGCGTCTGGAGGCTATTTCCTTCTGGAATTTTTGATAATCAATTTCTATGCCTTTCTTATTCATATTTTGCCATTTTTTCTTAACTTTTTATAGCTGCCAGTGTTCCTTGGGTCATTGTCCCTTCCTCCATCTTCAAAGCACATCACTCCAAGTTCTGTTCCCAGTCATCAATATCACCTTATCCTCTTTGGTCAAATAGTCCTCTGCCTCCTTCTTATGAGGACATTTTTATAATATTTAGAGCCCAGCAGACTAATCAAGATAATTTCTCCATCTCAAGATCCTTAACTTAACTTTATCTGTAAAGTGCCTTTTTCCATATTAGGTAATAGTTCTAGAAGTTTGAACCTGGATATCTCCAGGACATACTATTTTGCCTCCTACAGTATACTCTCTGGACCCTGACAATTCATGTTCATCCCACATGCAAAATATATTCACCCCATCCCAACATCTACAAAAATCTCAGCCCAGTACAAAGCCAAATGCCTGATTTCTCTTCACCTGTTTAGGGGCTGCTGGAGGCATTACATGTGTACAGATTTGGGTCACTAGAGAGTCAGGATTTTGTTTGGGTATCAGGTGCCAAAAGAAATTCCTTTCATTTCTGTCAACTCTCTTTCCACTTTTTCACACCTATATCATACTTCTCTGTTTTCTTCAAATTACTTCCCTTTTCCTCCATTCATAAGACATTACCCTGATTAAAGAGGACTTCATCTTGAGCTTAAACTACTGCAAAATCATTGAACCAATCTCTCTGCTTCCAATAGTGAAAATCATGCCAGTCTGGATGCTGTTGAAGTGGTCCAGGCAACCAGAATGAAAGTGTGAACTGCTTACAGTAATAAGATGAAAATGAAGACATGGATTAAATTTGCTAAGACAGTAGATATAAAGTAGTCTCACCACTTACCAAAAAAGAGGCAATGGTTATGTTAATTAACTAGACTGGAAGTCATTTCACAATGTATATGTATATCAAAACATGATATTGTATATCTTGAATATATATGATTTTGTCAATACTACTTTAACAAAACTGAGCATTTAAGAATATATTTGAAGTCAGAATGGCTAACAAATTACATATGGCAAGGAGGTGGGTAAGGGAAGAATAAAGGAATGCTTCCCATTTTCTGGCTTGGAAATCTAGCTGCATGGTTATGTTCTTAATGAGGACCAGGAATAAGATATAGGGGTATGTAAGGGAAATGATGAATAAATGTATGATGAGTTTGGAGATCTCACAGAAGTTTGAAGTGTTAACATCAACAAGTAGTTGGTTGTGTTGTGCTAGAACTCCGCCTAGAGATTTGAGAGATACAGAATTGCACATCATCAGAATGTAGGTAGTTGAAGTCATTGCCCTAGATAAGATCACCTGAGGACAGAGTGTAAAATGCAAAAAGACAAAGAAAAGAAGTCAACTCATATTAAGGAATGAATGAGTGAAGGAAGGGACTGTACATGAAGTTGACTGGAAAGACCCCCCAATCAAGAGGAAAACAGAGGAAAATGTCATGGGAGAAAAGATAAAAGTATCCAATTACACAGACTTACTCAGTGAAATCAGCACCAGATACTGCCTCCTTGGGGCAGCCTGGTTGAGAATGTAGTGTCGGGGAGATAGAAGCTAGGTTTCAAGGGACTGAGCCAATAGGCAGTGAAGGGAACACACAGCTGAAAGAAAACATTAACACATCTGCAACAAAAATAAGAAGAGAGAACAATAGATAGAGGGATGCAAGATCAAGAGAAGCCCAGTTATTTTTTTTTTAAAAAATCATTATTTTGGTTTTCTAAGAACACAGAAACTATAGCATATGTATAAATAAGAGGAAAATATCAGTAGTTAGGAAACGATAAAAATTGCAGAAAAAAGAAGGAAAAAAGGAGAGGTGCAGCAAGGTAGAGGATCCAGAACAGAGGCAAAATGATTGCCTCCGAACAAAAGCACAAATCTGTCTTTCTCTAGAAGGAGAGAATGAGAGGAAATGAATAGACATAGTCTTAATATCCATTTGAATCTCAAAAAACATATGGAATTTCACCACAGAACTTCATTTTCCCTGTGAATTCAAGGTGAGTTCATTGCCTGAGAGGTCATTAAATCCTAAGCATCGTGACTAAAATATGAAGTCACTACTTTTAAGAATGACTTGAGATGTAAAGAATCAATGAGCAGAACTAGGACCCATTTGGTTCTAAAAATATGAAGCTGTAACATTGAGTCACCAAACCCACCCACAGATATGGTGTTCTGTTCAAAGCATGTTCTACAATTCAAAGCTTGTTATAGATTTTTCTGGAAAGATGAGGAGAAAGGGCAAAGGGAGGAAAGAATTGACAGTTACAGAACTCTTTCCCAAAATTACTCATTTAAAGTGACAGAATAAAGAAAATCTGAGGATTGTCTTGAAAACATTGTCTATCTGAAAGGAGTTTCCAAATTCTCCTCACTTTTCCATAATGTTCAATATTTCCCTTACTTTGTCTTTCAAAACAGTTAGAAACTAAAAGCTTGAAATTATAGTACCAAATTGAGAGAAAACATTTCCTAAAATGTAATTTTTGAAAAGGTCACCAAGCATGAATCGGAGATACAGATTCTCTCCTTAAGTAGAAAATGCCTAAACTTAGGTGTCACGCAGATTTTACATTCAATTCTCACCTGCATGTATAGAAGACAATAAACATATCTTAACCAGCATGAATTCCTTTTCTATCACACAGGAATTTAAATAAAGTACCTTATTCAGTTTTCATGAACAATACAGGTAAGCTTAGATAGATACTCAATAAGCAGTATCCATTAGCTGTTACTATTTCTTGTTTTAACAGAGGGAACAACTTAAAGAGCAAAGGGACAAAGCACCCAAAATGTGAGTCTACCACCAAGAAAGCGAAGTGATGGAAGTTAAAGATAGACTTCACTCAAGCTACAGTTTTAGCCTGGGGCCAAACCTGTTTGCTGTCTGCCATTCAAGATGAAAGGAAACACTCAATGCCGTACTGATGTGAATTGCAACTGTGAACATGACAACCTAAAAGGGCCATTTTTAAGGAGTCATATGACACACAGCAGCACTGGATCACGAAGTTTATGCACATTTCTCATAGTAATATAGCCAACTTCATTCAAAATCCCACTCTCTTCACTCCATTGGTGACTTGTAAAACACAAAAAGTAAACAAACAAAAAAAGAAAAGATTGATTTCATGTCACCTCAATGTTGGACAATTCACTTTAATTACTGCTGCTTCTGAGAAAGCAGGAATGCTTCCCCAATTCACAAAATGCTTTCTTTCCTAAGTGTCCTTGAAAAGCCCTGAAATCCACACCTCAGTTGAGTTTCCCATAGAAGGAGGCTGCTATTTTTTTTTAAGAGAACCAAAGCATAACCTTGAGACCACCCTCCCAAGTAAGAGATAGAAAATGTCAGGGACTGTTGAACACCCTGCAAATCTCCACAGTGAATCAGTAAGAAGTTATTTAGCACAGGTGTTTAATTATGATGCATTAGGGAAATGGGTAGTGCTCAATGGCCCTCAAACACGAACCTCCACCTGTGCAGAGGTCTAATATTGGTTCATGGAGTGATCATATCCGGGGAAGTGATTTTGCTTCAATTCTGCTCAAGGGTCTTTCTTATGTTGGTTGGTGCAACCAAGTTCATTGCCAGGAAGCCATGGGTTTTCCCACATGAGCAGGTCCATGATGCAAGTTTATAATCTGCATCTGGGTTGTCTTTCCTGGAATTAAGCACTTCTGGAAACCTGTGAATAATCAAAGTAATTCAAGAAACCCCACCGAGAATGTCTCTCCAGGTACCTTCCCAGAACTCTGAATCCACAAAAAGCAAAGGAAAAATGCACTGACCAAATGACCAAGCAGAGCCATGATAATTCATTCTTAAACAATAACCAGTTCCCTTCAGATAGGTTTGGTACCATTTCATAGTTAGGGCAGCCATGAGGCCCATTTATTGAAAACTGTCCCAAAAACTTTGTAAGAATTGTCTTAATTGAATTCTATTAGGTGATATTATTGCAATTATGGTTTTAGAGATGAGAAAATTGGTGTTAAGGATTTTCATACTGTCGTTTGCCAAAGTCAGTGCTTACCTTTTACTTGGACTATCTGGCTTCCCAATACCCTACAGTAACATGCATAAAATTCCATAGTTGAGGAAGAGTTGGGATAATGCAGACAAATCTTGTCTCTTGAATTCTCAAACCTTTAACCCACCCATGCCACCTCAGCATTAGCCTCTTTCACACAAACTCCTTGGTCCCTTTCTTAGTCCCCTTTCCTGAAGCACATAGTTCTCTGTGACTGTTCTCTTAAGACTAGTGAAGCATATCTCATAAGCATGAAGTGATGGTAGTGTGGTCTTCTTATTTAAGGACTGGCAGGTGAGAAATGGTACAAATGAACTGGTAGAATTAAACTGAAGCACATGATAGGGCAAAAATAGCAATGGTATTGTCAAGAAACATGGGTTCTCCTATGGACTGCACTGGTGGAGGATCAGGGTCATGTTTATCAACTTGGTCATTCAGTTGAGGGTCACATGCACAACAGAAACTCTGTATATGTTTGTTGAACTGGATGTAACTAGTCTGACCTTTCTCACGCACTTGGTCACTCTGTATGCCTCAGATTTATGGAAAAATTGGAAAAGATTAGTAGTTTTCAGACTTCTTTTCCATGGAACCCTGTGTTTAAGTCAAATATTAACTGTGACCATAAATAAACATATAAAAGTAGAGCAATTTTGGCTGAATTCATGGACTGTCACTTTCCACTCTTCTATAAACAGTAACAGATTAAGAACTGTTAGGACAGGTTGTAACTAACTTTTATAGAGCTAATTGTTTATTAAGTATGTGTTATGAGCACCCCATGCAAAACTGTGTTTCAGATATTTTGATAGAATTGCCAAATGTATTTTTATTTTCTGGACAATAACATTATAAACATTACATAGGAGAATCACTACTTGGTGGTTAAATGACCCTGGAAAGTTTTTCTGAATTTTAGATGCTTTATCCTTGACATGGGGATAAAGGATGTAGTATACTATCCAATACCTTCCACAGAATAGGTATATAGGTAATGTTGCTCCTGGAGTGAAGAGCTGGTGGACCATTGTGTAGGATTCCAGCACTGCATACTCAGACAGATCAGCAGAGCAGCCCTGTAACAAACCTGAGCATGGCTCCATGAGGACAAGCACACACAGGAAGTAAGAGGCTAGAGCTTTGAGGTCAGTGCCTACCAGCTGCCATGACAGCAGTGAGCCTCCCCCTGGGTGAAGTAGTCCCTGGTGCATGGTAGCTGGAAAACAACTGAGCATAATTTTCTCTTGGCAGTGATGTGTGTCATTTTCCCCATTCATAGTGAGGTGCTTTTTTGTTTTGTTTTGTTTTGTTTTTTAATTATTTGTATCAGTCATGATACCCTAGTTTCATCAGTTTTTTAAAGTCCACAATATTTAAACATTCATAATCACTTGGTTAGTTTTCTTTCTCCCCAGGAAGTGTATCACATTTTCACATACTATGTCAGGGATGATTACAAACTATTCAGATTACTACTTAAAGCATACCTACTACTGATTTCATGCCATTGCTAATCATCGGTGAGATACCTAAAAATATTTGAAAGTTTTGACCCAATTTAAGAATATCATAGATATTTATGTATAGAATTTATACTGCCAGAACTTATCAAACTGAATATTTCAAACCTATACATTTTATTACATGTTAACTATCTTAATTTTTTAAAATATTACAAACATTCAAAATGGCTGCCCACCAGAAGTTCTTATAACTTGGTATTGTTATGTAGGATAAATGCTGCGTATGATTAATATGTGAGATATGAACACTTTTTAGTAGGTCTTAATGGAGGCACCTAACCATCTTCTTTATCTTTAGGGATTCAAAGAATGTAAGATTCAGTACTGGGGTCAGTGACATGCTGAAACATTTGAATTCTCCCATTTGATGAAGCATCAGTTCTTTTCCCCCTTAAATTCTTTTATGTGACTGACAGTTTCATCCATTTTTTCCCGAGGCTACTATTGAAATTCCTTTGTACTTGTAGAAGCAAGTTTGCTGGTTCAAGAATTTTGTTTTACCTCTGCCTCTAAGACTTGTCAACGGCAAATTAGGACAAGGAATTCTAATTTATGTTTCAAAGGCCTCAATAGCAGTGAGAAGTATTTTTATTTACATTCTCCCCCCAAAAGTGTCAAGTCAAGATGATGAACCACAACACACTACTGTACAATTATTAGAAAATTCCAAGAGGAGTTGTGAAATATGAGAAGCAAGGGCAAAAGGGGATAATGCCAGCTAATCCTAATAAGGCTCCTAAAGTGTTCAGTGCAGCAGTTGGGAAGGGTCTGAAAGGAAGCAGAATGTATATTTGACTCATTTATTCATATTTATATATATGTATCTATGATCTCTAAAACATGTACATGTAAAAATGTATAACTATCCTTACCATTTCTACTGATATGTAATGAAGTCAATTTAAATACAAGTTGAATATTTAGCACAGTGGCTTAATCCTTATTATTTTGCTTACATTATGATGAATATTTTCAAATACATAGTAAAGTTAAAAGAACTGTACAGTAAATATTCATATACCTATCGCTTAGGATCTACAAATAGCATTTTTCAATATTTGCTTCATAACATACCAATCCATCCAATCCAATCTGCTATTGATTCAATAGGAGGCATTGGAAATGGGTGGGTAGACCCTCTTTTCAGTCTTGATTGGTCCCTCTCCTGTGATGGAATCCACTTTGATGCTTTGGACCCTGTCTTGTCCTCAGACTTATCCCCATCTCTGTCAGCACAGGTAGAGAGGTAACTGGGAGAACACCTAGTCCCTAGAGGGTTGTTCCATTCAGTCTTTCAAGTGGCATCCCATGCAAGGACAAAAACCTTGCATGCTCACTGACATCTCCCTTAGCTAATTTTCCTTCACATTTGGCAAAGGGCAAGGACTGAGAAAACAAAAAAATTGGGTATTCTCCCATATCTCTCTGTGACTGCAGGAAATTTGACAGTTTTTATTTGATCCTCTTACACCTAGGCAGACCACTCTGCCATTTCTACTGTCTGGTGCCCTGCCCATGGTAGCCCAGGGGAGTTCCCTCTACCCATCCCCTCTCTCTTTCTTTCTCTCTCCCCACATGCACCCCTTTCTTTGCCTTCACCCATAGAGAGAATAAAAATATCTCTAATCCCAGACCCTCCAACTTAAAGAATATTCTATACTGCACCCTCACCGTACAGAATTTTTACACCTCACCTAAAACTGTGGCTTCCTTTACAAAATTTCCAGCCTATCTCTTTTAGCCCAAAGCATTTAATATTCACTTCCTGTGCCAGGTAAAACAGGATAGCTAAGTATTCTTCCAAATTTATTGTTTAATGAAGGATCTAGTGCTTGAGAGATCAGAAGCTGAGCATTATCTTCTTTTGTTTCTTTCCGCATTTCAGCTGTAACTTTTGTTACCTCGGGGCATGAATGCTAAATCTTAGTTTAAAGAGAGGAAAGGTGGTAAAATTTCAAAGTTAAAGTAAGTTAGAAATCAAAAACAATACTCCTAGCTCACCTCTTCATTGTGCACTATGTGGGTCAATCTGTTGTCAGGAAGAGTGGTTCTCAACTAGGGGTGATTATGTCCCTTAAGGGATATTCAGCAATGTCTGGGGGCATTTTTGTTTTTCACAATTACAGTAGATGCTACTGAATCTAATAGGTAGAGTCCTGGGATATTACAGCAACATCCAGTGCAAAAGAGACTCTCCACAACAAATAGTAGTGTTATGGGGCGCAACTTAATAACAGACCATTCACCACTGAGAAGTCCAAATTTGAGAGTCTTTATTAAGCCGACCAGCTGACTGTCTCACACAATACCCCAAAAATGGCTATTGGGAGAACAGCCCTGACCATAGGGTTGCAGGGGTTCTATACCCAAAATCACATCAATCATAGGTGTCTGCTGCGATGATTCGAAATTACAAATTTTATGTCATGAAATCATTAGCAAAGGGGGAAGTGGGTCACAATGATCCTTACCTAGGTACAAACTGAAGAATGGTTACTAATGGTTACTAACATAGGAATCAAAAGAGAACAATTCTTCATCATAAAAGAATCGCCATTTTGCATTGTTAAACATGTCATGCTAAGTGACTGAGGCAGGGTGTTCCCGTGGGAGAAGCTAAGCAACTGTTGATGGGTACAGAGGCGGGGTGTTCCCATGGGAGAAGCTCATTTCCTACATAACATGGAGTCTCAGAGCAAAATGGACGCTGTTTAATCATTGCCCATATAGACTGGCCTGTAGCATTTCTATGGAGCTAAATCTGTCAGCCCATCACCAGTAGTCCCTTCTATCTAAAACAACAATTTCAAAATTACATTTTAGGGAGTCTCAGTCTTCAATGATTGAGTTATCTCAGGACTCAGGAGGAAGTTGAGGAGGCTAGCCCAGTCTCACTTCCAATCAGAGAAATTTCACTTTGCATATAAATCTATAGGCAAGATTTCATTTGAGAAGACAAAAATCTGTGTTATTCAGTTACATTTTTAAAAATCATTGGAATAGAGTGATACTTTTATAATTTTTAATAGGTCAGTTTTTAAACATGGGGAGCCTAAGATCATATTTTGCCAATTAATGACAATCATGACATTTTTAAAGACTTTCATTCCTTTACTATTATGTACCAGTGTTTCATAAAAGATAAAATCCCTCCAATAAAAAGGCAGAAATTTTTTTATAATTTCAGAACAAAGTATAGCAATTTGAATTGACATATTTTAGACTTATGTAAAACTTACAATACAATAATATGCATATTTCTCTCATTTTGAAGTAAACCAGTAAAAACTTGGTTATAGGCCAGCCTCTGTTGACAGATTGATGACAACTTGTGCAACAGAATCCTGCAGCTCAGGGATTCAATAAAATAGATTCTAGTGTTATGGTTTGGATATGAATTGTCCTCCAAAGGCTTATGGGTTGAAGGATTGTTCCCCAGTGCAGCAATCTTTAGGAGTGGAGCTTTGGGGAAGCAATTGCAGCATGAGGGTTCCAACTTCATCAGTGAGTCAATCCACTCATAACTGAGTGGAAACTGTGGTGGACACTGCAAGCAGTGGACCATGGCAGGAGGAAATATGTCACTGGGAGCACATTCTAGTTTTTGTTTTTGTTTTTTGGTAACCAGGAATTGAACCTAGGGTCCCTTATCCCCTGAGCCATACCCTCAGCTCTTTTTTTTATGTTTTTATTTTATTTTATTTTTTTATGTTTTTATTTTATTTTATTTTGATCTCACTAAATCCTTAGGTCCTAGCTAATTTGCTGATAGGCCAGTCTTGAACTTGCAATCCCTCTGCCTCATCTTCCTGAGTAGCTGGGATTACAGCCATGCACCACCACTTGGAGGCATGTTCTGGAAGGGCATATCTTGTGTGTGGCAGCCCCTACTTCCCAGCCTCATTTTTTCTTCTTGGTTGCCATGAGTGAGTCATGCCCTTCTCCCAGAATATACTCCCTCACATCAGGCCTAAAGCAATAGAGCCTACTGACTATGGACTAAAACCTCTGAAACCATGAGTCAAAAAAATCTTTCATCCTCCAAATTGTTTTTCTCAGGCATTTGTCACAGCAACAAAAAGGTGATCAATACCTCCAGTTTTTCTAATTTTTCCTGAAAGTACTATCTTCTTAATCCAGTGGCCCTTGCAAAAGCTTGCTGCTCAAAACAACAACACTGAAGAAGGACTATATTGTATAAGATTTCTCAAACTTACAAATGCAGTTAGAGTTCTTAATGTGGGACCTTGTCCAATTAAAGCTAGGTTTTACAGATTATATTATAGGGCAATAGACACATACATTAGAAGAAATCAAAGCAGTCTTTTTGTTCATAATAGTTGCCTATACTTCATCTCTCCCTTTATCCCCAATCCAAATTCCCAGGAATCAGTACCATAGCTATTACTAGTTACTAGATATGGTAACCCATAATTACCAGGATGGTGGTCAATTGTTCGTAAAAGAATAAAAAAGAGATGAGTGGATAAAGAAAACCTGGTACATATACACAATGAAATATTATTCATCCATAAAGAAGAACGGAATCCTGTCATGTGAGAAATGTGAGTGGAAATAGAGATGATTAAATGAAAAAAGCCAGGCACAAAAAGACAAGAACACACGATCTCACTTACATGTGAAATCTCAAAGGAGTTGAGAGCAGAATGGTGGTTCTCAGGAACTAGAGACTAGAGGAGGGGAAGGGATGGGGAAAGGCTAATCAACATGTACTAAATTCCAGCTAGATGGGAGTAAGAAGTTCTGGTGTGCTACTGCACAACAGAGTTACTATAGATAACAATAATCTACCATGCAATTCAAAAAGCTAGGGGAAAGGATTTTTAATATCATAAATATTTGAGGAGATAGGTATGCTTAACCTGGTTTAAACATTATACAGTGTATACAAGTATCAAAACATCCTATGTTACTGCATTACCTCTGCAATTATTATGTTTTTTTGTACCCACTAAAAAATCTAAATTTTAAAAATTCGCTTTTAAAATAATCATCAAAAATGCTAAAAAAAAAAAGAGTAGATATAGGTGACACTATTTTTCTAAGACTTTCATTTTTTATTTTTTATTTGTTGTATTTAGATATACATGACAGGAGAGTATAGTATATTTTGACACAGTGTTAAGTTTGTTGATTTCTTTGTATGTCCTGGAGATTAATGCTCTATCTGAGATGCAGGTGGTAAAGATTTTCTCCCATTCTGTAAGCTCTCTGTTCACGTTCTTGATTATTTCCTTTGCTGTGAAAAAGCTTTCTATTTGATGCCATTCCATTTATTGATTCTTGATTTTACTTCTTGGGCTTTTGAAGTCTTATTGAGGAAGTCCATTCCTGAGCTAATAGGATGGAGAGTTGGGCCTACTCTTTCTACTAGTAAGTGCAAGGTCTCTGCTGACATTGTATTTGAATTGATGACTGTTGACCAAATAATTTTAATGAAAACTCACCATTTTTATATGCATAAGCTATGAAATGATAGATTGCATTGCTTTTCCCATCATGAGTAATACAACAAACTCCTGTCAATAATAATCACTCCCAAGGGCTAACAGCCTGTAGAGATAGTGGGTGCTCCATATGACTCTGTTCCATGTATACAGAATGAAAGAATAGGTGAAAATATTTATCATGGACATAATTTTTACTTGGATTGTTTGGGAAAATTTCCTTATCTAAAGAAAAATCATTTGTAAATACTTAGACTTTTTTTTCTCTTCTATTAATTCTCAGCTCAGTTCTCACCCTCACCTTTTATGATACACATTATGAAAATAATTTGATCAAGGAATAGCTCTTAGAAAGGACAAACTAAATCATAAAACAAAGACAATTTCTCACCATGGATTTTAGTGATGTCATTGGATTTTACACTACTAAAATAACTTAGATCATCATTAGCCAATATCAATGAATCATCTCCAGACATGTGACAAAGTAGACTTCAAAATCATCATAAAATAAGATATGCTTTTAATTCCTAAGAGTTTAAAGTCTAACAAAAATTTAGTATGATCATGCATAACAAAATCAGATCTAATCAGCAAATGGAACTCACAGGGTAAATCAATCTCTCTCTCTTTCTCTTTCTCTCTCTCTCTCTCTCACACACACACACCCACACACACATACACACATACACACATACAGAAAGGGAATTGAATTCCACTGGGGCCTTGATGTTGTTGTTATTACTTCATTTTTTTTATTATACATGAACAAAATAATAGAAAGAAGATGACTGAAAATGAAAGTGAAGCAAAAAAGGAAAGAAAAGAAAACTGAAATATATTAAACTTATACTCTCGGTCCAAATTATGCTTAACTGTTTTTATTTATTCTCAAGTAGTTCTCACAATAGTCCCTTGAGATAGGAAAGTGATCTGTGTATGAGAAATTTGAGATTAGAGGGGTCAAGGAATGTTCTTTTTCCAGGTCCATGGCATCACCACCAGTAAGTCTGCCCGCAAAGCCCTTATTTTACCACTCTATCATGCTAAAGAAAGGAACCATTAGAAAGGTTATTATAACGAGCCCATCATATGCCAGATGCTCCATGGAGTCATGGAACATAAACTTGGAACAAGAGCAATTTTCAAAAACTTTTACTCATTCCACAAATATTTATTGGGTACCTTATTCCAGGCAGAGAGGACAGCTTCCTACCTGGAAATGTTCACATGGGATAAAAGATAAATATTAATCAGTTGTATATTACTGAATCTCACCCCATCCTGTTGGTCAATTTCCCAATGGCTTCTGAACTACAGTTGGTAACACTCAAAACACTTTTCTTTATAACCTGGACATTTTTAGTGTTTTGTGTAATGGATATATACTGCCTTATTCATAGTAGGCAGTCATAGAGGTTTTTTGCTTGCTTTTATTTAAAAAAAAGAAAAAGAAAACATTAGTTCAACCTACTCATTTTACAGATAAAAACACAAAAATGTAAAGAGAGGCTTTAATTTCCATGCTCAGGTGGCTAGTTACTAGTATAATTAAGGCAAAAACTCAAGCCTCCTAACTTTGACCTCAGACTATTTTCAATTCTATGCCACCACTCATTTGGAATTGAGTCAGTTTGTCAAATAGGGAAGTCTTCCCAATTTATAGCTCTAATTATGGGTATGAGAGTCACAAAATTTTCTACTTCTTCCCATGCACATTCTCTAATTAAACAAGTGATAAAAGATGTGGCTGACGTAATGAACATCAAAAAAGAAGAAATAATGAAATAAACGTTATGAGGTTATAAGTTGGCTTGAGATCAATTCACTGGTCTTCATTAAATGTATTCATGCAAACTTGGAGTGTATCCAAATGAGCTCCAACTCTGCATTCTAATTCAGCACAGTGGGAGCTTCACAGGTTTGATGCATTAAGAAATAGTGAGACATAAAAATAAATCAAGAATGGTTAAGCTCTTATGTGCATAAAACATTATCATAGTTAATACAGAATATAAAAGTATTTCCAAGACACAGCTCCAGATTTAAAAATGTTTTACAATCTTTTCATAAAAGCAGCAGAATTTCTTTGAGTAGAGGAATTATGATATTCATTTATTTATTCATTAACTAGTCTATTTATTTACTTATTGAGTATGTACAACATTAAGCACAGTATTAGAGAGACTATCATCAAAAAGAAACAAACAAAAGAAGCATATGATAGGTGTAATAATTATATTTTGTTGTATAATATATCACCCCAAAGCTAAATGCAACAAAATTGTACTATCCCACAATTTCTTGGGTAGGAAATTCACTCATGACTTGGCTTGAATTTTTGTATCTGTGATTTGAAGTTAAATTAACTGCTGGAGCTTCTATTTCACCTAAAATCCCAACTGCAAAAGATGTGGGTAGAAGTGGGTGGGAAGGAGTCTGCTTCCAACCTCTCTCAGGTGGTTATCAGCTGCATTGGTCCATTGACATGAGGGAATGTCCTCAGGGATGCCTAATGACATGACAACTGACTGTCCTCACGGAGAGAAATCTAAGAGAGAACACCCAAAACAGAAGCCCTTGTCTTTTCATGACCTACTCTCAAAAGTAACATTCTGCCATCTTATCACATCTGCTTTTTTTCTGCTCATCAGAAGCAAATCAATAGGTCTAGCCCCACATTCAAAAGGAGGGAATCACAGTTAGGGAAAGTCTCTGGGGCCATCTTAGAAACTGCCTATCACAAAAGACCTTGCCCATAAAAAATTTAAACACTTTTTGTGTTATTTTTTTTTTATGTTGTACCACAGCTTTAAAAAGTAACTAGCCACTGGCAGGTTCTCAATTGATGATTTCAGAAGAGTAGGTAATAAATTTTTAAAAATGAACTGAGAATAAACTGATAAAGTCCTTCGATGCCTGTTTGAGTATTTGGGCATCTCAAAGTGCCATTCCACCATCTTATCACATCCGCACTATTCTGTTCCCTAGAAGCAAATCAATAGGTCTAGCCCATATTCAAAAGAATGGGATCACAATTAGGGGCAATTGTAAAATCTTTTAAAATTTGGGGTATGTCTTGGAAACACATTTATGTTCTGTATTGCATATGATGTCAATCACATAATTTGGACAAGGTAGAAGCACTCATAGTTGGAGCATTAAAGAACATAACAGTTGGGGAGAGTGCTTTCCCACCAATTCTGTTCTCTCAATAGTGCTGATAAGAAACCTTCCATCCTTTTCTCTACTTAAAGCTGACCAACTACCCCAGTGTGCCTAGACTAAGGGATTGTGGGACATGTGAATTTCTGTGCTAAAATGAGAAAGGTTCGGGACAATCTGGAACATGTTGTTAATCCTACTCTGCTCCCCAAACTTATTTCTCTCTTCAGAAGGAAGAATGGACAATCTAATTGATTTGCATTTCCAATTAGTTCCCCCAAAACAAATAGACTCTACGCACCATCCTGGGCCACCTGTGCTTAACCATGGGGAAACTCATCTAATACTTCCACATTCACTCAGTAAAGAGACTTCTGAGCTCTCTGTCTCAGCTTAGTCCCCTGTGTCTGGTGGATAAATTTTAAGATGAATCGAAGTTAGGTTCAGCCAAGTGTGTTTATGTGGCTTTGTCAACAATGGAATGGACAGCGTACCTGCTTCATTGTGCATATTTTTCAACTGGATAGAATTCAGGCAAAAGAAATAATTAGGATCTCCTATATAGCCCATAATGATTGAAGCTAAAGTTTATGGTTTAGATGTGAGCTATCTCTCAAAAATTCTTGTGTAAGATAAAGCAAGAACATTCAGAGTGGAAAGATTGGATTATAAGATTTGTGACTTAATCAATGGGTGATCCACTAGCAGGTAGGTAGTGACTGAACAAAGTAGGTCACTGGGATTATGCCTTTGAGGTTTATACTTTGTCCTTGGTGAGCAGAGCTCTCTGCTTCCTGGTTGCCATGTTTTGATGTGCTTCCTCTACTCTGTCCTTCCACCAAGATGTTCTGCCTCATCTCTGGCCCAGAGCCATGGAGTTGACTGACCTTGGACTGAACCTCTGAAACTTTGAGTCAAAATATATTTTTCCTTCTCTGTGTTGCTCTTATCAGGTCTTTGGTCACAGTGATGAAAAAGCTGACTCAAACACTAAACTTCCAATGGATTATTTATCAAGTGTTAATAAAGAGGCAACTATGAGCCACATGAAATATTAAAAAACCAAACAGAAATAAGACAGGCTTCACCCTGGTGGCAGTCACCATTGAGTGGGAGGGCAGACATATAAATAATATTTAAATACACCACAGTAAGTTATATCAGCCATTTATTTATAATATCATGAGAGCAAGAAGGGAAAAAGGTAGACTTTTCTTTCCCAAAATTCTAACAATTGATGTGATTACATCTTTCTGTAGAATGGTAATAAAAATGTTTTTGCTTTGTTTTTGTTTTTATTTTTAAAGAGGAGAATGCTCGAGTTATCCTCAAAGTTGGACATACGTCTGTAAGGCAAATGTGTTAGAAATTGCATTTAAATCAAAGTGAAGAGTGTCCTCAAAGACACATAAATGTAGAAAGATGATGGAAATAATGGACATGAGTTTAGAACATCTCCATCAGGACAACGTGGAAGAGTGCCAGAAAGTGAAGGATAAAGTTTACCTGGAAGCTGGACATTATAAAATAGCAAATTAAAGTAAAAGCTTGAGAAACTCAAGTTACAAATCACTGTAGAGAGTGGAAGTGAAAAGAACAATTGCCAGCTCTGGCTGGGCATGAAAGGAGTTCAACAATTGAAAGTAAAATAGTAATGATATGAAATGGGAGAGAAATCAGGCATACATAGGTGGGGAACAGAATTACAGGACTGCCCCACTAGTGAAGAAGGAATGAAAGCACAAGAATGAAGTGCAACATCAACGCTTTGATCCTGGGGGAACGGAAGAAGAAACATGCCCTAAAAGAAGCAGGGGTGGGGGGAATGAGAAAGAGCCTGTCTTTAAATATTGGTTCAGTTGAAGAAAACTTTGCTTTTAGTGCCTGGTAGGACACCCATTCAAATAAGCCCAGTGCCATTTGTTAGGAATACAAAACAAGAGTTACTTGTGGTCTCTGCTTTAAGAAAGGCATTAGTCTATTAGTCTGAGTCAGAAATGCATATTAAGATGCCAAAATGTGGCAGTTGCTACAGCAAAATCACAAAGGACAAAGAAAGTTCAAAGGACAAATTAAATTCTATCTAGGGCTTAGGGCTTGCTAGCAGTGCCAGCAAAGACTGTGAAATGTTGGCTGTTCTGTAGGGCAATGATCATCAACATAGGTTCAGCCAGGACAAGATTATTAGCCCACTGTACACCTGCCAAATTGCAACTGACACACTCAAACATTAAGGGATACAGAACTTGAATATTAAAATCTATGACAATAAATAACTTAAAACTAATGGGCTGCTGGGAGCAGTGGCGCATACCCATAATCCCAGTGGCTCAGGAGGCTGAGGCAGGAGGATCACAAGTTCAAAGCCAGCCTCAGCAACTTAGTGAGGCCCTAAACACTTTGTCAAGATCCTTTCTCAAAATAAAAAATAAGAAGAGCTAGGAATGTGGCTTAGTGGTTGAGTCACCCTGGGTTCAATCCCCCAGTACTAAAAGTATTATAATAATAAAATCTGAGGGGCCAAAAAGCACCCAGTTAATTGTTTGCTTGTTTGTTTTTTGGTACTGGCAATTGAACCTATGTGTGCTTTAACACTGAGCGAAGTTACTTTTTACTTTTTTCATTTTGAGATGGAGTCTTACTATGTTGCTGAGGCTAACCTCGAACTTGCAATCCTTCTGCCTCAGTCTCCCCAGTCACTGGAAATACAGGCATTCACTAATGTGCCTCGCTTCTGTTCTTTTTACAAAGAAAAATACTATCCTTGTCTGTAACTGCAATCAGTGACTACATGGAAAATTTATTGGAATATGGTTTGAGAGTTTTGTATTACAGTAGATAATATTCACAGGATCTTTCTACTTGTAGGTCCTTCAAGGAAGGTCTTGTCAAATAAATAAAACCCAATACAGCTAAAGCATGAAAACCATATGACTTATCCATATGGCCACAATAAAGGCTAAGGATAGGAACTGTGATCACTTCTTCACAAAGCAAATGCAAGGCAAGACTGCTAATGTCATCCTGACCCACCAAGTTCAGCCAAGACTTCTCTCCTTTGAGCAA
>JAJEJO010048265.1:0-35080 GCA_020662805.1 Glaucomys volans | reverse complement strand
AACTGTGTGGTTAAGCCTGGATGATTTCTACACAAAAGGACTCTTCATCACACATGGTTCTCAAACAGAATCTGTGAGGCTATAACAGATATGCCATGTTGAAGAGTCCCCTCTGCATGGGCAAGTGCCAGAGGAACAAGTGGAAGAACAGATCACCCAGCAGAGGCCACTTGTGAGGGAAGAAAATGGCAAATGAACTTAATGTCCTGGACTCCAATCTGCCAGACATGGTGCTCACAAGGCAGTGAAACAGAAAGGAGAAATATTCAATTATCCATGGTCATACAGAAAGTACCTTTCTTGGCACTCCTCAGGCTTCATCACTGTCACAGTCATTTAGCACTGATGAAAATTCACAACATACCATACTGTATTGCACAATGGAATTAACAGGTACCTGACTCCCATAGGAACAACTATTTTTGTTTAGAGACTGTGACTGTGCCCATCTACCTTGTCTTCCTTCACTTCTCTACCTTCTATAAAGGGTGACTCTGGGAGAAGGCAGATAAAAACAGAAAAAAAAAATTATACCTAAAAGATTCCTCCTCCTTAAAAAAGAGTCTAGTTTCCCCATGATCAGCTGAAGAGGGATGCAGAGGAGACAAGCAAAGAAACAAATTATCCCATGTCCCACATCCACTAAATACAGAGTATGAAGAGGTACACATATGTAGCTAAACTTCATTTTGTGAGTATCGAGTGAAGAGCTTTAAGAGGACCTCTACGTCTAAGATGGGAAACATCACTTCAGATGACCTGAAGAGGCTATGATCCCCAAAATACCCTGGTATCCACATTTTAAATATAAAAGATCTTTTTATGGCTTATCTTCTTGAATTCCTTCATTGTAAGGTCAAGAAACTGAGACCCAAAGATGTGACTTATTTAACACAGTACAGAAGAAGTCCAATAGCTAAAAATTTATGTTTATCTATTTTTATTTATTCTGAAAAACAAAATATCAACACTGATATTACCAACCTTTTGAAGTCAAGTGGAGAAGTTTTGGGAAGTGGCTGACACTACACTCTCACTAGGAATGATTTAAACTTCCTGAACACATTTCATAAAATGTAAGAGCAATAAGTTCTTACAGTTTTCAACACCTACACACCAGGAAGAGGAGATACCTGGGTCTTTCCCTCCTGGGGCCTCTCTGCTGTTCAACAGCCTTGTCTCACACTGTGGAGTGGGAGGTGGGAGGTTCGATGCTTGTTGAAGTGTCTTCCTTCAGCACTGGCTCCAGGTGATGGGTCAGCTTTGTATTTAAGCCTTCAGAGTGGCATTCAAATCTGAGCATAATTTGAGAATCAAAACCTGTCAGAGACTGATGTCTTTGGGTGTCATAGCTGTTGGAAGGCCCTTTTGGTAGGCAAAGTAGGAGTGGGTAGCATAGCAGCAGAGGTGGAGTGTGCTGGCTCCAGGGTCAGATGGCTTGCCTTTGTAAACCCAGCTCTGCCACTGCCGGAAAACCCAGGCAAGTCAGTGAAACTCTTATTCCTGTCTTTTATGCCGTAAGAGGTGAATAATAACAATACAAACCTCAAAGAGGTGTTGTGAAAGTTGCTTGAAATAATGCAGAGAATAGTGCTTTGAACACTGTTTGAGTTCTTAAAGTGTTAGCTATTGATACTGTCTTAAAACAAAAAACATTTCCCATTGCCTTTATATGTATCTTATGATAAAGTGTCCAGTACCAGCAACTCCCAGATAACTGTACTTTGGGAATTACTCTTAATCATCACAAGCTTGATATAATAGGTGCTACAGAAAATTATCTGGCAAGTTGGGAATAGAATCCATAGTACCTTGCTTTAATCTTGGAGTCTTCGTTGTCTTTCTATAACACACTCCCAAATCTGGAAGGTATCAACACTAATCTCCCACCAAGCGGTACAAATTGCATCATTTATATCAAAGGTCACAGTCCTCTCTCCCATTACTATAATGTAAACTAGGCAAGCCTATATTGTCATCTTCTGGTTTTTCTAAAACTGGATGGGCAGGGCCAATATTTCACTTGTATTTTGAGGTCAATTGCCAGTTAATTGTGCATAGATCAGTGACTTTGAATTTGTTATAAATGGATCCTTGAGAGAGAAAGAGAGAGCGAACTGTGTTATCTAAGAGAAGTGATGAGAAGAGCTTGGCATGCCTGAGTTGTATTGAGAGAAAAATATACACTCCATCCTACACTCAACTTGTCATTAAGATGACTGTCAAGTCAAGATATTGCAATAATGCCTGTCACCTGCTACAGGTCATGTTTAGGTTGAAAACTGCTTTTAAAAAAAATGTCCAGTCTCTAGCCACCAATTCCATTTCTTTTACTTTATCAAGTGTTCTCTTTTATACCATATAAATAATTGTTTTAAAAAATAGGAAGAAGGAAGTCAATAACAAATATTATCTGAATCTGACCTAACTTTCATATGCAAGCATATGAATACACCACAATGAATCTCACCATCATGTCCATCCACAAGACACTAAAAAAAGAAAACTGTAAGTACATTGCAGAAAGATCAGTAGAGTAGAGGTAAGGAAATAGGTGGAGGGAGAATGAGGGAAAGGGGAAATGTTGGGAACTGAATTGGAGCAATTATATTCCATGTTTGTACAATTATGTCAAAATGAATCCTAATGTTATGCATAACAAAAAAGAAAAAAGAAAAAAGAAATGTACTCTCTCAATAATCCTACTTAGATCTGCCTTTACTAGCAGGTTTAAAAATAAATAAATAAATAAATAAATAATACTTTGATTTTATCTATGTGATCTCAGATTAGAATCGTGAGTAAAATTTTTGATTTTTTCCAGCGAGGCTTGCTATTTTATAGAAATAGTCTGAGATGTTTGATTATGGTTATACATACTATGTGGCAACTGATTTGTCTGACTTTAACTAAGGGGCATTTTGAATAGTCAAACCATGGTGTTTACTAGCCTCATTTATCCAGAAGATCAGAGGGAGTATGATTGTGTCAATATGCACAAAATAAGTGGTTATGGCAATACCCATTCATTTTATATTGCTTCAGTGATCAGTGACGATCATCACTTGATTTATCTGGCTGTGGTGATCAGAATTAATTAGAAAAATGACTGAAATTGATGAATCAACAATGCTATGAGTTTGCTGCTACCTAAAGTTTGTCATGATCATTCAAAGTATACTCCATTGTTTGTTTTGTTCTGTTGTTATTTTGGGTCAATTTTACTGTTAAAATGGGCACATATTTGATAAACAACAACCCATTAGTGTGGCAGATATAATGTAAACCTCTCTGATTGCATTTGTAATGACAGTTTTCATCTCTAATTACATTAATTATAGCATTACATACCTTTTCAATTTGCACAGGATTGTACTCAATTAGGTTCATGTTGTATTTCAATAAAGCACTTTTGTCACTATCAAAAATAAATAAATAAATAAATAAGAACATGCTTCAGACATTCCACCAATCTGAACACCAAATTCTATCACATTTAGTTTGAGTATTTGAAGGATCATTATTGCAGGACATCATTTAACTGCATCATTCACAAAAGGAACAAACATAATTACTACAACATTCAACTTTTATGTAAAAATCTAAACTATTCCAAACCATCTTAGCTTGTTTAACCATAAACAGATATCTTTGACTGCTTATTGCTTTTTAGTCCATTCTAATAGTTTCAAAAGCACATGAAATCATCTTTTACATTTTAATATGCCAAAATTTCATTTCCCAAGAATACTAAGGATATTTGAAAAAAGTTTGAATATCAATCTATTGCTTCCATTTGCAGTTGTATAAATTACATTCACTTGGGCAAATATGAAATATATATCCATTACTTTTAAATATGCACAGAAAAATGATAACATGCATCTTTAAAAGCAAATGGTAATATTCAGAGTATTTTTTGAAGAGCTTAAATATGATATATTAATCATATCAGAAAGATTCATCATTGAAAATGCTTTTTTCCTCCTCTGCTCTCCTTTCTTTTCTGGGTCTAATAATATTTCTGTACTCAATTGATTCTGTCTCCACCCTTGACTACCATTCCTTTGTCAGTTCGGAATGCTTTGCATCTGCTTCCTTATGAGAAAAAGGATTCCAAGAGCTGGAAGGGAACCCACAGTGATTTCAGAAAAATATAGTCAGATTCAGTAGTGATACAGACCCTACATCCAGCTAGTCACACATCCCCATCAGAGGTATACAGTTGGCCTAGATACGGTGATTCTACAATCAATAAACTCCTGCTCTCTTTTTTCTTCCCTCTATTTACCTTATTTTCTTTGTATCAAATCATATAAGAACAATCAAGAACACTTGAAAGCAAGTATTGTGGCGTTATAGACGAT
This sequence comes from Glaucomys volans, assembly GCA_020662805.1. Lineage (NCBI taxonomy): Eukaryota > Metazoa > Chordata > Mammalia > Rodentia > Sciuridae > Glaucomys > Glaucomys volans. The sequence continues at coordinate 30,713 of JAJEJO010048265.1, read as the reverse complement.
GGCAGATCTTAGCCCCATTGCTTAGTGATCAGTCACTTTGGTGTCCCCAAAGAATAAACAGGAAGAGAGAAAAAAAATCTACAATTATGAACTGAGACATGAAAACAAGTCCACATTTTCCTTTTTACCATTTTCCCTCCCCTTTACTAATTCTACCATTTTTGTGCTTAAGTAAAACATAACACAAAATTCAACATTGTCACCATTTTAAGTGTGCCTTTCATTGGCCTTAAGTACGTTCATGTTGTTGCATCACTATCCACAATCCATCTCTAGAACTTTTTGATCTGGCAAAACTGAAACTCCATGCTCATTAAACAATAACTCCATCTTTCTATTTTAATTTTCTTAACAGCCAACATGGGTCAGTCAGTTGGCCTTTCCAGCATTAGCTATCTAGTTATCTAGAAAGGAGGGAAGTTGAAATGATGTGCCTGCCCCCAGGGAGTTGACGTGTTAACACAGAAAGGTGGATAAAGACACCATACACCAGGCCTCTCACTGATACACACCTGACACTGGGGCAAGTGCTATACTTAAGTGAATCTCAAAGTGAAATGGTCAGTATTCTCATTTCAGATTTTTCATTGGTAATATTAAATGTATAGCTATGGTTCAGGGAAATATGCTATTTTTAACAATAAAAATCCTTTCAAAGAGAAGAAAAAGTACTGCTGTTTTAACTGCAGATCTCAAAATTTTGTTCCTATGCAAACGTTGATCTCTATTTTATAAATTTTCTGGGGATGATTTTAGGTTAACTGAATCATACATTCCCTGTCCTTAAAATCCCAAGGAGTACTCCCTGCTATAGTTTGGACCCTGCATGTCCCCAACAGCTCAAAGTGTTAAAGACGTGGTCCACTGAGACATCCTGGGGAGATGATGAAGACTTTAGGTGGTATGTCCTAGGAGGAGGTTCCTAGTTTATTAGGGGTATGCCCTCAAAGGGATCATGGGACACAAATTTCTTCTTCTTTCTGTTTATTATCTGGCTTATGAAGCGAGAGGTTCTGCTCTACCACCTGTTCCTGCTGTGAAGTTCTGCCTTGCCACAGGTCTAAAGCAATGGAGCTAATATAAAATGGGTTGGAACATCTAAAATAATGAGCTAAAATGAACCCTTTATCTTTATAAGTTAATTACCTTGGATGTTTTGTTATGGTAAAGCAAAGTTAGCTAATGCATATTTTGAAGTATTCCTGATCTGCTGTTAGCTACAGTGAGCAGAAGCAGGGCTAAGGGAATCACTGTGGCCTTGGGCCTATACATGAGCCACAAGCCATTCTGCTTTCCAAATGTGCCATATCAGGACGTGACAAATAGCATTTCAAAACTTCCAACCCCAGCCTAAGAAAGGGTTATATTACAACTTGCCCTTATTAATAAACATTGCATTTCTCTGAAAATTGGTTGCATCACTCATAAACATATACCTCTTTTCACCTTTCTGTCTCAGGAGGTCGCCACCGCAAATCTGCAGTCCAATTTCTCTTTTTAGAATGGAAACTGGTGATGTTGTTGTTTAGTTATTGTTCTTGGTCCATGGCACCAAACAGAAAGAGACATGCTGATATATTCTAAGTTGACTATTTGTGTTCTCTTTGCTAGTGATCATTAATTTCAGTTGGACAGTTATTCATGTAAGCAATTTGCTACCCTGATGACTGAGAAAAAAATATTGAAGTACTAGGCTTTTAAAATGGTAATATGTGGAAAGAGATATAATTCTCTTATAAAACACATTCCTCAAATTTTGTATTTGGTCTCTGGTGATATGAACCATAAAATCATGCTAGCAAAAATCTAAACTGTTTTTATTGAAATCTTGGTTTGGTCTAATAAGGATTGAATCTTTTAAAAGCTCATTTGGAGAACAAATATTTGGACTGTAGCTATAGGACATCTGTAAAGCTATCTAGGATTTAGGAAGATAATACCAGTGGAAAAGCGTATTTCTTCAGTTCAATTTTCTCATGGAAAATGACATATATGTTGCTTTAAATGGCCACTGCTACTCTGTGAAATTCTTCAAGAAATGATCTCTTTGAAAGGGTTTTTCTTTTTTCTTTTTTCTTTTTTTTAGCACACTATGTTTCTGTGGATGCTTTAAGCCTGTTACTGAATTTATATGAAAATCTAATATGGAGAGAGCAATGCAAACACAATGTTTTGCAAATGCACCTTTGCCTGGCTTCACACAAACCTGTGCAATTGACCTCATTAGATCTGTCAATAACTTGTTTATTTCTAAGCCTGTCTCTATAACCTAAAATGACATTAGAACTATGTAGTTGTCAGTCCCCAGACATCACATTACTAGAACATATATCACTGAAACAGGATTGCCTGGACCTCTTGGCATGAAGCTTCACTGCAGAGGAGTAAGGGAACCCCAGGAGGATGAAAGGACCATCTTCTGACTGGACTGGACTTCCTCAGATACTGCTACCACTCAGCTTCTTCTGGCCAGTTCTCAGAACTTCTGTTAACTGCAGTTAACTTAGACTTTGAAACAATTCTTTTTCTAAGGTATACAAAACACAAAACATACAGTATAGAATCTTAACACGGAGAAATAATGTGGGAAAAAGAAGGTGTTCAACTTTTTTTTTTTTTTTTTTGGTACCGGGGATTGAATTCAGATTCAATCACTGAGCCACATTCCCAGCCCTATTTTGTATTTTATTTAGAAACAAGTTCTCACTGAGTTGCTTAGGGCCTAAGTTGCTGAGGCTAGCTTTGAACTCACAATCCTAGTGTGTCAGCCTCCAGAGCCACTGGAATTACAGGAGAGTCCAACATTTTACAGGTGAAGAAATGATCTAAAATGTTAAGTTACAGATAAGAGAAAATTTTGTGTGCTGATAATCTGTCAATTGTTTTTTTTTTTCTGTTACCATTTACAGAATTATGCCCTTTATTTGGTATATCTCCTTGAAAGGAGAATTATCTTAGAACTTGATAGGGACTAGAAAATCTTTTATGCATAAAAATATGAACTTCATTCTCAAAAATGTTCTTGTTTCCTTTAATCCTCTTAAACTGTTTTACTCCTGTACATTAGCTTCTCCTCAACAAGTAAATCTATAAAAAGAAATTTCTCTATCTCATTCTGTCAACTTGAATCACACATTAATTGAAAGCTTAAAGAATTATGGTAATCGCTTACTATTTTCCCTTAATGATTTTCAAATTTTGAGATGGAGCCAAATACCTTTCTGTGTACAAAATAGAACAATTTAGAGCAGTGATAGACATTTGGCAAGTTTTGCAGGTAAAATGGATTTTTTTAATGTGCATGTTTCAGGAGGTTCTCTTGTGGAATATAGTTAAAGACCTCACACTTAAAAGAAAGCTTGAAGCAATATCATGTTCATAAAAATTAACTGCTCTCTTACCTCATATGTAAGAGCTAAATTTGTGCTTTAAAATGCTTCTTCCATAGCTGATGATATCAGAATTAGCTGAAACTTTACAATAAGTTTTGGTGATGATCTAATCATAGGATTTAAGGAGTCATCAAAAAGCTCAATTTTTATTTCTTTACATAAATTTCTATACTCCAAGAGTGGTGGTTCAGTTAGAAGATAGCTCTATCTATAAAAGCAAGCTATGGCCTCACTATGATCTTTACACTTATTATAAAAAATGTCTGGAGTTCTTTATAGTATTTTATATTTCTAGCACTAGCCTGGATTCGTAACACTTTTATTCCTTAGGTTTCAGGCACAGTCACATTCTGTTACCAAAAAGTCACTTCTGTGTTTCACTCAGAAACTTCTATAATACTTACACTGCAGTGTAGTGGCTTCTGTGTTCCAGGCATTGTGCGAAGCACCCAACACACATCAGCTCTAATTCCAGCCAACCCATGCATCAATAAATCATTATTCGTTGGCAATGTGCACTTGAGGGAATTTAGGCTTGAGGAGCTGAGATGACTCACCCAAGGCCTCACTGCTACTCCTGGCAGAATGGGAATCTGAACCTTCTCTTATCCAAACCACAGTGTTCACCCCACCCTTCTCCATGGTCTCCCCATCAGAGACATACCCTGGAAGACACAGTGATGCATTTCAAAGATAAGAAGGATTTTAGTACCAATGGAGCCCATAGAAACAGTGTGTGACCCTCAGGGACACTGATTCTCACACTTTCTACCTCTGACAATCCTTGACCAGTGGCTGATGTCTTTTGGAGGACACCTAAATTCATCAACCAATGAACATTTATCAAATGCCCACTTTGCTAAAGCCCTATAAGTAATATCACCATATAAAATAGAGCATAAATATGTTTCATAGCCAAATATTTTGAGGGGCATACTTACACTAAACAATGCTTCATTGTATTTCTGGAACTCAAATCTAATGAGACATCCTGGGTTTTTTGTTTGTTTTCTTTTCTACTTGCTAAATCTGGTAGTTGTGCCTGTCAGACATATATATATATATATATATATATATATATATATATATATATATATATTTTTTTTATCTCATTTTGGTCTCCTTCTTGGTGAGACAACCTGTGAGCACAGGAAAAGGAAGTCATTAATCAACATGTAAATGCATTGTGTAACATGTAAATTGCATTAATCAAATGTAAATGCAACATTGTAAATGCATTAATCAACATGTAATCTGCATGTGAACAGTGCTGATATTACAGCTAACTGTGAAGAGTTCAAACTCCTCTCAGAAATAATCTCAACAAAATATAGTACTGTCTGCCTAGAAATCCTTCCAGGCTAGATGAGCTCTTGGAGTTAATGTGCTTTTCCGTGGTGACTCATTCTTTTCATTTTTCAGTCATTTTAGAGTCAAAGACTCAGCAGGGAGGAGTTGACACACTCATAAGGGTAATTAAGAGAATGTAATGAGGGGACTCTACAAAGATGCAGGAAGATTAAGGGAAACTCCCAAGGAATGGGGAGTTTCACCAAGGCTAGCAACATTGGGACTCTATTCCACTAGTCTTCCACGTTGTGACAAATGGGAACCATTACTGGAATCCAGGGAAAGCTTAGTTGTGGTCAAGAATCGCAAGTTAAATAATGGTACTCAGTGACATCAAGAGCTGACTGGAACAGCAAAGCAGAAACCAAGGGAATCAATACCTTGATGTCTCTCACCTTGCACTCTGCTTGTGCCCTCTTTGACCAAATACTATTAGAAAAAGTTAAGGGAAAAGAGAAGCCTGCTGTGAGTTCCACAGACTCGTTCTCCAGCTTCCTAGTACATAGAGCAAGAGGAAAGGCTTAGGAGTGAATCTGAAGGGGCAAAGAGAGTACTCAGCAGTTCCGCTATATGGTGTCCTTACTTCTAATGCTGTTCCTTAAGTCTTTTATATATGTGAGCATAGCATTTTCTGCCTCTAGTATATTTCATAACTTATTTGTCTCTCAGTAATCTATGAGTATCTTTCACTGAAACTAATGATAAAACTATATGCATTGGAACAATTTCTAACCTTCTATTAACACAAAGAAGGCAAGACACAGTCTACCAAATCCTAATTGCCAGCAACAAAAAAGAAAAACAGAGAGAAGGACACGAAATAGCTTCTCTCCCTTTCCTATGTTTGGACAACCGTTTGCTTGGTAGGAAGTCCAAAGCAAGGAAGATAAGGCAAAAGGGGACAAGGTATGGAGGAGGAAAGTCCAGCTCACCCCCTGTAGCAGAGCATTGAGGAAGGTTTTGCACTTCATGCCCACCTCCCCAGGAAGTTCATCTGAAAGGGGCGTGGGGATCACAAAACAGTAGCACAAGCCCCTTCTTGCTTTTCTCAGCTCTGGACCGTAATATAGATTCTCTTCTTCTCACAAACTTATTAATTACAAACTTGTTCTACAGAACTTTGTTTTTTCCAGAAGCCTTCCATGGTGCTAGTGCCCCACAGAGCAGGAGAAACACTGACAGGAGAAACCTTGACAGAGAAAAGAGCATGGATGCTGAAAACAGGAAAAAACTTGAATCACTTGAGGATCCTTGACTACTACATCCACACAAAGATCTGTTATACATCAGAGAAATTACAGATGTGCCTCTCAACTTCTCCTTGAAAAAAACATCGTTTTTCTTGTACAACAGAACTCTGGGGACGTAGTGATGTGATATTTGTTAATTAACACTTGTCTAAATCCTGCTAACTAAATTGTATCAGATGAGCTTCTCATCATGTAAGCTGACCAAAGCATCTGCCTGAACATAATCAGATTGCTGAAAGGTAGGCAAAGCTTTCTAAAGGAATTAAACAAATTTAATTTTGACAAATATGTGAAATTTGCTATCACAAGGTATGTACTTAATTGAAAAGTTAAAGGTGAGAAATAGCATATATTAATTTTCACATTTTTTCATCCCTCTCATACATATTACTCAACTCTGGTTTTCACGTTTGCTTATGAGTCTACATTGGCTTCTGTCATGGATGTTGACGTTACCCCTTTTGGGATACTTTGATGGAGTCATATCCTTTCTCTCATTTTGCTGAGAATTCTAAAGTGAATGAGTAGGAATTTTGGCCCAGTGTTGTTTTTTGTTGTGGTTGTTGTTCCTTCTTTTATAACTATAGAGATAACTTACTATTTGAAATTCAACTTACATGTAAAATAACAACAAAAAATAAAATAAAATAAATGTTCTGAATGTCTCTGCAATAATCTGATATATATAAGACAAATAATACCCAAAGAGTCTTCCAAACTTCTCTGCAAAGACCTGACATGTGTGCATCTATAAGCCAAGCCTCAAAGGGGTTATTCATAGTATTCTTCTATCTTTCCTGCAAGGAGCCTACCTAGTTCTAGCACACACCATATTTATGACAATGTGAAATAGTCACCAAAGCTGAGACTCTGGAGTCAGACCCACCTTTTGTGTGATTCAGTCACAAATTATTTTCCTTGTCTGTGCTTCTGTTTTCTCATTGTAATGGGCCTCCTGTAAGATCACCCCAATGATTCCTGCTAAACTAATATTCATGCCCTCCTGGAGGATCCATCTTCTTAAATGTGAGCTAGATTTTATTATTCACTTTTTTTTTATTTTAGAGAAAACATTTATTCTGAATGCTTGAGAAAAATTAAATGGTACCATTTTGGTATCTTTGAATAATATTTGACAGTTAACAACTAGAACACATCAGAAGCAATGGACTGATGAGATTAGATCATAGTTTCAATTTTGTAGATTCTTTACCACATTCTCTCTATCAGACCCTCACTCTGGGGGAAGCCAGAATGCCATGTTGAACATAGTATTGGAGAAGCCATTTTGCAAAGACCTAATGCCTCCACAAACCAGGAGCAAGGACATTAGGTATCAACATCCAAGTGGGAGAGCTTGAAAGTAGGTCTTCCCCAAGGGTGACTTGAGATGACCATTGACCATACCTTGTATGAGAACACCAGCATTTAGGAAATGGTCAATTAACAAAAGCATTGCAGTTCTGAAACAAACATGTAGCCAGGCGTGGTGGCGCATGCCTGTAATCCAAGCGACTTGGGAGGCTGAGGCAGGAGGATCTCGAGTTCAAAGCCAGCCTCAGCAACTTAGCAAGGCCCTAAGCAACTCCGTGAGACCCTGTCCCTAAATAAAAATACAAAATAGGGCTGGGGATGTGGCTCAGTGACCAAGTGTTCCTGAGTTCAATCCCTAGTTCCAAAAAAAAAAAAAAAAAAGAAAAAGAAAAACACGTGGCCCCAACAGGCAAGAAAATTTCCAACAACACAATTCTAAACAGTGGTGAAAGCAAAAATTAAGTTTAGGTGGATGAAGCCTAGCATAATTTGAGCACCCTTCTCTGTATGTTAGCTGCCATGTACATACATTCTTTCATCTATCTAACAAGTATTTACTGACGGCCAACCTTGTTCCCAGTGCTATGTAAAGAACTGACTACAACAAAGGATACATAGCAGTGAAAAAAGACCCTTCCCCATTCATAAAGTTTACAGACTAAAATGTATTATATGATCTTCATAAAACCCCAAGGTTGCTATTATAGCCTCATTTTCAAATGAAGAAATTGAGGTTCTGTTATTTAATTTAGCAAAGATGACACACCAATAAAATTATGGGACGATTCATTGATAGAGCTGGCAATAGAAAAAATAACTGATAATGAGAATATTAAGCTCAGATTAGAATGATTCTAAAGTCATGTTCTTTATAAAACATCACCCTGCCCTAGTAGGATAAAATTTAAAAATCAACTTCTAGATTTGGCACCCATACATGAGTAAATTTCTGTATGGGAGTAGAAGCAGATTATTTCATTCTCTATAAACCCTAATAATTCAGACATTTGAGAAGTCCCAAACACATAAGTCAAAGTTTTTCCCTTGGACTTGAAATTAAACAACAACAACAACAAAAAAATTATATTCTGTTGTAATTTAGTCTATTTTCATAAATTTCATAAAGAATTTAAGCTCTGGAATCCAACAGATCTAATTTGATTTCCTGCTCTGGACTGAATAGTTGTGTTCATCTCTAGGCAAGTTACTGAACCTCATCAGGTCTCAATTTCCTCATCAATACAATGGAGATGATAATAGTAACTATTTTGTACAGTTGTTATGAGGATTAAATGATATAAATCATGTAAAAATGCTTCTGCTGCCATATGGGATGCATCCTCTGAATGTTAGTTTATTAGAAGTTTCATATGATAAAATAATAACCAAAACATTGCTACTAAGAGCTTTTATTCTAATAAAGAGAGCTAGAGCTAGGTATGCAATAATTAAACTACCTATACATAATGAGACAGCATGAAATAATAAAACTATATGTAAATTTATTCTGGAAGTTAGAGTAAAAAATTATAAATACTGTCACAAGGAAGCATTTCAGTGATTTTACCATTTTAAGAAGATATCTCATTTTCCAGTGGCTTCATAATACAATAGGTAGTTTGGGAAAATTTGTTTTAGAAGAAGTGCCAGCAATGGGACTACTATTGTTTAGAAAGAAGTCTTCAGAAGGTCCCTGGTAAATTTTTCAAAATGAATAATCCAGAATGAGACAAACATCATTACCCTGTGTACATGTATGATTATCCAAATGGTGTGACCCTACTTGTGTACAACCAGAGAAACAACAGCTGTACCCCATTTGTGTACAATGAATCAAAATAAATTAAAAAAAAAAGAATAATCCAATATTGTCCCTTTCTTGATTTTCCTTCAGTGCTTCCTCCCCACCAAAAGAAAAGGAATAAAGGGTGAGAATTGCCTTCCAGTTCTCTGAAGGGCCTGCCCTCAAGGAGGCTCCCTGCTGACATGGATGAGAAGCCATCACATAACCTCCAACTGGTTTTCTGATTACAGTTATTGTTTTCCTAAGGTAAAGAAATGGGGGCTCCTAATAATAAATAAATATTAAATAAAATTATCTACAATGTCCTACAATGTCCGTGTGTTCTACCTATTAGTATAAAATGTGGCTTTTGTTTTGTGTTAGTGTTACGGAGCTCAAAAGAAATAACTATTTGGCACTGAAGGAAAGAAACACTCCTTTAAAAATCACAAAAGAAAAACATGCAAATCCCTGCTCAAGTAACAACTGAATCAATACACCAACATCCAAATTTACTCTAAGTGCTTCGCTTTAATTAAAGATAATTTTTCCTTTTACTTTAGGAAATATATCCATTGAAGATGTTTATCTTTATTAATAAACTATAAGTTAAAGAACGTGTACTGCTTTCATAAAAACAGAACAAATGAAACACAGCACATAATACCCAATGCTCAGTGCTAGTGGAGTGAAACTGAATTTGGAATTCTTATTTTCTTTTTGTGGCATAGTGCCACCATTTTGGAAAAATACTAGACAAAGTGACATAAAGATTTTCACCCCCTTTGTTTCTGTAAACCCTTTCTAGGGAATTTATACTCCAAAGAATTTCAATAAAACCAAAGTATTTTAAGAAAGACCATAACAGAATATTTATAATAACCAAAAATAAAAAGAAAGCAATGTAGAAGTTTATGATGGGAAAATGGTATGACAAATTTGGAAGCATTGGGATATTATGCAATCATTGAAAAAATACTCCAACTATGTGAACACATAGAAAATGTTTATTAAAGTAAAAAAGCAGACAACGTAATGACATGCATATATTAACTGCAATAACAAAATGCACAAATATGAAGTCCAGTACTAAGAAGTTATATGCAAAAATAAAAGTAAACTTTATGGTTATGAGATCATAGGCATTATTTGTTTTTTAAATTTTTTCAGTTTTACATTCTTTTTCAGAAATAAGCAGTCATGTGGAAAAGCAAGAAAATAACCTAAAAATTGGCACTTACATGTCTTTAAACATCTTCATGTGTGAAATGTGTTATAATTCATTTATTACTTGGTATTTAGACCTTACATTTATTTTATTTTATCTACCACATTTTAGATAGTTCAAAAAATAAATAGTTATATTGTCTCTGATTGGGTCCTCTTTAATATGTCTCTAGCGTAGGTCCTGAGAAGCAAACTCTCAAATGAGATTAAACAGGTAAGGATTTTTGTTGTTATTGTTGTTTTAATTTTTTATTTGTTCTAATTAGTTATACATGACAGTAGAATGCATTTATGCATTTTGACAAATCATACATAAATGAAGTATAATTTCTCATTTTTCTGATTGTACATGTTGTAGGATCATATCAGTCATGAAGTCATATATGTACATGAGATAATAATTTCTATTTTCCTCTACTACTGCTCCTACCCCCATGATCCCTTCCCCTCCCTTCACTCCCCTCTACCTACTCTAAAGTAACTCTATTCTTCCCTAGCACCCACCACCTTATTAGCATCTGCATATCAGAGAAAACATTTGGTCTGTGTTTTGGGGGGATTGGCTTATTTCACTTAGCATGATATTCTCCAACTCCATCCATTTACCAGAAAATGCCATAATTTCATTCTTCTTTAGGGTAAGGATTTTACTGAAGGAAATGCCTGTGTGAAAGAAAATTACCAGAGATTGGGAAAAGGTCATGGGAATCATCAGACTGTGAGGGAAAGGAAAGTGGGAGAGATTGTTCGTGGAAGTAACCTGGACAGTCCAGCAGCCTCAGCAAGGTAGGACAAAGCCCTAGGCAAGTACTACAGGCACAGTCCCCTGTCAAAGACATCCTGGGGTCTTTCTTAGACCTAGTGACCTGCAGCACTCAGTCTTTGGCAGTGAGAAGTGTGGCCTCAGGGCAAACATGGTGCTGGGATTTAAAATGCAGCTAGGAAACTGCATTAAAAGGGAGTTTACCAGGCATATTTTTTTCTACTACCATGATGCCCCACTATGATAGATACCAAGTTGTATACTGCATTATACTTGATTATCATGCTTCCATTCTGAATGTCTCAGAATGATGAAAAAGTAATAATGAAGTGCTAAAGAAAAAAATTCAAATGTATTTAAAGTCAATAAATGAAAGTCCAAAGGAAACAACATTTAGAACCACTTCTTAATTGCTCTTTTCCTGACCTATCATTTCAGTATAGCCTTAGCTACACTAAAACTGGAAGCGTATCTTTAAGTGGCCCGTACTTGGTTACATGCTAAATCAAATATGTGCTTGGTATGTTCTGGGCAGCATGTTGCATAAATTAATGAGTCTCATTGAATGAACAATGAGTCCCACATTCTTTTCATAAAGTGTCCCCAAAGTCTTTTAGGCATTAGTGATAAGTAATAAAGATTCAGTTTCTGGTTCTATAATTTACTTGCTGAATGGCTTTGGAAAAGGAATATGTTTTCTTTCAGCCTTAGCATTCATAAAAAAACCCTGGAATAATTATATCCAATTCAAATAATTATGCTCACTTCATCCTCATCATTATGAGATTAATGAGAAGATAATATACTTAAAACACTTAGAATCACACTTAGCACATATTGACAATCCACAAATATTCTCTTTCCCTACACACACAGAAGTACACTCACTTGCACACACATGAAAACGTTCATCAGAGCAAGTGATTCTTTAATTCTCTATGGTTTCCAAGATTAATTCAGTCTCTTCAGACCTTCCTTGCTATAGTTTGGACTTGGAATGTCTCCCAAATGGCATGGTTCCCAAGTACTTGCTATCAGAAGGTGATGGAAACTTTGAGAGGTAGGGCCTAGCAGAAGGTTCTTAGGTAATTGGCAACATGCTCTCAAAGGGGACAAGGGGATCCTAGTCTCTTTCTTTTTCTTCTTGGCTTCCTGATTGATAAGATAAGCAGTTTTACTCTGACACTTGCTCTTATCATAATGTGTTGTCTCATCACAGGTCCAAAGCAATGGTGCCAACCCATCATGAACTGGATTTTCAAAACAGTGAAAGAAAAAAAAAATCAAAACTTTTTTATTTATTAATTTATTATCTCAGGTATTTTTTAATAATGATGGAAAGCTGACTAATCCATTCTTCTACAGCCGTATATCTTCAAAATTCAATTGAAGAGCTGTATCCTACATTCTGCCTGGCCCAAGTTTCCTGTCCAATCAAGCTGGTCTCCTCAAAGTCTTGCAAACATACTGTGTTTGGTCTCAACAACAAATGCCTTTTCTCTTGCTATCCCTTCTTTCTTCCTCTCTGCTTTTCCAAACTGTACACACATCATAACTCTCTCAATCTCTCACTTCTCTAAGATTCTACAATACTTATTACCTTACTTTACAATTTGGAAGTAAATAATATATGCTTATCTTACCTACAGCTACAATGTTTTATCTGTCTTGGTACCTAGTAAGATATATATTAAATCCAGAGTAGATTCTGGATTTATTTTTAATCAATAAACAGATGTTCCCTATACACCAGCTGATCCTATTTTCATTCCATAGACATTTATACTATGAGATTGTTTATAAATATGGATGCCAAAATAAGTAGCCTTATCTGGTTTGGAGGCATGTACAAAAAGGGGAAATCAGAAGCCATCTATGAAATAATGCCCCACAAACTGCAATGTTATTTCAAACTTAGAAGAAATTAATAGACAAATACTTGTAAGTGTGCAATTGAATAAATGTGCTTTCATGTGGGTTGAATGGAACAAAAGATACACAGATTAAAAAACTATAGGTCTAATACAACTAGTTTATACTAGGATTTTATTCCAGTTCCCCGAAAAAATCTATTTAACCTTTAGGCATATTAAAACTAAATATATGAAAATCAGTATCACTATTGTAGCACACACTCATATCCACTTTGGTCCAATCAAGAACCCTTATAAAACAACTTGTCTAGACCCAGCACTAGTATAAATGCTGCTAATTCAAATGGGTCCTATCTAAAAGTCCTATACATTTAGAAGAATGTACTGCTCAAGAAAATTATCACTGTGCAGAAAAGTAATAACATAGCAGAAGTCCACTGGAGAAATTTCTATCAATAGATAAGTATCTGTTGAAATGGGAATGTGAGGAGGTATGATGTGGCATGTCGTGATATAATGTTTTGGTTCAGGTGTCCATTGCTAGGGTCCTGTAGCTGACAGACAGACTTTTCCTTTTTAATTTGGGATTATTCTATATGCCTTACATAGTTTGGTATGATGAAAATTTTGTTTCCATCAATCAGAGAAGGGCAGCACTGAAGAAAGAAGAACTGGTGGACTAGATGTCACTGGGAAGCTATGAAGTCAGAAATGAAGTATATTTGCCTGAGACAAGTATCTTTGGAGGAAAAGAAGATAATGTGTCTGGGAAAAGGAGGGGGTGGAGTTGCATTTGGGGAAATCTAAAAACTGCTGGTCAAAAGATCATTACACTTGTTGCTTGATGAGGCTTTTATAAAGATGAAAAGTATGGTTTATATGATGCTTTAAACTCCTTAGGAAAAGGTATTATGTAGACACAAATCAAGAAACTATGAAATCCAAATCCAGCATATCATGTGGAGTTTTCTTTATCTCAGCAGCCATATTTTCCCTGCCTTACTAGTTTTTCTTTAGAATCTGTTTCTCCTGCTCTAACATTTCCAAAAGAGAACAGCCCACAGTATAAAACAGTCCTGCAGGTCAGCTGTCTCTTTAGCAGCCATATCTAGCAAAGTGAAGGAGAAGTCACAAATGCAGGAGTTGTTTTAGAAGGGTGGCTGCTTAGGAGTAGAGCATGAAGGATCAGTGAAGAAAAGTCTTTCCTTCGGCCATTCTATTTCACTTTCCACAGGGGGACTATTTGCTTTATCACTTATTCCAACTGACAAGTACAAGCACTTTGGGCCCTAACTGAATGTGAACATTGTCAAAAGGAATTGGGCTAACAGGAGGCATCTGCAGCTCCATTTCCATTGCATTCTGGCGGGGGCCATGGCTGCTGATGTGGCATGGAAGCTGGTGGGCAGACACCCCCACAGATGGATCCTCACATACTGTATGCATCATGACCAACCATAAAAACAGTCACAATGAATCAGCTGTGCTGTGGAGAAGCTCCTTGGAACCTTCACATTCAATTTCCATCTAGCTGACATCACAGGTTGTAGTCAGAGGCACGATTAAGCAGAGGTTCAGAACTCTGCTCCCCTGACTGAGAATGGCCCACTCACTGGCTCAGCCATTGATTTGAAATTTTTTTCCAATTTTAGAAATTCATGGCAGGCCAGGTTTTGTTTGCAAATGGGTAAGGATTTCATTTTAAAAAAAATATATGTGTATCAACAAATGCTTGCTGACCTTTTGAAATTACTAGCAGGACCCTGAGAGCTTCAATGGGAGAAAACTCCATTCAGTCAGGAATTCCAATACCAATTTAGAAAATGAACTAATCCACCTTGACAACATGTTGTCTCTGCAAAGTTGCAAAAAGGAATTACACATAAATACAACTTTAAAAATTAGAGGCCCCACAAGTGAACAGCTTAAGTTTGCTTCAAAGGACTGCAGGGAAGCAGCAGTTCGTTTCAGGTGACAGCTTGGAATTTGCTAGTCCTCCACTCTGCTGCGGTACAGGTCTGACGGTAACACGAGCTTTCCAACTTGTTTCAAACTGAAGTATTATGAAAAGGTAAATTATGTTTTGTATTCATGACTGAAAGCATTTTACTTTAAAGCCAGCGCGGCTGACGCTGTCAAGGTAGAGATTCAAGTTTTATGTACAATGCCTCCAGCCCAGCCGATGTGAGTGAGGCAACATGACAGCTTGTAATAAGTAATTTTTATACAGTTACATTTATCACTCAAGTAGGCTTGGCAATATTAAACACAGACCTTAAAATACTGCTGTGGAGCAGGACAGGGGCTTCAGGCCATGGAGGCTTTCCCCCCTCTCTGTCCAAGTGTGGGTGCAGATTTAGAATATTTTTTTTCCAGCACATTTTCCTGTTAATAGGGCACTTTTTAAGATATGCGTCCAAATGCTTTCCTACTGTTAATATATCACTAAGAGGTTAAGAATGGAATGACCCCATTTGGCCCAAAGGATGTTATTTCAGGCTTTAATGAATTAGATATTGCTACCATTTTCAGGTGAAAATCAATTGCCTCAATTAACAAATTTCCACCAATCCAAATATTTACAAAATGGAAGGCCCCGAGTCTGCAATTTCTGCTGCATTATACCTTTGTTTCCCCTAAAGCTGTTCCCTTTGCATTCTTCATTAGCATCTCATTTTTGCTAAAGCCATGAGGCCAACTCTGTCTCTGTAATGGCACAAGACTTTCCTGCATTCAGAAGTTGACAATTTGGATGTTCTGTCTCTGAGACTTCCTAATCAAGTGGAGTTTTACTTTCCATCATTTGTTTAAATAAGTTTAAAGTTGGGAAAATGTAAAAATTAACATTCTTTAACATAGGTAATTGTATGTGTGTGTGTAGGTGTATACCTAGGATATATATATTTTCTCCATCTATATATCCTGATGGAAAATAAAGAACTAACATTCCCTTTAAGAGTGTTAAGCAACTTCATTCATTTTTACTTATTAAATTTTCATAATATTTTTAAGAGGTGCATATAATTTTTAAATTTTTGTATCTATTAGATAAGACATTTAAAGTTAGGCATTATTGAAAATTACACCTCTAATAGTACAGTCAAGATGTGAACTCAGGTAGCCTGACTACAGAATTGGACTTCTAGACACTGTGTTAATAAACTGCCTTTAAAAGCAAAATGTAGAAAGGAAAAGAGATTCAAATAAAATAAAGTGTTCATTCCTTTCTACTGAATTAGACATAGGAACAGGAAACTCAGTTCATTAGAACAAAGCTATGCTCAGATCAGTGCTTATTCTTGAGACGATGTCAAGTTCATTTGTGAGCACTTCATTGAACTTCCTACATTTTTCTTTTGGGTTGCCTATAAGTGAAGTGAATAAAAAAGCAGACAAAGTACTCCCCCCACCAATCCCTTCTAAAACAAATTAAACTGAGTTAGTTGGGAATATTTTGAACCATGATTCCAAATTTATTTAATTTAGGCACCCAGAAATTAACCAGTTTTCCATTGTTGCTCCCAATCATTTTTTACTCAAACCTGTACTGGATGCTTATTATGTGCCAGGCATGTGGTAGATTCTACAAAAATGGGTAGTGAAGAAAACTAAACACAGTTCTTTTCTCATGGACCGTACAATCTAATGACATTGGCCTGGTATGTTCCAACTACTATACTAGATAATGAGAAGACATAAAGTGGATATGGTTCTTGCCATAAAAACCTGATCTCTATAAGTGGGAGGAAGAAATATAAATAAATAAATAAGTAATATTTCTGCTAAAATTGCTTTGTGTGTGTGTACATATATATACATATATACTATATATATACAAATACATATATATATATTTTAAACCAAATGATGAGAGAAACTTACAAATAGAGTTTTGAGACCAATTGTCATTTATCTCCTAACTAGACATGGTATTTTTATTTTGGGCTCATTTAAACTTGAAAATGGGACCTGCTGTGGTCTAAATGTTTGTGTCCTTCCAAAATTCATATGTTGAAATCTTAAATCTCCAAGGTGATGGTATTAGGAAGAAGGGTCTTTGGAAACTGTTTAGGTTATGGTCCTCATCATTCTGATTCTTAGCAACCCCAAATATAAACTTCACTGCCATCTCTGGAAAGTACCTCTTCTGTCTTTAGGCCACCAAATACATGTTTTGGAAGGAAAATCAGACCTAAACTCTGGAAACTTCTAAATAAAAGCTAGAACTAATGTTTTCTATAAGCAAGAAAACTGGGTTACAGGACTCAAGTCTCTGTTCTGATTCCACCCAAACCAGAGAGAAATTTTGGAAATAAAGCTAACAATTGAACCTTTTTTTTTTTCTGGCATCTGTGTAAAGGCAGGGAAGAAATTCATCCAAAATATTATGTCTTAATATTGCCAGTAAGCTCGCCCTCATTTAGATTCTTAATATGATTCCAATTTCTCTACAGCAGTGATTCTTACACAAGGATAATTTTGGTCCCCAGGGTATTTTCAGCAATGTCTAGAGACACATTTGGTTTTCAAAACCTGGGGGGTTGCTACTGGCATCTAGTAGATGGAGGCCAAGGCCATTGCTAAACATCTTAAAATGTCCACGACAATCACCACAGAAAAAGATTTTTTTTTGGAGGGGGGCTCAAAATATTGATCGTGTTAAGGTTAAGAAACCATGTTCTACAGACAGCATGGATCTGGAAATAATTTTATTCTTGCTATCTCCAAAAGCAGCACATAGACAAGTCCTACCAAACCACCAATGCTTCCGCTCAAATGCTGTCACGTGGCACGCCATGGACCTCCAGGGGGTGTTGCTAGAAAGTGGTCGGAGAGCAGGAAATGGCTTCTAATTAGTAGTGTCCTCACAGGATACAACTGCAAAAGACAATTTCCTGTCCCCTTATTTGATGGGAAAATTAATCTGTTACTGAATTCCAGATGAGCGAGATTTCAAAAGTTTCAAATAGCAGAAGTGTAGCCGTAGAGAAGGCAATTATGTGCAATTTGTACAGTGTTCAACAATCAAAATGTAAATATGATGGGTTTATTGCCGTAAATGTATATGGCATGTTTACCTTAAAGAGCACCAGGCTATAGAAATTCTAATGGGTTCTGACAGTTGAAAAGAATTATCTTTTCATATTGCACTTTTTATCTGTGTGATGAAAAGGGAGAATAAGATGAGATATTTACTCTTAGGGAACTATTATCTGTGGAGCTTTCCCCCCTGATAAGAAGCAATATAGGTAAGGGGCTTTGAAGAGATGGAGATTTGATAACTTTAGTGTTCTAGGAAGATTTATCTGCACAGAAACAATTAATTTTGTTGCATGCACAGTGTTCTATACAACATCTAAAATGCGATCAGCTTCTCAATAAATGTTCTCTTTCTGTCATATAATAATATATATGCCAAATGTTGTATTCAGTTTTTGTCTTCATTTCCTGTCTGAATGGCTACCCAGAACTTCGATTGATAAAAAGACTGAATTTCCACTGGGAAACAAATCCTAACTTCTGTCTGCTTGCACATTAAATAGACAGCTCAGTTTGGCAGAAAGTAGGCATTCAGCAAATAACATTTTCCTTCCATCTCTTCTCTTTTCCAATAAGTAACAAAAGGTAATTTTTCTCTATTGCTAAAATTTTCAGGTGAAGAGTAAAAGACTGGGATACTTATATAGTGGGAGAACCCACAGAAGTATATTTTGATTCAAATATCAACCTCCTGAGACTCTCTTAGGTGGTTGTGATTTTGCAATAAGATGCAGTAGAAAAATCAGAGTGCCCAGACACACTGGTCTTGTTGCTGCCTTCTCTCAAATGTGTACCCACCCAGACTTCAAACAGAATGCAGAGCAAGATTCAGCCCACTCCTGATGCTATCCGCCCTCCTCCTGCACTTGTCAGCTCACTGCCTTTTAACATTCTTACTGGGAAAAAACAAGAACAACAACAAAACATCCTTACTGGAGAGTCACTGCAGTGGGTATGAGACAAACAGGCTCTTCATGCTGGTTGACAGAGCCTGCCCCTTAAAAGAGTGTGCTGGGAGCACCAGACATGAATGGTGTCACTGTCACATAGCTGGTTGTACACCTGGCAATGCTTAGTCCAGCTGCTGCCCATGGCATAATCTTACAGCTTACTCTGCATTTTCAGTGAAATATGATGCTTATGAGCTGGTGAAACCACCTGGTAGTTGAAGTTGACTCCAGGTAGCACATAAGTTCCACTTCACTTCAGTAAAGTGGCCAACAGTAGTTATTATTCTTAGGAAACTTATTCCGGATGAAATGGCCATTGAAACGTTTTGTGCACTTGCTTTTTTGTCTGTTTATATGTGAGCAGTCCTGTACATGAAGACCCACATGGCCATTACTCTATTTGGTGTCCTTCAGATCAGGTCATATTTTTGTCCCATTCTTTTACTATTTGCCACTGTAGATGTACCTGTTCATCTCACATCTCTTAAAGCTCTGGAGTTCTAGGTCATCTCCAGGAAATGTACTTGATATCAAACTTGAAAGGAAGATTAGAGTCAACTGAAGGAAGTCTGCTTTAATTTAGCAAAATTGTAGGAAGTGCATTTGTCAAAGGCTTCCACAGAGATGGGGATGATGATCAAAATGGTTGTAGATGAGGCCAGAGGTGCTCCCACTCTACACTGTGGTTCATGACTGTCTATTGGAAGTAAAGACAAAGGTGAGTAACTAACTACATGCCTGCCTGGAGGATGCAAAGTCTTTTGACTTTTCTATGCCTTCCAACGTTAATTTTGAATTTCTAAGGCAAGTGATTTTCAGGACTACCTTACTTCTCCCACATTCCAGCTGTCTGCCCCAGCTTTTTTCAATGTCCCAATATCTCTCAAAGTCACTCTGGCCCTGAAGAAGCAGACAAAGATGTGTAATTACACAATGGCTACTAAGTGCTCAAATTAGCATGAGGAATACTTTGAGGTCACTTTTGTTAACAAATCAGTCACCAGGCAAGTAAGTTTGTACTAAACTAAAAGCCAGAAACATAGCTGAGGTAATTGTCCCTACCAATCTTAATCCCATTACTTCAATGAAACAATTAAATTGTCTTAGCTGTGGTGAAACCTAATTGCTATTATGACAACTAAGCCCTAAACATCCTTCTCAACCAGCCATGGAAACTAGGACTCACTATTCCTCAGTGGTTCAACTTTTAAAACCTAATTGTTTGCTGTAAACCATATTAGAATAAGAGCTTGGTGATAAATGCGACTTATTTCTGGTTCAGCACCAACTACATACTTAACCAGGTAAATTACTTGGCACCAGTCTTTTTAATTTAGAGAAAAAAAATAATAACATGTTGTTAAAACATTAAGGACAGAGTAATTATGATAATTGAAGTAATAACAATGAACCTGATTCTCCCCTTGCTTTGAGGAACAGCTACCTTGCTTTCATGCCCCCATAGGCAATGGCTAACTTGTAAACTTGGCCATGCCAGCTTCAGTTATCAGACCTCCATTTCTGCTTTAAGAAAAGACAAAAATCAGGTCCCATAATAAGTACAAGTGTTAGAGGAGAAATCAATGTTTGTTAATGCTTTCACATCTTGATTGAAAACTGCCTGGAGGAGACCATTTTTTGATAATAATGTTTGCATTCTGTTCTCATAAATTCACTCAATTTTCAGTGTTGGTAAGGTTCAGCTTGCCTTCAAGTTTTTTTGTTTTCTTTTTACTAAGTTCTACCTTTAGAAAAATCTTGTAGAAGAATGTATAGTTGTTGTTTGGTTATTGTTACTTTTTTTCTTTTGCAAAGTAGGCATTTTAAAAAAATCTTTTTCCTAGAAGATACAATGTTTAACTGAACAGTAGTTGACTGAATTCTGTTCAAACTATGTGCCTTGTCTCTAGACAAGGTAGATCTGGGCAACTGCAGTTGACATCCCTGAAAATAGGCATAGACAACATAATGGAAACACAGATAGATGTGGGCAGGGACAGTCAGCTGACTGTCCAATTAATTCATTTTTGAAAGAACAAAGTATCACCAAATGAGAATGAAGTTTTCATTTCAAACCATTTGTTTAATTTTATGTGCAAATTATAGAAAAACACCAATTTCCAAACTATTGGAACAGATTTTGGAGCCATGTTTTTTGAAGTGACTGCAGTTCAGAAACATCTCTTTTCAATTAGCTCTGAAACCTCTTTCAACAGCCTTTCATAAATAGGCCGACATCAATGGCATGCTCAGATTCAGCACCGGTCTCTAATGGAAATGCACAATGGGCGTAGCGCCATGCCTGCAGGGGCAAACATCTTCCATTTCAGACAGATCCAATGAGAAGTTCTGCCAGCTATTCTAGGTCTCTCACTTTTTGGTCTCAGGTTTAGCTCATTGCTAATCAATGCCTGTGTTTTTTAATTACATTGTACAGTCAGTAATGATTTGTCACTCGTTGAACCTGGACAATCTTCTCGGCCATCGTTGATGTAAACAACTGCAAAGGCCAGGTAACTTTAACTGCTGGGACTTCACACTGGAAAAGAGAAAAAAAATCTCTGATAAAAAGGAAATGCCAAGTTTGGAAGAAGGGGAAAAAAGATGATGTTCTTGTATTTAAATTGCTCCAAATACTAAAGTTCTGCTTTTTTTTTTTTTGTTGCTGTTGTCCAGACAGCTGGACTAGAAGCTTCTATTCAGAGTTTACAAAATTCTTGTATATCTCCTTATCAAAGACTTGGGTGATATTGAACACTCATTGGATATTGATTAATGTATAGACTAAGAACAAGTTTTAGCTTTAAACATGTAGATTGACATCTATATCATCTATCTAGTTGATGGAAGAGGTATTTCATATCCCAATATCTAGAAATGTCATGGTGAATGGATGCAGTAGCTAGGAATATGATGTGTCACTTGAGAATGAAAATATCATTCTTCAATAATGAATAACAATCTTGTAATAGCAAAAATATTTATCATGATATAAATATATTATTACTGGTATGGTATAGGCAATATTAAATAGTAACAAATATTTACCCAATCAGAATGGATACCAAGAAGTATTTCTCATCCCTCACCAGAAAGTCATTTATGCTAGCAAAAATAAGGATACAAACAAAGCAAAAGCAATAAGAAAAATCATTGCCAATATAAGAAAATAAAAAGTCAAATTCAAAATCTTTGACTGCTATTTCCATGTTTTTCTCTCAATTTAAAGTCCTTCTAAATCAAGGATCAGCAAGCTTTTTCCATACTAGGTCAAATAGTAAATATTTTAGACTTTGAAGGCATATGGTCTATGTTGCAACAATGCTTCTCTGCATTTGTAATCAAAGAAAACATGGTTCAATAATAGATGATACCATCTTTCAATAAAATATTCTTTAAAAAACAGCCAATGGGCCCCTATTTGTTCAGTATCAGAATTATTTGTTGATGATTAAACTTAAGAAAATTAGCAAACTTTTAGATTCCAACAGATGCCTAGCCAAAATGATATTTTTGTCAGTGTGGCTAGCCAAACAGAATTCTGCCAAAATGTATTGCAACATGGATGCTGGATTAGAGTGACAAGTGTGACTGGGAAGTTAAAGTGCTGTGTTCTTTTGGATCCTTCTTTTCAAATAAGTTTAATTCCATTGCTCTCATTACTAGTAATAAGAGGACACTCTAGCAATATTAATAGAATAGGTAAAAAACAAGCAAGATATCAGTGGACTTCTAAGAAATCAAACTTAGTAAGTCTACTTAATAACAGTTGTGATTTGTTTTACAATAATCATTCCACTTGCAGAAGGAATCAGGTGTGCTTTCAGAATCTCTTTACATAGCAAAATTCTGTGGTATTTTTAAAATACGTTGTTTCATTAAGGTACTACAGGAATTTGCATTGAAGTTGGGAAGACAAAGTTAATTAGATCCACTCATTTAAAAGTTCCATCCAATGCTGTAAGAACAAGAAGAGATATAAAAGCCAGAAGAAGAAATTTTAGTGTATTATTATTTGCATATGAACTGATTATCTATGAAGGGCCCACTTACACATGAAAGGTCATATTAAGAATTAGAATGAAAATATCAGTAGTATTCCCATATATCAAAAATTATACTTTAGAAAAATTAATAGGTAATGTGCAATGAATATTGAAAACTAAAAATGCTAAAACAAAATAAAAACTTAGAAATAAACCTTAGAAATAATGTATGCACAAGTCCCAGATGGAGACTGGACCGTAAGAAAAATTCAAATTGGTGAAGAAGATGTATCATGTTTTGGTAAAGAAAGACAATACTCTAAGGATATTAATACTTCCTTAAGTTAGCCTATAAACACAGCTCAATTCTACTCAAAATTACACTATGTCTTTATAATGAAGAGAATAAAACTAAAAATTAACTCAAAATAAAAATCTAGGAAAAATTGTTAAGAATTTTTGCCACAAATAAGGAAGGTTCCCACTAAATATAAAAGTATATAATAAATCTACAATATATCTACTGTTATGGTAATAGAATAAAAATTAAATAACAAAAATTGAGCCTCATAAATCTAAGAAACAGATCATCACAAACCAATGAATTTTCTTATAGAAAAACATTTCAAATCATTAGAGAAAAATTCTTTCAATAAAAGATATTCACAAAATTAACTATTTGGAGGGAATATTTGATCTCTATCTCACTGTGTATATTAACATAAATTCCAAACTGATGAAGTTAAATACAAAAACGGAACTCTTACAAGAATCAGGTAAAATGAAGGAATAACATCACCATAACATCAATATATCTTAAGCACATATTTCTAAAATAAAGAAGCCAGTCGAGATGATTACATCTTGTATTATTCCTCTTAGAAAATTCTCGAAAAGAATACTATGCAGATGGCAATGTCAGTGGCTACCAGGGGTTTGGAGGTAAAGGAGGGTTAAAATACAGGATTATTTTAAAGAAATGAAATTATTGTATCTGTTATTGTAGTGGTTGACACATAATACAGCAGTACCTTCATACGCACAAATTTAAAGTATCAATTAGGGCTGGGGGGATTGCCAGAATAGAATGAGAGCATGACAGACAGAAAATACCTGGTTATATTACAGATGTTTGATAAAACATTCATGCAGTTGTGAGGTAAAAGAGGTACTCACCTAAGTAGCTTTTGGATTGGAACCATAAAACAAAAGACACATGGAACTCTACATGGCATGGCTAGGGGAAGTTGTTTCCCACTGGCTCTGGGTAACAACTCTGAAAGTACTACATACACGTGCTGGGTTTGATCAAATAAGTAAATTGATGGGGGGTTATAGCAGCCAGGTTTCTCACTACAGAAGGGGTGATTTACAGATATGCAAAGGACTAAGGCCAGAATGAATCATGTGGTTATAGATTAGAACTGGTAACATCAGTAGGACCTCACATTTAGCTTACTACAGATACTTACAGAGGATTATAGATACATGAATCTATATGGATTATACATAGAATTCCTTGCTGGATCAGTTGGAGAATATACAATCAATGATTCCCCAGTCACAACAAACAAACCCAGCCCTCCAGTCTTGCTTGCTAACACCAGCCTACCACAAAAGGAGTCAGAACTCCCTGAAGACATGAATGATAGTAAAATTGAGGATGAAACATACAAGATGAGCCTGGAAGTTTCCTATGGTGTCAAAAAGTAAAGCAGTGCTCAAAAAACAAAATGACTGAAGAATGCCAAAGTGACACAGAAGCCACCTGAGCCCTCAATGACCAAAACTGGAACACGTGGAGCAACAAAATAAATAGCACTATATTGAATTATAGTCTAAGGCATAAAATAAGTACCCATGAGTCTGCATAGATTTAAATAATGTGTTAGTAAATAAGTGTGGAAGAAAAGACAAATCTCCTAAAGCCAATTCCAAATAATTTATGTAACTACCCCATCTCAGGAGCAAAGCTCCCCACAACTTAAGTGTAAGCTGTTCACAGAGACTTCCTTCTAAAGGAAAGTACCTGAAGTGAGGAGACTGATGAACATTTCCTTACTACCTTTCCCAGGTGCTCAAGGCCAATATTAAAAGTGACAAACCATATTGATACGGGTAACCTTGATATATGATAAGTAGCAATTTACCTCTGTTGTTCTTTCCCCAAACCCAGACCTCAGTCTAATAATTGGGACAGGCAGTTGGCAAATCCTGAGAGATGCACAAAATATCTGAACAGTACACCTCAAAACTATTAAGGTTATCAAGAACAAAGAAAGTCTGAGATATTGTCACACCCAGAACTGTCTGTGGAGACAAGATGAAAATATAATGAGGTATTCTGGATGGGATCCTGGAGCAGAAAAAGGAATTAGGTAAAAACATGGCACTCTGAATAAAGTATGGCCTTTAGTTAATAATAAATCAATGTTGTTTCATTAATTGTGACAAAGGTTCCATACTAATTAAGATGACAACAATAGGTGAAACAATAGTACGGGGAAATCTCTGTACTATTTTTTCAACTTTTCCATAAAACTCTTCTAAAATTAAAAGTGTTTCTTAATGGATAAATATTTACTGAGTAGAGAAGGCCTTTGCCAGCAGAAAGCCTAAGTATTGAATCTCTTGCTCAAAGATTAGCAGACATAATCACATGAAAATTAATGACTCCTAACACAATGAAAAAGTAAATTAACTGAGAAGAAATTGTCTGCTACATTGTTTAGCACAAAAAAAAATTTAATATCATTAAAATCTAAAGAATGCTTTTAAACCAATAAGGTCAAATTTCAAGAATGACCTTATAAACTAGCAGCACTCAAAAAAATGCAGAAGTCCAATAAATATAGGAAAAATATTCAACTTTACTCAATAAAGATATGTTCTGCTGACTGACTGAGATCAAAACATAGGCTGTGTCTAATCAGCATATCAGCAGTCACTAAAATCATGCCTTTGAGTGATGGTAGCTAATAGGTGCACGATACAGTTTCCTCCCAAAGGATATTAAAAAATATAGCCTGCCATTGTTGCCTTTTATTGGGCTTCTTGCTTTCTGCATATTTCAAAGAAAGCTATAAAATGAGCTGATTTCCACACATAATTTGTTCTTATCATCACATTCACCCACTTGAGCCTTTGAGGTCTTTTTCTTCAAGAGCTCTGGACTTTAGTTCTTTCTCTAGAATAAATTAACTACACAAGCTTGGGCACACCTGTACACTAGTTTTCTTGTTCATAAAATGAAAGTTGTGAACTCAATTATCTCTCATATTCCTCCCAGTTTTACATTTTACAACTCTTTAGTCTCAAAATGAATAGGGACTCCCTGTATTTCGTTTTTAAGGTAACCTCACTAAAAGAGGCATATTACTTCCCAGATAAGTAGGAGCATTCTTGCCTTAGAAAAGTGTGATAGTCAACTATTACTTGCTTACTACTGTGTAACAAACCAACCCCCAAATAAATGCCTTATTATTCATTTTCTCAGTTAGGTCTACAGTTGGCTTCAATGGCTGTCTCAGCCTGCAGAATGTGGGGAGGATGCAAAATTGTTGTGCCGTATTCAGTAGTCCAAGTTGAAGGAGTAGGTAGGAGATGCTTACTGTTGTATTTTTTTTATTTTATTTTATTTTTACAGACTTCACTTTGATTCATTGTACACGTATGTGGTACAAACTTTCATTTCTATGGTTGTGCATGATGTACATTCATATCATTATTATTATCATACATGTACATAGGGTAATGATGTCTGTCTCATTCCACCATTTTTCATGCCCCCCCCCCTATTTCCCTCTACATAATCTAAAGTTCCTCCATTCTTCTTTCACCCTCTTCCCCCTCAACCAGATTTTTATATTATCATCCACTTATCAGGAAAAACATTCAGCCTTTGTTTACTGTTGTATTAATATAAAATGAAAACTCCCAAAAGGGCAAGAAGAAAGATCAATGTTTCCAAGACCTCAGTTCAAAATTGGCAGGCTGTCACTTCTACCTACTCCCATCATCCAAAACCAGTGTCCTGATGAAGCCTAACATGAATGAGGCAGAGAAGCAGACCCTTCCACTGGGTGGGGGATGGTAGAGGATAAGTACTTCCATGAAAATGTTCTTACCCACTATGACAGAAAGGGGAGATCTCCCAAAGAGGAGAGCTTATGGATGTGGTTTTCTAGATGGGGGTAATTAACTATCATTCAATTTCAAAAAACATTTTGGAGGACCTTCTATGTAGCAGGTAGTGCAATTGAGTCTAGAGCTCTTTCCTCCATGCCAGGCCTGTTCCCTTCCTCCAAAAATTTGCATTACAATTCTATGACCATTTCCTTCCCATGAGTCTCTGAACTACAAATAATTCAATACCCTGAAAAACTATAATTGTTTTATTAGGTAGATCTTTGTGTATATAATAAGATGTACATGAAGATGCACATAGAACTTAAAAAGCACTGTAGGAATTAACAGAAGCAGGAATTTTTGATCTGCATGTTAAGGGAATTATGGCTATGCACATATGACTTCAGCATTTTCTGTGGAATATTTTCATGGCCATAAAAAGACCAGTTATTAAACCAGTGTGTAAAAGTGGTGCCAAATTCACAAGATTGCCTTATTTTTTATTTATTTATTTATTTATTTTTTGTGGTGCTAGGGATGGAACCGAGGGCCTTGTGCATGTGAGACAAGCATTCTACCAACTGAGCTATATCCCCAGTCCAAGATTGCATTTTTTAAAAAGAGTTCCCCTATCAAATACTTCTGAGAACTAGTGAATGAAAGTAATCCATTTACATAAGATCTTTTGAGACTTTCAATATGCTCATATATTATGGGTAAAAACAGGGAGATAAAATGTACTAAAGGATGTGCAGCCTGTTTTCTATTAAACATTCCAAGGTAGTAGGACTGCACAAACACCAACTTAAGATGAATATCCTCTGCTTACCACAGAATAAGAAGTGTCCTTCAATCTCCAGCTTTTGTGGTCCTAGGTAGAGGAAGGATGGATAGGTTTATTCTACCCTGAGAAACTTCCTGTGGCTGCAAAATGACCAACAGCAAGGTGTTATGGCCAATCTTGTGGTTTTCAAGAATAGATGTGCTTCAAGAACTGAAATGAAAATGCATTAACACTTAGAACCTTTTTCAGGTTTTACACACATATTCTGGAAATGAACCTGAAGAAAGCATAAGCCTGAAATGTGTCCTTAGGATGAATGAAGAAATGACATATTAGAAGGAAAAGAGGAAAAAAGAGCCTCTAGCACAGACATAATTTTCATGTCAGTGAACCTAAGATGGATATAAAGTGAGTATTAAATTAGGTTAGAATAACTAACCTAAAAAGACCTACAAACCAAATCTGATCTCACCACCCAAAACTTGGTGATAAATCTATGGCTGGACATAAAAAAAGATGATATGTCTAACTTATACCAAGAACATCAGTTTCCAAAGAATGTTGGAAAACAAGAAACAAAATCTTGGGATGCATCACATGTGACCCCAAAATGTATACTTAAATGCTGGATACCTTTTTGTTTTGAAATTTCAATTCATAGAAATTATCATAACATTATGTTTCTTGGTCTAAACAGATGAATTAAATAAGAAAAATGTTTAATTTTTCAGTTACTAATATTTCCCCAAGTACCTTTATATTTTCCAGTTTTCTTTCAGCTTTTCTTCATCATCAGAAAACATGACCAATGGCCTGTTGCTAAGCTCTGCAGAGAAAAAAAGCCAGCAGAACTACATATGCTTCCTGGAGCTCATGATAACATCCAACTGGCCAACATCCAAATTATCTCCAAATGACCAACTCACTCATATGCCCATCCATCTATGGGGCTTTGATAAAATGGAGGTAGAGTTTGACAGCCTCTTTTGTGTGTGTGTGGGGGGGGTACAGGGGATTGAACCCAGGGTGCTTAACTACTGAGCAACATCCCCAGCCTTTTTTTGTATTTTATTTAGAGACAGCATCTCCTGAGTTGCTTAGGGCCTCACTAAATTACTGAAGCTGGCTTTGAACTTGCAATCCTCTTGCCTCTGTCTCTGGAGCTGCTGGGATTACAGGCATGCACCACCATGCCCTGCTGATGGTCAGCCTCTTAATTACTTACTCTAACAACTAACAACTTACTGGTGGGGTGGGGTAGGGTGCTGAGTTTTCTTGTGCTACACCATTTCCTTTTCCACATGCTGCGTCTGTTGCTTTTCCTTTTTTCTTGTAAACAAATGGAGTAAAACTTCACATGCTGCTTCTCTACTTTTCAGTGGATACTTAGAGGACACATGAGCTAGTTCATTGCTAAGAGGAGATTGTGACACTAACAGCTTCAAAAATCACCTTTTGTGTTCTGTTATTCTCCTCCCCAAATACAGCTGTCAACCTAGACATGGTGTCTTGAACATAGCAGTTCTAAAGTGGGTACAGAAAAATTATTTCTGCATATTTACTAAGAAAGTGATCAGAGAAGGAATACATTAATGTTTAGGAATGTCACCATATCCTCTAACTTATTCTTAAAGTAGAGTGGCCTTGATCAGAATTTCTGCATTCTTTGGTTTGTACAATTGTTTATATACTTATTTGATGAACAATGTATCAAGTCTTCAAGGTGTGCAGTAAAACTGGAAGTGCAGACCAACATCTCCACAGAGTAAAGTGCAGTTTAGTGGAGAAATAGACAAACATTTGCCATACAATGAGACTGGAGTTCCAATGGTGGAGTTACACCTTATCTTAAGGTGAGATGGAATCATAAGGCTAGATAGCTAGCTGAATCAAAAGGAAGGTGGACATAGTCCAGGAAGGCAAATGAGGGAATGTTTAGGTGAGGTTTGGAAGGGTAAGTAGAAGTAGGTTTTATTTATTTGTTTTTGTTGTTGTTGTTGTTATAGCTAACTAGTTGGTTAGTTGCTACCCACCTTGCTCCAGAATGGATTTAAGGAAATTTTCAAAGATGCATAAAATATCAAAAGGTATTTAAAACGCAAAATAAACTTTTTAAAGAGGGAGGGCTAATAGGAAAAGTGTGGGAAAACTAGCAGACCTAGAAATGAAACAAAATGCATACTATCAAATATCAATGTTTTAATGAGATGAGGACCGCAAATTTGGTTCCAAGCCTTGCAGCAACTAACTCAAAAAAATTAAAGATTATTTATTAAGTAGACAAAATAAAAATAAGCACCACCATTTATCCAGATAAACATTTGCAAAACAGATATACAGAGGAAAATGAGCAACCTTCAGGAGTTTGAATCTTAAAGCAGAGACTAAGAGTAAGAAATGGAAATGGGTAATGCTGCAGAAGTAAGGGTGTGTGTGAACATGAAGATGCTCTTACACCATGTTAAATGAAGCTATTAGTAGTTTCCAAGAGGGCTTGGCATGGTCGGATTTTCTTATTTAAGGAGACAGAGAGAGCAGTCACCCAAGTGAAAGTTGAGAACTTTGAGATCATTGCAGTGGAGCTGAAGAAAAGGATATATATTCAAGAGACATTAAATGAGTTAAAACTGACTGGGCTATAGATGGAGAGAGGAGGGATGCCATACAGCTGTGTCATACACATAAACTTTTGGATTTTGTGTTTTTCATCTATGAGAAGAATTTGATTTAGCCTAAACATCTACCTCATTTAAAAACAGATACAAGAGAACACTAACATGAACTAATATACCTGATTACTTTCCTCCAATAGGAACAAAAAGATAAAATTTTTATTCTAATTTTTAGAGCAAACTGCTTTACTTGGCACAAC
>JAJEJO010048255.1:9551-140995 GCA_020662805.1 Glaucomys volans | reverse complement strand
GCCTTTACAATGTTAAGGAATGTCCCCACTATCCCTATTTTTTCTAGTGTTTTGAGCATGAATGGGTGCTGTATTTTATCAAATGCTTTCTCTGTGTCTATTGAAATAATCATGTGGTTCTTGACTTTAAATCTGTTGATTTGGTGAATTACATTGATTGATTTCTGGATGTTGAACCAACCTTGCATCCCCAGGATGAAACCCACTTGATCATGGTGCACTATCTTTTAAATATGCTTTTGTATGCAATTCGCTAAAATTTTGTTAAGAATTTTTGCATGTATGTTCATTAGAGATATGGGTCTGAAATTTTCTTTCCTTGATGTGTCCTTCTCTGGTTTTGGTATCAGGGTGATATTAGCTTCATAGAATGAGTTTGGAAGGGTTCTCTCTTCTATTTCATGAAATACTTTGAGGAGTATTGGAATGAGCTCTTCTTTGAAGGTCTTGTAGAACTCGACTGTGAATCCATCTGGTCCTGGACTTTTCTTTGTTGGTAGGCTTTTGATGACTTCTATTTCATTGCTTGAAATTGATCTATTTAAGTTGTGTTTGTTCTCCAGATTCAGTTTGGGTGGCTCATATGCCTCTAGGAACCTGTTGATGTCTTCCAGGTTTTCTATATTGTTGGAGTATAAAGTTTCAAAGTAGCTTCTTATTATGTTTTGTATTTCAATTGTGTCTGTTGTAATATTTCCATTTCCATCACGAATTTTAGTAATTTGGAGTTTCTCTCTCCTTCTCTTTGGTAGTGTGGCTAAGGGTTTATCAATTTTGTTTATTTTTTCAAAGAACCAACTTTTTGTTTCGTCAATTTTTTGAATTGTTTCTTTTGTTTCAATTTCGTTGATTTCAGCTCTGATTTTGATTATTTCCTGTCTTCTATTTTTGGTGATGATCTGTTCCTCTTTTTCTAGAGCTTTGAGCTCTAATGTGAGGTCATTGATTTTTTGACTTTTCATTCTTTTATTAAATGCACTCCATGCAATGAATTTTCCTCTTAGCACTGCTTTCATACTATCCCAGAGATTTCGATATGTTGTATCTTTGTTCTCGTTGACCTCTAAGAATCTTTTAATTTCCCCCCTAATGTCTTCTGTTATCCATGTATCATTCAATAGCATATTATTTAATCTCCAGGTCTTGGAGTAGTTTCTGTTTCTAACTTTCTCGTTGATGTCTAATTTCATTCCATTATGATCTGATAGTATACAAGGTAGTATCTCTATGTTTTTGTATTTGTTAAGAGTAGCTTTGTGGCATAACATATGGTCTATTTTAGAGAAGGAAGCATGAGCTGCTGAGAAGAAAGTGTATTCGCTTTTTCATGGATGGAATATTCTATATATGTCTGTTAAGTCCAAATTAGCAATTGTGTCATTGAGTCCTATAGTTTCTTTGTTCAATTTTTGTTTGGAAGATCTGTCCAACAGTGAGAGAGGAGTGTTAAAGTCTCCAAGTATTATTGTGTTTTGGTCTATTTGATTCTTGAAATTGAGAAGGATCTGATTGACGTACATGGATGCACCATTTTTTGGTGCATAAATATTTATGATTGTTATGTCCTGTTGATTTATGCTTCCTTTAAGCAAGATGATATTTCCTTCTTTATCCCTTCTGACTAACTTTGGTTTGAAGTCTGCTTTATCTGAAATGAGAATGGAAACCCCAGCTTTTTTACTCAGTCCATGTGCATGGTATGCTTTTTTCCAACCTTTCACCTTTAGTCTGTGGGCATGTTTTTCTATGAGATGAGTCTGTTGAGGGCAGCATATTGTTGGGTCTTTCTTTTTAATCCAGTCTGCCAGTCTATGTCTTTTGATTGATGAGTTTAAGCCATTTACATTCAGGGTTATTATTGAGATATGACTTGTATTTCCTGCCATTTTAGCTTTTTTGGGGGTTTTTAGCTTAACTTTGTGTCTCCTTTGATTGACTCTTTCTTTAGGGTAATTCCTCCCCATGATGACTGTGATTGTTATTTTTCATTTCTTCCTCTTTGAATATTTTGTTGAGAATGTTCTGTAGGGCAGACTTTCTCTTTGTGAATTCTTTAAGCTTTTTTTTATCATGGAAGGATTTTATTTCATCATCAAATCTGAAGGTAAGTTTTGCTGGGTATAAGATTCTTGGTTGGCATCCGTTTTCTTTCAGAGCTTGAAATATGTTGTTCAAGGCCCTTCTTGCTTTTAGGGTCTGGGCTGAGAAATCTGCTGATATCCCTATCGGTTTTCCCCTGTAGGTAATCTGATGCTTTTCTCTCGCGGCCTTTAAAATTCTATCTTTGTTTTGTATGTTATGTATTTTCATTATAATGTGCCTTGGTGTGGATCTGTTGTAATTCTGTGCATTTGGTGTCCTGTAAGCTTCTTGTAATTGATTTTCCATCTCATTCATCATATTAGGGAAATTTTCTGATAATATTTCCTTGAATAGATTATTCATACCCTTTATTTGTATCTCTGTGCCTTCCTCAATCCCAATTACTCTTAAATTTGGTCTTTTCATGATGTCCCATATTTCTTGGAGGTTTCGTTCATGATTCCTAACCATCTTCTCTGTTTGTTTGATTTCTTTTTCAAGATTAAATATTTTGTCTTCATTGTCTTAGGTTCTGTCTTCCAAGTGATCTATTCTGTTAATTATGCTTTCTATTGATTTTTTAACTTGGTTTATTGTTTCCTTCATTTCCTTGTTTCCTTCAAGAATTTCTGTTTGTTCTTTCTCAGAATTTCTATCTCTTTATTGAAGTGATTTTTTGCTTCCTGCAATTGCTCTATTAGCTGATTATTCATAGCCTGAATCTGCTCTCTTGTCACATCATTTTCTTCTCGGATCATTTTAATTATGAACATTCTGAACTCCCTTTCTGTCATTCCTTCTACCATGCTGTCTTTGGGTTCTCTTGATATATCATCTAGGTTTGATTGGGACACTTTCTTCCCATGTTTTCTCATGGTTCTCGTGTGTCTTCCCCTCTACTAGTGTGAATCTGGGGGATTACAATTTCCCTGTGAAGACTTAAAGTGTCCCTGCAGATTTCCAGTAACTCACCTGATGCTTGAGAGATGCTTGATCAAGTGGTGACCCAAGAAAGATGCTGTCCCATTACCTCCAGGTTGGGAATGATCAATGCTTCTGGGCAGAGGCAGCCTAGTGTTGATAGACAATTAGATACAGCAAGGTGGTAGACTCCGGGCCAGGGTGTGGACCTGGGCACTAGACCAAGTTGAGGTGGTGTCAGAGAACTGTGCTCAGTGATGGAGACACTGGGCTTGAGAGCCCAGGCAGGCCTGAGCTCCTCGCTCGGGGCTCAGGTGGTGGCAGGTGGTTGCACTCTCCTGGGGACACTGTAAGATGGCGCCAAAGGCCCTAAGCTCCTCGCTGGAGTCAGCGACCCCAGCGGCTCCCAGCCAGACCTTTCCAGGAGCCGCCGTGCAGTGGGTCGGAAGACAGGCCGCAGCTCCGAATACCCAGGCAGCCGGAGAGGGTCCCTCTCTGCCAGGAAAGCTCAGTTCTGAGGCCTGGGAGGTTGCCGGCTGGTGCTGGAGCCCAGCCAGTGACTCTAAAACCGCTGCTGTGGACCCGCACTCACTTGCTGGCTGGCACAGACCCAGGTCGGTGACTCCTAAGCAGCTGCAGGGTCCGGCGCTCCCGGGTGGTAGCTGCCCACGGCCGGGCCAAGCCCAGCCCGGCAGAGTTGGTTCTGGAGCGGCGACTGGGGACCCCTTATATGTGATTTGAATATAAAATCTCATTGAGAGCCATATTCCTGCTGTTTGAATCCTGAGCAAGTAGGAATCCACAGAGCAAGTAGGAATGCAGCCTTCCTCTAGCCCGCCATCTTGAATCTCAGGATCTCAAATTCAAAGCCAGCCTCAGCAACTTAGCATGGCTTTAACCAACTCAGAATGAACCTATCTCAATATAAAATATAAAAAAGGGGGGCGATTTTGACTCAATGGCTAAGGACCCTTGGGTTAAAAAAAAAGGTGACAGTACATGTTGGTGAGGATGCGGGACAAAAGGTACACTCATTGTTTTAGTTAGCTTTTTCACTGATGAGACTAAAGGACCCAACTAGAACAAACATAGAGGAGGAAAGGTTTAGGGGTTCATGATTTTTAGAGTTTTCAGTCCATAAGTGCCTGGCTCCATTCCTCAGCGCTCAAGGTAAGGCAGGGCATCATGCTGGAAGACTATGGCAGAAGGAACCAGCTCACATGATGATCAGAAATCAGAAAGAGAGGTCTCCACTTGCCATATACAAATATATACACCATAGCAATCCCCCAAATTTCCACCGCCTCCAGCCACATCCCATCACTTCATTTACCATTCAGTTAATCACTATCATGGGATTAATTCACTGATTAGGTTAAGACTCTCACTACCCAATCATTTGTTCCTCTGAACTTTCTTGCATTATCTCACTCATGAACTTTTGGGGGATGCCTCACATCCAAACCATTACACTCATACATTGTTAGTGAGACTGTGAATTGGTGCAACCACTCTGGAAAGCAGTATGGAGATTACAGAAAACAATAGGAATGAAACCACATTTGACCCAGTTATCCTACTCCTCATTATATATCCAAAGGATTCAAAATCAGCATACTACAATGACAAAGCCACATCAATGTTAACAGCAGTACAATTTACAATAGTCAAACTGTGGAGCCAAACTAGATGCCCTTCAATAGATGAGTGGATAAAGGAAATGTGATGTATATATACACAATGGAATATTACTGAGCCATAAAGAAGAATGACTTCATGGCTTTTGCCCGTGAATGAATGGAACTGGAAATTATCATGCTAAGTGAAATATGTCATCTAAAAAAGTCAAAGGGCAAATGTTTTGTCTCTTATGTAGAAGTTAGTCCAAAATGGGGGGTTAAAAAAAAGAAGAAGAAAGATCAATGGGGTAGACAAAGTGAAATGAAGGGAGAAGGGATGGAAAAGGGAAAGAGAGTGGAATGATTCATATGTACACATGAATATACCACACTAAATCTCAGCATTATGTATCTCCACAAGACACTTATTTTTAAAAATCTATAATAGCAGAAAGATCAGGAGAGTAGAGGGAAAAGGAGAGGGGGATAAAGGAGGGGAGAGAAATGTAAGTACAAAGGACTGAATCAGAACAAATTATATTTCATGCTTTTATAATTATGTCAAAATGAATCCTATTGTCATATATAACT
Organism: Glaucomys volans; assembly: GCA_020662805.1. Classification (NCBI taxonomy): domain Eukaryota; kingdom Metazoa; phylum Chordata; class Mammalia; order Rodentia; family Sciuridae; genus Glaucomys; species Glaucomys volans. Next base: position 135,782 of record JAJEJO010048255.1, on the reverse strand, counting down.
GAAAAGAACCATTTAAAATAAATAAGTTGTGAAAAATGCACAAACAAAACAATGGTTATAATGGGAAAAATGTCTTTAACATATGACCAGTCTGGCATGCAACCTTTTCAAAGTGAATATCTCCTCCATTTCCTCTAACCCACTAAACAAACGTGAACAATTCTTGTTCCTAGATGTGGTCTAACAATTCCATTTCAAAGTCACTTCCAGAAGACATTTCTGATTTTTTAAAACAAATGGGCATTTATTGTTATACCTGGCAAGAACAAGATCATCCAAGCTGTTCATGTAAAGCCAAAAGAAGCCTTTATTATAGCTGTCCAGTGACGACCACCCATACACCTAAAAGCGGTGTCTCAGATAATCCCAGGACCCTTACTTTGTTGCCAGTATTTATAGGGAAGGGGAGGAAAAGGGAGCGTGGCTGTCTCTCACTCCTGCAGGGAGGGGAAAAGTTTAGGGAGGGGTCATTTCTCTCTCCTGATGATATTTGGGAATCCTATTTCTTTTGGGGAGTATAATGTTCCCCACTGGTCTTATCCACACTAACAAATCCTTGTTTAGGAAACTAGTTGATGTAAGTGTAGGCAGGGAAAATATCATGCAGGGAACAGAGGGACACTCAGTTGGTGTTACAACGGAGGTTACAGCTAATAGTAAGTATAATGAGGTCAGGGGGATTTTATAAATCTTAACTTTAGTGGATTGTCCATCTGTTGGATTGACCATCTCCTGGTATGGTCCTCTGGTTTTGGAACAGGAACTGGCTTAACATGAGTCCAGTGTATCCACACAGATTTCCAGGCAACCTTAACAGTGGTGGGAGTTGTTAGAATTACAGTCCAGGGCCCAGCCCATCATGGTTCCAAGGATGAGGATGGAAGTTTCTTGGTGTAAATTAAATCTCCAGGATGGAAGGAGTGTAGGTCCTTTTGGCCCCTTGAATTGGGTGCATGAGGCTCCCCCAAAACTAGACTTATGTCCTCTTGTAGTTGATGTAACACCTGTAGGGAACTGAGAAGATGATCATTAGCCATGGAATGGATTGTGGATGTGTCCAGCTTAGGTAACAGGGGTGGGGGTCTTCCAAACATGATTTCAAAGGGAGTAATCCCCTTTGTATAGGGGATGCAGCATACCTGAAGGAGGGCAAAGGGAAGGAGATCTACCCATGTTTCACCAGTCTCCAGAATTAATTTAGTTAATGTTTCCTTTAAGGTTCTGTTCATCCTTTCTACCTAACCTGAACTTTGAGGCCTAAAAGTGCAATGTTGTTTCCAATTAATCCCTAGAGTACTCGACAGGATTGGGTTATTTTTGCCATGAAGGTGGGGCCACTGTCAGACCCTATGGATAGTGGAAGGTCAAATCTGGGAATGATTTCCTGAAGTAGTTTTTTTACTGTAATTTGAAATGTTTCTGCTTTGGTAGGAAATACCTCAGTCCATCCCGAGTACATATCTACAAAAACAAGCAAATAATTATATCTACACCTGCTGGGTTTTACCTCAGTAAAGTTCACTTCCCAATGTTCTCTTGGAGTTAATCTTCAGTATCTGGGCTCATGAAATGAACCTGTAATTCTTCTAGCATTTACCTGAACACAGGATGGGCACCACGAAATGGTGGACTGTATTAGGCACTGCATTCCTGGGAAATAGTATCTTCTATGGAGTAAATCTGGTAGCTTTGATTCACCCAGATGGGTCCCTTGATGTAAATAATGAATTAAAGTTCAGCCAACGTCCTGTGGCAAGTATAATCTGCCATCTGGCAGAGTGGCCCACCCTTTTGAGTTTTTATGTGCCACAAGTTGCTTGATTTTTATATTGTCCTGTTCCAAGTAGGCAGGCTCTGAAGGTAGAATGTGCTCAGGGAGAGCTGAGAGAATGGTCAATGGCCCCACTGGTCCTAGGGCAATCTCTTTGGCAGTTTGTTGTGCAAAATTATTTCCTCATATTTCTATAGTTTCTCCTTTTTGATGGGCTTTGCAATGTATGATAGTGACTTGCTTTGGTAGCCAGATAGCCTCCAGCAAGGCCAGGATCTCTGGGACATTTTTGACAGTCTTCCCTCTTGAGGTTAATAAACCTCTTTCTTTATAGATGGCCCCGTGCACGTGAGGAGTAGCAAAGGCATATCGACTGTCTGTGTAGATGTTAACAGTTTTGCCCTTACTAAAACTTAAGCCCTGGGTTAGAGCAATTAATTCTGCTTTTTGGGCTGAGGTTCCATGTCCCAGGGTTTGAGCCCAGATTACCTTATTTACGGTGATCACAGCAGCTCCAACGTATCTGATGCCACCCACCATGAAGCTGCTGCCATCTGTGAAGAGTTCTTCCTCAGGGTTGTCCCAGGGTGTGTCCTGTAAATCTGGTCTGGTCCCTTGGAAACTGTTTAAAATATGTAGACAGTCATGCACAGGCTGTGAGGGATCATCAGAGAGCAGGGTGGCAGGGTTTAAAGTTGTGGTAGCTAAAAACTTTATTTGCTGTGCGTCCAACAATAGTGTCTGGTAGTGGGTTAGTCTAGTGCTGGCATTCACTTTTTGGGTGGAGCCTTTAGTATTGTTTCAATCGCATGGGGGGCGGTGATTATAAGTTCTTGTCCCAATGCCTTGACCAGTAGGGCAGTAGCAGTGGTTGCCCTCAAGCAGTTGGGCCAACCAATAGCGAGAGGGTCCAGGCATTTAGACAGATAAGCCACTGGCCTCTTCCAAGGTCCCAAAGTTTGGGTTAACACCCCTTTAGCTATTCCTCTTTTTTCTGCCATGTACAGATGAAAAAGTTTTTTGATGTTTGGGAGAGCAAGGGCTGGGGCTTGGGTTAGAGTACTTTTTAGATCTCTCTTCTGTTTTAGTCCAATTAATTTCTTCCCCTTGTCCCTTAGTTGCCTCATACAAGAGTCAGGCCATTTCAGCAAACCCTGCATGTGATCCATAAGCGGCAATACCCTGCAGCTCCCAAGAACTCACAGATTTGTCTCTTAGTGGTGGGAGGAGGGATTTGGAGGACTGCTTGAATCCTCTTTCCTGATAACGACCTTTGTCCTTCATATAATTTCTACCCTAGGTAGGTTACCTCTTTAGAACACAGTTGTGACTTTTTGGCAGACACTCGGTACCCTAGGACTTGTGGGACATCTAGTATATCCCTGGTAGCTTCCTTACACTCAGAGTAGGTCCTTGCAGCCAGAAGCAGGTCATCTACATACTGGAGCAAGGTAACTTCTGGGTGTAACTTTGTAGTTCTTGACCAAGGACCTCATCAAACAAAGTAGGGGAATTTTTAAACCCCTGTGGCAATCTTGGCCAGGTCAATTGTCCTGAGTACCTGCCCTCTGGATCAGTCCATTCAAAAGCAAAAATGGGCTGACTTACCGCTGCCAATGGAGGACTGAAGAAGGCCTCTTTCAGGTCTAGCACCATATAGACTTGGTACTGTGGTGATAATAGGCTCAACAGAGTAAAAAGATTGGATACCATGGGGTGGAGTGTTTCTACCCATTTGTTATCTTCTCTTAAATCCTGCACCAGGTGGCAGTCATCCGTTCTGGATTTTTGGGCTGGCAGGAGGGGAGTGTTCCAGGTCGACTTACAGGGTATTAGGATTCCCTCTGCTCATAACCTATTAATGTGTGAGGCAATTCCCAGCCGGACCTTTGGGAACAGTACCTGATAGGGTACTGTTTTACCCTAATTGGCGTGGCATTGCTGGTCAACTGGACAATGGTGGGAGGCTGGTGTGCAGCCAGTCCAGGAGGGTTGGATTCGGCCCATACCTCGGGGAATTCCATGAGGAAGGAGTTTAATAAAGTCTCTCTAGTATCACAATTGTCAAAACAGAGTCCTTTAGTAGGCCCTTAGCTAGACTTTCATCTGGTATTGATATTCTTCCCCCAATGGGCAGGTCAACAGGATATGGGTAGGGGAGCCAAACTCCAGATGGGCAGAGTCTGAGGAAAAAGATATGGTGGCTTGTAGTTTATGTAATAAATCTCTTCCCAATAAGGGATAAGGACAGTCTGCATCACCAAGAAAGAGTGAGTAATGGTTCCCCTACCTAAATCAGTAATTCTTGTCCTTGTCCAAGAACAGTGTTGAGTCTTTCCTGTGGCTCCTTGGATGGGGACTTTTGGTTTTGACAGGTGTTCCTCGGCCTCTTGCAACACTGAATATGTGGCTCCAGTGTCCACTAGGAACCTCACAGTTTGCCCCCACTTGTAAAGTTACCAAAGGCTCTCAGGGGCTCATCTGAATAGAGCCTTGGCCAAGTCAGTCCTCCTCTTCTAATTGTAAAATCTTTTCTGGTTTTTGTCTGTTTTCTTTCTGGTTTTTAGTCTTATGAGGGCATTCATTTTTCCAGTGTCCTTTTCTTTGCAGTAAGCACATTGGTCTTTCTCCAGTTTCCAGCTTCTAGGGAAGGGTGGCCCCTCTAGTGGAGGGGTTGGGTCGTGCTCCAGTAGCAGGCAGTAGGACTTTAGTCAATCTTTTAGTTTGTCTTTCCTCGGGAGGGTCTGTATTATTATAGACCCACTGGGCTATTTCCACCAGTTCAGACAGTACCTTTCCTTCAAACCCTTCTAACTTTTGGAACTGTCTTCTGATATCAGGGGCCCACTGGGTTACAAAGGCTATGTTAATAGCTCTCCTCTTTTCAGAGGCCTCTGACAGTGACAGGTACATATACCATGAAAGGGCCCTGTTGGGAAGTGTCCAATCAGAGAGGAAGAACAGGAGCTGGGACTGAACCTGTATAGGGGGTTCCGATCCTGGTATGGGGAGGGGAAGGAAGATCTGGATGAAGGGGGGCAGTAAAGGGACTGGCGGAGGGGTAGGGTAGGGTGGGGAGCTAGGAAGATAAGGATCCTCCTCTTCTGGGGTGTCCAGAAGAGGGGTTTTGTGGAGTTTTACATCTGGTCTGGCCTTTGTCACCAAGACATTGTGGCATCTCCTAGTTCCCAAACTAGAGGAAGCAGAATCTGAAAGGCAACGTTTAAGCCATTTTTGCTTATCAGTTAGTATGTCAATCCAAATTTGAATGTAGGGTACCTGGTTAGGATGACTTGACTGTCCAAACACAACCTTCTGGACCCTGAGGGTGGTAGGGAGGTCGGTTGTTCCCTGAGGGAGCCAACTAACCTGGAAAGCAATCCATCCTGATTCACAAAACCTTCTTAAGTTAAATTCATTAACAGAAGCTCCATAGTCAGCTGCACATTTTTGGAAGTTCTGAAAATTATCTAAAAAACAAGTTAGAACAGTGGAGCACGCAGTTGACTGGTTCTGTTCCAGAGTACATTGTCCTGGAGAGAGATGTGACACAAAAAACAAAGTGAAACCACAAACAGCACAAACGGCCACAGATCAGACAGACAAGACAAATACAGACAGACAGACCATGACTAGATTAGACCCCATGGGGAGGCCTACCAGTTTAGGCCACACAAGGAGGCCTACCAGTGGACAGGAGCGACGTCTTGCCCTATCCTGGGACTCGGTGTAAGCGACTGCATCCAGTCTGACCTTGTCCCTCCGAGAGCCAACTCATGGAAACAGACAGGATACCAGGTGGCTTCATCCAGAAGAGCATCCTGAAGACGGGCTGGAGTCCCCTGAGAGTGAGGCTGAGGCATGTCTCTCAGGAGCTCCCCTCTACTCAGGATGGGGGCTCCCAGGCAACCATCACAGGCCAATTTAGGCGTGAGGGCTTGGAGAAATCAAATCTCACTGGGGCCTCCAAATGTTATACCTGACGAAAACAAGATCATCCAAGCTTTTCACGTGAAGCCAAAAGAAGCCTTTATTATAGCTGGCCAGAAAGGACCACCCGTACACCTAAAAGTGGTGTCTCAGGTAATCCTGCGACCCTTACTTTGTTGCCAGCATTTATAGGGAGGGGGAGGAAAAGCAGGGAGGTATGTCTCTCACTCCTGCAGGGAGGGGAAAAGGTTAGGGAGGGCTCATCTCTCTCTCCTGATGATATTTGAGAATCCTATTTCTTTTGGTGAGTATAACATTTACAAAACATGTTAATTTTTACTTTTTCATATGATGACAACCTTTTTACATCTAGAATGTGCCGGAGTAGCAACAGTGTTCTTTTAAAAAATTGGGGGAAAGATATGCAGAGGCCTTCTACAAATCCTCTCAAAGGGTGGTGGGCACTTCCTACTGGCCCAGAATGGAACAGTGTGTTCTTCTGCAATTTCTGTCTTGGGCAGAATGAAGACCACCCACCAAATGGTTGCTAATATTCCACATTTAGAGTGCTAACCATTCCCCATGTTGCCTATTCCACTTGAGGGCGGCTAACCCTTCCACCATTGGTTGCTAACTGCTCCATTCATGTGCCCCTAATGGTCATCATCTCACCTGCTCCACCCCCGCTGCAGCATGCCCGCCCTTGTGGACTGCTAATCTTCTCTGTGTGGACAGTTAACGTTCCCCCTATCAACTGTTAACATTCCCCCATTGACAGTTAACATTCCCCCTGTGGGCTGCTGTCACCCCGCCCCACTCCTCACAGCCCCTAATGGTTCTAGTGGTCGTGGTCTACGCAGGTTCCCTAGCCTTCCATGAGGGTTAAAGCGTTTGTTCATCTCCTCATTGTTGAAAGGAGGAGGAGGAGGTGAAGGCTCCTTGAACAGGCAGGGAGTCGTCCCCAACCTCCCAAGGCCCTGATCTGTGTGGCCCAGCTGGTCAGGATGGGTTTGGGAGGGGAGACCCACCTGGTCAGGAGGGGGTTGGGAGGGGAGATCCACCTGGTCAGGAGGGGGTTGGGAGGGGAGACGCACATGGTCAGGATGGGGTTGGGAGGGGAGACCCCCTGGTCAGGAGGGGTTTGGGAGGGGAGACCCCCCTGGACCTGGTCAGGACAGAGTTGGGAGGGAAGATCCACCTGGTCAGGAGGGGGATGGGAGGGGGGACCCACCTGGTCAGGACGGGGTTGGTAGGGGAGACCCATCTGCTCAGGAGGGGGTTGGGAGGGGAGAACCCCTGGTCAGGAGGAGGTTGGAAGGAGAGACCCCCCCTGGACCTGGTCAGGACAGAGTTAGGAGGGGAGACCCCCCTGGACCTGGTCAGGACAGAGTTAGGAGGGGATACCCCCCGGACCTGGTCAGGACAGAGTTGGGAGGGGAGACCCACCTGGTCAGGAGGGGGATGGGAGGGGAGACCCACCTGGTCAGGACAGGGTTGGTAGGAGAGATCCACCTGCTCAGGAGGGGGTTGGGAGGGGAGACCCAGCAGGTCAGGATGGGGTTGGAGGGGAGACCCACCTGCTCAGGAGGGGGTTGGGAGGGGAGATCCCCCTGGTCAGGAGGGAGTTGGGAAGGGAGGTCCACCTGGTCAGGAGGGGATTAGGAGGGGAGACCCACCTGGTCAGGACGGGGTTGGTAGAGGAGACCTTCCTGGTCAGGACAGGTTTGGGAGGGGAGACCCACCTGGTCAGGACAGGGTTGAGAGGGGAGACCTACCTGCTGAGGGTGGGATTGGGAGGGGAGAGCCCTTGGTGAGGATAGGGTTGCAAGGGGAGATCCACCTGGACCTAGTCAGGATGGAGTTGGGAGAGGAGACCCACCTGGTCAGGAGGAGGTTGGGAGGGGAGACCAGGCAGCTCGCTGTGTCCTGGCCCTAACAGGCTGCTACCACTCTCAGGTAGGTCATCCAGGTGGCGGGAGAGGCTTGCTGTGCTTCACAGCCTGGGCCCGGCCAGTGCTCAGCTACAGGGGTCTCTAGGTATCTGCATGGCAGGGGACCTGCCCTGTCCACGGGGCCCCTAGTTCACCCACCTGCCTGAGGTCTGAGGGGCCCAGAAGTCCCTTAGCGTGGGGACCAGGCCATGTTTCATTTCTCATCGTGCTCTCTGCCAGAACACTTTTCCCATTTTTAATTGAACTATTTATGAGGGTCTTAAAAACAACTAACAATAATACATTTCAACTCTTTTTAATCTTAATAATTCTGTCCTGGAACAATAATCATCCCATTGTTTGGATCAGGGAGCAAAGAATAAGTTAGGTAACTTGATATCAGGAATAAATACTTATAAATTGTGACTCCCAAATTCGAAGTCTGGAATTATCCAAAAGACTAAATTTTTTCCATTCTGTCCTATGAGCTGACATTTGATAAATCTCAAAGCATTATTTTTCAGTTGTCCTTTATGAAACAAAATGTTAAAATACTTTTCAAATACTAAAATATTTATAGTGTAAAGTACCATTTCACAGCAGAATTAAAAATCAATGTTCATGGAAAGCTGGGGAAATTATTAACCACCTATATTCAGATATAGTGTTTGTATCCCTGATGTACAAAATACTTTAAATGGTGAAAGTTTATGATATCAAAAGATAAAACATATACAAAGCAACATAAACCCCAGTAAACTCTTGGAAAATAACAAGTGAAGTAAATGAAAATGAATCATATTAAGTGAAACAAGGAATTTTAAAATAGAGTGTAGAATATGATCCCATTTCTTAGAAACAATATGTATGAGCATGGGCGAACTGATATGTCCATCATCAAATATGTTATTGTTCTACATATAAATAAAAATCTGGTGAATAGGCACAGATAAATTAACAGAGTGTCTTTATATATAAATGGGCTGAAGATGGGCAAAAGAGACAAACAATAATTTCCACTTCTAAATATGTATTTATTTATTAGTTGATATTTATTAAACAAAAAAGCATTAACTTGTAATCTGAAAGTTATTGAAATAAAGTTTTGTAAAACAGGAAAATCTTTGAACCAAGTTAGAAACTACTGTTGAAATACATTTATTGATTTAGAAACATGTTCGTACACAATTGTGTGATAATTACAAAAAGATTTCTTTGATAATAAATAAAAATGCACATATTGGTGATATATAGAGGGTATTATATACATTTATTCTTTAGTATAATTTATAAATTTATAAATTATTTTATACATTTGCCTTTCTGTAGTGTTTTGAATATGAGAACTATTTTATAAAGTGTTGAAATAACCAGTAAGTTATAAGCTTGTTACAAATATGATGGTTATATGTTCATTACTTCAGAAATATGTTCACAGTGTACTGTTTCATGGACAAAAGAAACATATCAGAACAATTCATTTTACATTACTGCTTTGTGTGAATGTGTGTTTCTGTGCCTCAACGTGCCAATCATTCATACTCATGAAGCTTTCTCTTTAGTTCACGTGGGGCTGGACTTCAAATTCAACACTTGAAGATTCTAGGGTGAGCATGGATATAGAAATATCATCACCAGTGTGTGAAAATTTTCAGAAAGCTGTAGTCTATACAGTGGAGTCCCTTCCCCTCTCTCATTCCCCAATACTTTACTCTTTCCCAAGATAGCAAAGTATTTTGTCACCTGCAATTCTACATTTGATCACCAGGTGGAATCTTTTCCCATCTTCTCCAGGTTACTTTTCTAGGAATGAAAACATGATTTTTTAAAAAAAAAAAAATTGGTTCTTCATAGTTACACATAACATTAGGATTAATTTTGACATAATTATAAAAGCATGGAATATAATTTGTTCTAATTCACTTCCCAGTATTTCACCCTTCCTTCCTTTCCTCCCCGCTTCCCTCTACTTATCTATCTGCTATTTACTTCCAGTTATGGTGGTTGTTGTTAGTGTTTTCTGGAAAACACATGATTTTTTAGAGATAAGAAATGAAACTTGCTCAAACCTAACAATGAATAAGTTATGCTGTAACTCCAATTCTGAAAAATCATGTTAAAATTTTGAAAGAACATACACATAAGTTTCATACCCTGCACACACATATATCCACATCTAATTCATTAAATTTTTAGTGGATGTCGAATATGTGCCAGGCATTGTCAATACAATTCTTTATGTGCATTCTACACTTCATTTCATCATTCTCTAAGCCTGTATAACTGGAAATGTCCATGAGGAGCAACATGGATTTTGGAACCTACACCATGGTGTATGACCTCAGATGGATTCCACTTCGGGAAAGTTGAGTACAACTTTCACCTAAAAGTTGGAAACTCAGTGTATAAAATGAAAAATTATGTGGTTGAATGAGGAGATTGCTACTTTGTGGAAATTAAGTAGCATTTTAGCTCACACCCCTGTGTTCTGGCAGTGTGGTAATGGGCTACTACCTTCTGATGGAATTTCACTCCCAGAAAGAAGAATGCAGTGACCCTTTTGTAGTTTACTGACCCTTGTGTAGTTTAAGTCTCACGGGTGTGTTAATAGAAGTTTTACTTCCTCTTTAGATCTTGGCTAAACCAGCAAGCACTTGGAATAGAGAGAAAGTTAAGAGGATGGGAATACACATAGAATTTGAGGGATGTCTGTCCCCAATGAGTTAACTGGAAGCTCTGCAAGGATGCTTTTCCTCTCCCCAGCATCATCTTACAACCCTCCCATACACAACTGTGACCCTGAAGTTACTCATAATGGAAATATAGTCTTAGTTCTGCTTGAAATTACATTTGCTAATATTCTCTTTGTAGTCATGTTATTATGGTAATAACAGAGGCATTGTATTTACATAATGAAAAAAGTAAATTGGGAATGGGAAGCTGATATTCATTGAGAGCAATATAAGCATTAGATTGGTATTTTTCGGTAAAGAGGTGGGTATCATGATTTCATTTCTACATATGGAGAGATGGTCAGTCTCAGGTGCAAAGTGCACTGTCGAGGAATTCTAGGGATGTGTCAAGTGAACTCAAAAGCCAACTTAAAAGGCCTTCCATTAGTCAAATTGGGGACAATTTGAGCACCAGTGTTTACATTGATAAAATAGAGGGTAGTCCTTTGAGAAAATGGGAATATCTTAGCCATATTTATATAAATATTAATAAAAACATTAATAAATAAGAGAGAAGGGAAAGCTGTGACTTTTCCTTAAATGCCAACTATGAGTCACACTGATATAAATACACAAATAAACATACAAACAAGAAAAGAAAGCTCCATCCTACAACCAAATGCCAACTGATAATTCTAGAAAGAATAAAAGAATTGGAAAAGCAGCACTAACACTTGACAACTGTCATAGTAATAAGTGATTCAGGCAAGAATCATAAGTGGTTGCTCAGTCAGTGTTAAAATCCACAGCAGTGACTGAGTCACCATAGAAACTATGTCAACCAAGGAAAGCTGATAAAACAAAGCAGTAATTCTGACTTGGTTCTTAATATATCTAGGGACTGAATAGGACACACATGCATGCACCCACACACACGTGTGCGCACACACACACACACACACGCACATATCCTTTCTCCCTTTCTCTTACACTCAGAAATCTATCTTAATACCTACACCCCTATGTTTAGCAGAAAATAGGTCCAGGACACCCTGGAGCATTACACTACACTTCTTGGGGCTGAGAGTTCCACATCTCTCTGCATCACCAGATAGCCAGAGCATTGAGTCCCACAGTGGGAAAGAGGTTACTTGTATCAGAAATCCCTTCATCTCCACACACAATAGGTAGGTTCAGCTCCAACTGCAGGGTACCCACATAACCAGTTGATTCCAAACACCTGAAGAGGGTTCTGTATTCTTCTTGCCAGGCCACATTTGTTGGTCTTTATTAAAAAGTTTCACATTCACCATATTGATGTCATGTTTCTGTGGCAACCATGATCCTCTGATTTTTCCTTATCACTAGAAATATTCTTGTACAGTATCCCTTCCTTCCCCCTTTGGTGAAAGAAAAACACCTTTAGCTTTCAGGATGCAGAGTGAGAAAGCTTACTTCTTAGAGGAATTAGGCACCTGTCAGGACACTGACCATTTTGGGTGCAGTAAAGTCTGTCATTGTTGAGCATTGTCTTAGCCTTATAAAAGACACAATGGCATGGCAAAGAGAGGGTGAGAGTGTTTTGGGGAGTACTATCAGAGACCCAGGAAGGTACGTTAGGGACCTTGTAGATGAGCTAGCCTTTGGAAGGTTAGCATTTAAAATTCACAGTCATGTAAAGTAGTTAACTCACTGTGGGAATAAACTAAGAAACTGTCCATAATCATTTGACTGAATGAACTATATACACAAAATACACTTTGATGATCTTCCCTTACCTCAGGTCCCCCAGCAAAATTATCTTGCAATACAGAAATGGCCCAAAGCTTCATCCATTTTATCAATGTATATACATACATCAAGTTGGTGTTGCATTTCCTGGTGGTTTCTATGGCAGTTTAGTTGTTTGGTTTAAGTCAAAGTCATCAGTTTTAAGTAAGGTATCATAAGTCCCCGTTTGCAGATGACCGAGGCAGACTAATAGAGGCCAAGAAAGTATTCCAGCTTTACACATGAAGTAAAGAGCAGGGGGAATGGGCTTGCAATTGTTGCCTTCATCACAATATACTATGCATTCTCAGTGCACGCAAAATTGTCCCCAAGGTGATGGATTGGTTCTTGGAGGTGAAATCGTAGGTGATATCATGCTTTGTGACCCTCCAAAACAATCACAGTTACATAGACAGATATAAACTGCATCTTTGGCATTAAACATTTCATTTTCTTTGGATGGAATTGTAATTAGAAATATTTAGGCCCTCATAATGGGGATGAAAGTGAAAAAATTGAGAAACCTTGTATATACCCAATGACTGATTACGTAGATAATGGGCAATCGCAGCCTAGGGACTGATCATTTTATACTCCCTTGTGGGTATTCGCTCCTCAATAAGTACTCTTGGTAATAATGATGTTGTTGATGATGATGATGGATGAAATGAAATTCTGTCCCTTAGCCAATGAACCTGGATATGGGAATTATGTGAATTTACTGTCTTTTAAGCAGATAGAAATGAGTACATCCAGAAAAATAGGTGTTTTCTCTAGAAAAGAGAGCCTACAGGATAGGATATTAATGTTTACAAAACCAAATAAAACAAGCGGTACTCTAAATTGTATCTCTTTTTTCCACCATTTTTAACTTTTTCCATATTTTTATTGGTGCATTATAGTTGTACATATTGATTGGATTTCTTGTTACATATTTGTACATGCACACAATATAACAATATAATCTGGCCAATATCACTCCCCAGCAATTCCCCCCACCTCCCTGCCTCCCAACCCTTGGTCCCTTTCCTCTATTGATCACCCTTTGATTTTTATGCGATCTACTTACAACTTAGTTTTTCCTTTTCCCTCTCTAGCTTCCACATATGAGAGGAAACACATGACCTGTAACCTTCTGAGTCTGACTTATTTCACTTAAGATGATGGTTTCTAATTCATCCATTTTCCTTCAAATGTCATTTTATTTTTCTTTATAACTGAATAAAATTCCATTGTGTATACATATCACATCTTCTTTATCCATTCATCCATTGATGTACACCTGGACTCGTTCCGTAGTTTGGCTATTATGAATTCTTCTATAAACATGTTTTTTCATATATCACTATAGTAAGTTCGCTTTAATTCTTCAGGGTAAATGCTAAGAAGTGGTATATCTTGGTAATGCCTAGTCTTTTAAGGAGCCTCCATATTGATTTCCATAGTGGTTGTTTACAGACCTATCAACAGTGTAAAAGCATTCCTTTTTCTCAGCATTCTCTCCAGCAATTTGTTATTATTTGTATTCTTGATGACTGCTATTCTAATTGGTATGAAATGAAATCTCAGTATAGTTTCAATTTGCATTCCCTAATTGCTGGAGATGTTGAATATATATATATTATTTGTCAATTGACTTTATTTATTTATTTATTTATTTATTTATTTATTTATTCACAGTGCCAAGAATCAATCCCAGTGCCTCACACACACTAGGCAAATGCTCTACCACTGAGCTACAACCCCAGCCCTGTTGAACTTTTTTATATATTTGTTGAGCATTTGTACTTCTTCTTTTGAGAAGTGTATGTTTAGTTCATTTGCCCATTTATTAATTGGGTTATTTTGCTTTTTGTTGTAAAGGTTTTTTTTTTACTTCTTTATATGTTCTGTGTATTCATCCTCTGTCAGAAGAACAGCAAGAAAAAATTTTCTCCCATTCTGTGGGTTCTCTATTCACATTCCTAATTGTTTCCTTTGCCATACAGAAGCTTTTTAATTTGATGCTGTCCCATTTATTAACACTTGGCATTATTTTCTGAGCTTTAGGGGTGCTATTGAGAAAGTCATTGCCTGTGTCTAAAAACTAACATGTTGACTCTATGTTTTCTTCTAGTAGTTGCTTAGTTTGGGGACTAATTCTGAGGTATTTGCTCCATCTTGACCTGATGAGACACCGGTCTAGTTTCATTCTTCTACATATGAATAACCAGTTGTCCCTGCAACATTTGTTAAAAAGACTGTCTTTTCTCCAAAGTATATTTTGGCACCTTTGTCAAGAATCGGATGACTCTATCTGTGTGGGTTTGTCTCTGTGTCTTCTATTCTTTACCATTGGTCTATGTGTCTGTTTTTATGCCAGCACCATGAAGTTTCTGTTATATTTCTGTAGTATAATTTGAAGTAAGGTATTGTGATGTCTCTGACATTGCTTTTTTGGCTTAAAATTGTTGCTGTTCTAGGTCTTTTATTCTTTCAAGTGAATTTTAAGACCACTTTTTCTAGTTCTGTGAAGAATGTCATTGGTATTTTGATGGGGATTGCATTGAATCTATATATTGCTTTTGGTAGTGTGGCCATTTTAACAATATTATTTCTGCCTACCCATGAACATGTGAGGTTTTTCCATCTTCTGAGGTCTTCCTCAATTTCTTTCTTCCATGTTCTATAGTTTTCCTTGTAGAAATCTTTTACCTCCTTGGTTAGATTTATTTCCAGGTATATTATATTGGGGGGCTATTGTGGATTAAAAGTTTCTCTTTTGTTCTTAACATTTATCCAAGTTATTTGTAATTAATTTAATAATTCATAACAGGATGTATAAAATTAGGAGATAGACCCTGACCGTTTTCTCCTTTCAAAGTCCCTTTTCAACTGGAAGTAACCAGAGCAGTCATTACCCCATTCCCCTAATGGCAGTTATGGGAAATACTTCAGGGAGGGGAAT
Organism: Glaucomys volans; assembly: GCA_020662805.1. Lineage (NCBI taxonomy): Eukaryota > Metazoa > Chordata > Mammalia > Rodentia > Sciuridae > Glaucomys > Glaucomys volans. The sequence goes on along the minus strand of JAJEJO010048255.1, from coordinate 120,761 downwards.
TTAAAAAATGGATAAATGTATAGTAAAATAGGCAGAGAAGTAAATAAATGGGCTCCATAAAGGCTTTTCTAAATGTAAAGGCTACTCCATGAGATTAACATGCAGAAGCATTTCAAATATTTCAGCCAACTCTTTTGTCATAGGATGGTTGGAAAAGGAAAGACAGACCTGAGTGAAGGCTACAAACTCAAGGGCTAGCCAGTCAGAATGTTGCAGACAGAGCCAGTAGCCTAAACACTTTTCCAGTACATGATTACCATAGATTTTGACCAATTTCTCTACTCAGTAGCTATATAAGACCCTAGATTAGTACATTTAAGTGGCAACACCTATTGGGTACCCTCTTGCCCTGTGAGAGTTCTGTCTCTTTTCTTCTCACTTGAATAAATCCTACTGTTTTACACTTAGAAAAAGGAAAGGAAAAAAAGAAAGTAAGTTAGGAGTCAGTCAGAGAAATCGCTTTATAAATGGCTGATCAATAGTGAAAGATAAAATTACACTAAAATTTTTCCCATTGGGTCTTGAGGTCACCAGGACACTGAGTGTTCGTATTTAATGCTATCTAGGAGAGTAACTTATTTTTATAATAAATTATATTACTTTAAAATTGTAGTATTATTACTCCTCAAAGAATTTCATGAAATAGAGGAGGAGGGAACTCTTCCAAACTCATTCTATGAAGCTAATATCACCCTGATACCAAAACCAGAGAAGGTCATATCGAGGAAAGAAAATTTCAAACCAATATGCCTAATGAACATAGATGCAAAAATTCATGACAAAATTTTAACAAATCGCATACGAAAGCATATTAAAAAGATAGTGCACCATGATCAAGTGGGTTTCATCCTGGGGATGCAAGGGTGGTTCAATATGCAGAAATCAATAAATGTAATTCACCACATCAACAGATTTAAGTCAAGAACCACATGATTATTTCAATAGATGCAGGGAAAGCATTTGATAAAATATAGCACCCCTTCATGCTCAAAACACTAGAAAAAATAGGGATAGTAGGAACGTTCCTTAACATTGTAAAGGCTATTTATGCTAAGCCCACAGCTAACATCATTCTAAATTGAGAAAAATTGAAAGCATTACCCCTGAGAACTGGAACAAGGCAGGGATGACCTCTTTCTCCACTTCTGTTCAGCATTGTCCTTGAAACTCTAGCCAGAGCAATGAGACAGACCAAAGAAATTAGAGGAATACAAATAGGAAAAGAAGAGCTCAAACTATCCCTATTTGCTGAGGACATGATTCTCTATTTACAAGAGCCTAAAAATTCCACCAGAAAACTTCTGGAACTCATAAATGAATTCAGTAAAGTAGCAGGATATAAAAATTAATGCTCATAAATCTAATGCATTTTTATTCTTAAGTGATGCATCCTCTGAGAGAGAAATTAGGAAAACTACCCCATTCACAGTAGCCTCAAGAAAAATAAAATACTTGGGAATCAATCTAACAAAAGAGGTGAAAGACCTCTACAATGAGAACTACAGAACACTAAAGAAAGAAATTAAAGAAAGTCTGAGAATTGGAAAGATCTCCCATGTTCTTGGATAGGCAGAATTAATATAGTCAAAATGACCATACTACCAAGAATGCTATACAAATTCAATGCAATTCCAATTAAAATCTCAATGACAGACCTCATAAAATAGAGCAAGCAATCATGAAATTCATTTTTAAGAATAAGGGAATAGCTAAAGTAATTCTTAGCAAGAAGGGTGAAGCAGGGGGTATCATAATACCAGACCTTCAAATATACTACAGAGCAATAGTAACAAAAACAGCATGGTATTGGCACCAAAATAGACAGGTAGATCAGTGGTACAGAATAGAAGACACAGAGACAAACCCACAGAAATACAGGTATCTCATACTTGACAAAGGAGGCAAAAACATGCAATGGAGAAAAGACAGCCTCTTCAACAAATGGTGCTGGGAAAACTGGAAATCCATATGCAGTAAAATGAAACTAAACCCATATCTCTCACCCTGTACAAAACTCAACTCAAAATGGATCAAGGACCTAGGAACTAGACCAGAGACCTTGAACCTAATAGAAGAGAAAATAGGTCCAAATCTTCATCATGTTGGCCTAGGACCAGATTTCCTTAACATGACTCCCAAAGCGCAAGAAATAAAAGCAGGAATCAATGATTGGGATAGATTCAAACTAAAAAGCTTTTTCTCAGCAAAGGAAACAATCAGCAATGTGAAGAGAGAGCCTTCAGAGTGGGAGAAAATCATTGCCACACACACTTCACATAGAGCACTAATCTCCAGACTCTACAAAGTGCTCAAAAATCTTTACACCAAGAGTACTAATAGGGCCAAAGAAATGAACAGACACTTTACAGAGGAAGATCTACAAGCAATCAACAGATTTATGAAAAAATGTTCAACATCCTTAGTTATAAGAGAAATGCAAATCAAAACCACCTTAAGATTTCATCTTACCCCAATTGGAGCATCTTTTATTAAGAATACAGGCAACAACAGGTGTTGGCGAGGATGTGGGGAAAAGGGTACACTCATTCATTGCTGGTGGGATTGCAATTTGGTGCAGCCACTCTGGAAAGCAGTGTGGAGATTCCTTAGAAAACTTGGAATGGATCCACCATTTGACCCAGCTATCCCACTCCTTGGCCTATACCCAAAGGACTTAAAATCAGATTGCTACAGTGATGCAGCCACATCAATGTTCATAGCTGCTCAATTCACAATAACTACATTGTGGAACCAACCTAGATGCCCTTCAATAGATGAATGGATAAAGAAACTGTGGTGTATATACACAATGGAATATTAGCCATAAAGAAGAATAAAATTATGTTATTTTCAAGTAAATGGATGATGTTGGAGACTGTTATGCTAAGTGAGATTAGCCAATATCGAAAATCCAAAGGCCGAATGGTCTCTCTGATAAGTGAATGATGATGCATAATGCAGGGTGGAAGGGGCGCAAGAATGGAGGAGGGATAGAGAGCATAGAGGGAAAGGAGGGGTGGAGTTGGGGTGGGGGGTAAGAATAATAACAGAATGTGTGACAGACATCATTGCCCTGTGTACATGTGTGAATACACAGATGGTGTGACTCTACTTTGTGTACAACCAGAGAAACAATAGCTGTACTCCATTTGTGTTCAATGAATCAAAATTAAATTAATTTTAAAAAGTTGTAGTATTATTGAAAAATTCAAAAATAGAGTCAGAAAAATCAATGAAGACTGTGTGATAAAGCCAGAGTAAATATTTGCAAATCATATGGGACTACTTCTCATGAAATAAGTCAGATACTATATAACAAATGATATGGTAGGTAGCCTCTAAGATGACTCCCAATGATCCACATCCCCACACTATTAACACTCTTTTGAAATCCCTTATGTTTGAGTGTATGATGATTAATTAGTTGCTTCTAATTAGTAGGAGACTCATGAAGTTCTACGATGTCATTTCTGAAATTAGTTATACAGTGGTTATAGCTTTGTTTTGGCTGTCCTCTTTTGCTTAATCTGAGGAAAGCAGCCACTGTGCTGTGTGCTGCCCCCATATTAAGGAACTGATGTCTATGACCAACAATCATTGTGGCCTTGAGAATGGCCAATAAACATTTTGTCTACTATTTCTGTAATAGATAGACATAATAGCTGCAGTTTTGTGAGAAATCTTCAGTTGAAGACATACAGCTAACACATATTCACTTCCAGACTCAGAAATGATGAGATAAGATGTGTTTGTTACATCAGACTGCTTTTATTTGAGAGTGTTTTGTTATACATCAATAGGTAACAAAAATGGGCTGGAGTAACATACCCAAATTAGAAATATCTCTTCCAAATACCAAGGAGGCTCATTAGGTAGTGTCATGGTTTGGATATTAGGTGTCCCCCAAAACTCATGTGTAAGACAATGCAAGAAGGGTTAGAGGTGAAATGATTGGGTTATGACAGTCTTAACGCAATCAGCTAATTAATACCCTGATAGGGATTAACTGGAATATAACTGTAGGTAAGTAGGAGGTGACTGGAGCAGGCGGATCCCCAGGGGTATGCTTTGGGGTATATATTTTGTCCTTGTTGGGAGGAGTTCTCTCTCGGCTTCCTGGCCATGTCCTGAGCCACTTTTCTCCATCCCACTCTTCTACCTTGATGTTCTGTTTCACCTTAAGCCATAAAGAATGTAGCTGTCTGTCTATAGACTGAGATCTCTGAAACCATCAACCCCAAATAAACATCTCCTCTCTGTTGCTCTTGTCAGGTCTTTTGTTCTCATTAGTGAAAACTGACTAAAATAGAAATTGGTACTAAGAAATGGGGTGTTTTCTGTGACTAACCTGACCATGTGGTTCAGAAGCTTTTGGAACTTTTTGGAGTTTGTAGAAACAATTTTGGAAAGTTTAGCAATGCAAGCTGGAAGAGTTTTAGATTATTGTGAGCAGAGCTGAATGGGTGTTTCTGGTGGAAGTTAGGAAAACCAGAATGCCAATGGGACTACACACACTAAAGACTGGTGTCATAAGGTTTCAGAGGAGAAGAAGGTCTGACTATATTGGAAATTGAACTAGAGGCCGTCCATGTTATGTTCTAGCCAAGCAGTTTTCTCTATTGTGCTCATGTCCTGGGACTTTCTGTCAGACTAAGTTTAAAAGGGATGTACTTCTTAATCTGGTGAAAGAAATTTCTAGGCAGCATAGTATTCAGGTAGTGGCGTGGATATTTTTGGAAACTTTCAGCCAAGCTTATTGTGATATTCAGGAGCAGAAAGATTTGAAAAAATCTTGAAAGGTGGGAGTAAAACTGGGGCTAAGGAAGTTGTAGTTGTTAAAGACATTATCTCCACTAAAGAAAGGCTAAAGATTTTGCCCAGAGACAATAAGAAAGATGGCATGAGGGCACCTCAGGAATTGGCAAGACCACACCATCTCAGGATCAAGGGAATAAAAGTAAAAATTTCATTAAGAGACCTGTGTGGCACCCTACTTGCACAGGGAGGGCTAGGAAGGTTTTACCCTGCTTAACCACTCAGGCACTCAGAGGATGCTGCAGCCAGGGTCCCTATAGGCTTGGCTATAGTTTGAGAGTGTGGCAAACCTTGGCAGCAGCTATGTGGTGCTGATTCTGCAGGACTGCAGTATGCTGGATTTAGGGTGTCCTAGTGGAGGCTACCACCAAGATTTCAAAGGAAGGCCTGGAAGACCAGGCAAAGTGCAGCAGGGTCAGAATCCCTGCAGGCAGCCCATGAGAGGGTGATCTGTGGAGATGAGAGGAGGAAGCCAAGGATGCCATGGAGCCCCCCAAGATTAAGAAATGCAAGTACAGTGGAATATCTGCTTAGGAAAGCTGCAAGAATCAATCAGAGACAAGCCAGAAGAGGCCATGTGTACTACAACCCACAAAGTCATAAGGGCAGAGCTACACAAGTCCTTTGGAAAGAACATCACCATGCCATGTGCCCCAGATGCTGGATGTGAAGCTACAGGACGTTTTGCCCAACTGAATTTTAGTCTTGCTTTGATCCCATCCCTTCTTTCTATGTGTCTTTATATGTGGTATATATGTCACCTACTTTTGATTTTTAAAGGGGCTCATGCTGAGAATTTGCATTGAGTAGCAGAGACGACTCTAGACTTGAACTTTTGGATAATCCTGGAAGTGTTAAGACTTTGAGAACTTTTACAAATGGACTATTCATATTTTGCATTGTGAGATGAGCATGAGCTTTTGGGGGCCAGGGGAAGAATGCTTTTGTTTATATATTAGGTATCCCCCAAAAGCTTATGTATAAGATAATGCATAAGAATTCAGAGGTGAACTGATTTGATTTTAAAGGCTTTAACCCAATCAGTGAATTGATTCCCTGACAGGGATTAACTGAGTGGTAACTGCAGGCTGGTGTGGTATAGCTGAAAGAGGTAGGTCTTTTAGGATGTAACTTTGGGGTACATATTTGGTGTGCTGAATCTCAGCCTTCTATGCTTCCTGATCATCATGTGAACTGCTTCCCTCTGCCACACTCTTCCACCATGATGTTCTGCCTTACTTTGAACCCCAAGAAAGAGAGCTGCCATCTATGGACTGAGACCTCTGAAACCGTGACCCCTACCCCCAAATAAACTCTTCTGCTTCTAATTGTTCTTAACAGGTCTTTTAGTCACAGTGGCAAAAAAAAAAAAACTGAATAAAACAGGCAGTGTGCCTCATTTATTTTTATTATTGGAGGGGCTATATGCAACATCTTATCCTTCTCATTTGAACGGACATCTTTACATGTCCCCAGATCTTTGGAGTTCTAGAAATTTCACTGAAATAGAATGTCCCTTTTCTTGGTTTTATTTCCCACCCTCTGATACAAAATGTTTTACCAATACGTTTAGAGTTGTTTTTTCTTGCTTGTAAGTTCCTTCCAGTACAATATCACCCATGTAATGGAGTACTTTGATATTTTTTGGAAGTGAAAGTTATCGATATCCTTGTGAACTAAATTATGACATACACTTGAAGAGTTGATAAATCTCTTGGTGTTATAGAAATCATATTTTTCTGGCCTTGCCAGCTGAAATCAAATGACTCGTGGAAATCTTTATTAAGAAGTATAGAGAAAAAGCATTTTGCAGATAAATAGCTGCACACCCAGTACTAATTTGCTCAAACAATGGAACCACATTTTAGTACAGTAGCTGCTTCAGAAGTTTCCACCGTAATTGAGCTTGTATAATCCACTGTCATTCTTCAAGATTCATTTGTTTTCCACATATAGCAAACAAGAGAGCTGAAAGGAAGAATTGGAATTGCTATATCTCTATCTTTCAAGTCTTTCATGGTGGCATTGGTATTGCAATCCCTCCAGGAAAACAGTATTGCTATAATTATCTGGTTCAGGACCAGTACTGTGATTTTGCCAGCTTCAGAGATCAAGTATTCTATTTCATAACTGGGAAGTAACCACAGGATAAATTCAGTGACACAAGAGGACCACGGATGGACCAGAATTAAAACTCCATTGATCATTTGACTTTCATATGCCACTACTCTGGTAGACTGTAGTGGTGTTTTAGGTCTCCTGAAATTAGCATCCATTCATAGAGTGTCTCGTAGGTCCCCAAAGTTCTGATTATTTCCTTTTCACAATGTACCATTTTTATCCCGCTAAAAGGTCTTGGTTATTTTTGGCTAAGAAGGCAAGAAGAAAGAATGATACCATAATTTTGGGCAATGTACTAGGGTCTTTTTCTCAAGGAGACCCAATCTCTCATTCATTGAAGGGTTGTGTGTCTATAAACTGACTCAAGGAATAAGGAATTACTGTAGGACATCACTATATGTTTTCATGATTCATGTTAGAATTTTGTCCACTTGGCATAAGACATTTCTGCTTAAACAGATCAAGTAAGAATTTAGTAGACTTATCTACTTCACTTCCAGGAACTCTGTGATCAACTATTAAGCACCATAGATTTGTACAAGTCAGATTATTCTGATTGATGCTTTGACTCAGTTGTCCAATATGGTAACCTTCCCCACCTTGCCTTTTGTGATTCCACTTCACCCTTGCTTCTCCTGGATCTACTCACTTCCATTTCATTTAGGTTTCTCAATTGAGTGACAGTAGAATGCACTGTTAGATTTGATCCATGTAGAAAAGCAATCATAGAGGTCTTAAATAATGCTGGAGCCCCCTACACAAATTTCTTTCTCACAGTAGTAGCGAAAGATATGTATTCTAGTTGGGATGAGTATAATGAATAGGTCTTCCTCCAGTTTGGATCAGTAGGTCTTAAATGACAAATCCATTCTAACATTCTAATCTTCCTAACTTTTTGTATCCCTTCCTCTATATTAATCCAAAGCAAGCCCCACATTTCTAATTTAGTCACTGTGGGGCATCTTTTGGTCCAATTTCTACCAAGAAACCAACCAACTGGCCAAACTGGCTCCTACTACTCAACCTGCAACATTAAATGCAGAATCTCTTAGCCTCTATCTATAAATGAAACCTTTATGATCCTTGTATCATCATCTTGCACCTTCAAGATCCATTTCCACACATGTTCTCCAGATTTCTGTTCATATAAATTAGAAAAGTAGGTCTTTTGGAATATAGCACAATTCCACATGGGTCAATTTTTTTTTTCTTTTTTCCACAATTTTATTGGTGCACTACAGTTTTACATAGTAATGGGACTTGTTACATATTCATACATGTGCACAATCTAACAGTATTATTTTTACCTCACCTTTAAGCAGCTGCTGGGACTTGAGTCTAATTATCAGTTTACATTGAAAGAGGCGTGGTAAGGATGGATCTTGAAGAGAGTCAGCATAGTTTTACATAGAAACCAGCCCAGAGGAGGCCATTACAGTTTCCTTAGACAGTGAGGGAATTATAATCCCCTCAGGTTAGGTGGAAGGAAAGGCTCACTTCCACTAGGGATGAGAAGTCCTTACTCATTGGCAAAAAGAGTCATCAGAATTTAGGGGCTCAATATCCCAGCTTCATCAGGCCCCTCATACATCCTGATTTCAACTTATAGGATCCCATCTTTTCCAATCAATACTCTCACTTTAGCAGTAGTCACCTTGTGAGTCTGGGTGCTCAAGTTGTTTTGTAATTCGGCCAATTGGAGGATGGGATTTTGCATTTGGCTTTCCACAATCACATTTCTGAAGCTACAGGTCATAAGGCACCCTTCCCTTCAGGGCACACATGGAAGCTTTTAGGTCATTTATGCAGTTCTTGAGTTGGAAATTTGAATTTATGAAGGAAGTATTTCCATTTACCACTTTGTCCACAAACATTAGGAGCATTTCACCAAAATAATTAGATTCCCTGGTTTCCAACAGTGTTCAGAAGTATCATATACAAAGCCAGCAAGCTTCTTGCATCTTATAAGTCATTCATTTGGAGTATCCAAGGAGATACTTTGCTTATCTCTATTGCTAGAGCATGCCATGTACTATCATTACTCTGTTTACTACTGTGAATAGAATCATTGGCATCTTTATATCGTAAGATTAGGAAGCTGATTCAAGAAAACCCGGAACCAATTCAGAAAACTCATTCCTAAGTTCTGTTCCTTAAGAACTACTCTTGGCATAAAATCTGCATGTGTGCATGTATTTTTAATGCATACATAAATATCAAAATAGTTTAATTCTCAGACTTCCTCCCACTTCTTCCCCTAAAAAAGGAAACAGTTTCTTGTAATATTTTAAAAACCAATTTCACAGAGCATCTATATAGGAAACATTCCTGACACATTCAGTTACACTAACAGTATGATATGGTTTCAGGTTGATAATTTCTACTAACATTTTTTTCTGCCCACTACAACACCTTAAGATGGGACAACTAAGGCTCAACAGAAATACCTCCCACATTATAAACATTCTTTGCTCTCCTTAAGCTTGTTATAGATTTACAGCATTTGAGATTCCATCATTACTTCAATTTTTTGATTCAACCTTGTAGATGGGACTTAATTATGGAGAACAGGAAAAAGTAAAACTAAAAAAAAAGAAGATAATATATGATACATTTTTCAACAGTTTTTATTGGTACATTATAGTTATACCTAATGATGGGATTTGTTGTTACATGCACAAAATATAACAATGTAATTTAGCCAATATTACTCCCCAGCATGTCCCCCTTTCTCTCTCTTCCTTCTCCCTTTGTCCCTTTTCTCTAGTTATCTACCTTTGATTTTCATGAGATTCCCCCATCTTTCTTTTCCTTTTTCCTCTCTAGCTGCCACATATGAGAGAAAATATATGACCCTTGTCCTTCTAAGTTTGACTTATTTCACTTGACATGATGGTCCCCATTTTCTTCCATTTCCCTGCAAATGTCATAATTTCATTTTTATTTATGACTGAATAAAACTCCATTGTGTGTATATACCACATTTTCTTTATCCATTCTTCCACTGATGAATACCTAGGCTGGTTTCATAGTTTGGCTATTGTGAATTGTGCTGCTATAAACATGGAATGCATGTATTACTGTAGTATGATGATTTTCATTCTTTAGGATAAATACTGTGGTATGATATTGCTAGGTCATGTGGTGGTTCCATGCCTAGCCCTGTGAGGAAAATCCATAGTGATTTCCATAGTGATTCTACTAATTTATGATCACACCAACAATTTAAAAGTGTTCTTTTCTTCTCCATAACCCCTGCAGCATTTATTGTTGTTTGTGTTCTTGATGATACATTTTTAACAACCTGTTTTCTGATTCTTTTTTGATGCCCAGTTATCCAGGACCACACATAGGAATCATTTTTATTATAGAATATGTGAAACATATACAGGTCTTGTTCATTTTATTTTAAGTTGATGTCTATGTTTTGGCTCATTTAATAAACAAGCAAGACTCATTTACAAGGGAGCATACTCTCCCTTATTCATCCAGAAGAAAATCGATAGCTAATCTACTTAGAAAAACAATGAAGCTAAAACTCTTAATTTCAGATTGTGCCTGATTGATCTGGTTGATCATTTCTATGGCAGATTCTTTAAAATTAGAAGGGTCTCTGGAATATTTGTAATGGATGTGGAAAGTGCTTAAATTTCTGCTCCAAGAAATGTTATACAGATGAAATATTTTAATCATTAGGCAGTTGATATTGAAAGCACAAGTTCTTCCTTAAAATTTTTACACTCATCTTTCTGAATGCATTTTATTTGCTCTTGATATCTGAGTGCCAGCATGCAGGAAACATATTCCATACAGAAAGATCATATGCTTATGGAGGGTGGAGAGTTCAAGATCTGCTGTGGGCAAGCTAAAGATACAGAAAAGGTGATGGTACAGTTTCCATTTAGGTCTAAAGGACTGAGAATCAAGAGAGTCGTTGGTTTAATTCCCATCTGAGTCCAAGTCCAATAACAGGATAACACTAATGGCCTAGCCCAAAGATGAAGACAGGCAAACAGAAAGAATTCTTTCTTACTCAACTTTTTATTTTATTCAGGCCTTCAACAGATTTGATAAGGCCCATTCACATTGGAAACAACAACCTACTTTACTCAATCAATTCATGTGTTAATCTCATCTAGAAATAACCTTACACATAAACCCAGAACTAATGTTTAACCAAATGTCTGTGCACCACATAATTAAGTCAATTTAATCCAAATAATTAAATATCATAGAAATCAATTATATACTTGCTTAACTATATGCATATGAAAGTTTTCTTCTTCTCTACACTCTTTGAATAGTTCAACTTTTAAAAGTTTGGTAGAAGCCAGGTGTGGTGGCACACACCTGTAATCCCAGTGATTTAGGAGGCAGAGGCAGGAGGATCACAAGTTCTAAGCCAGGCTCAGCAAATCAGCAAGGACCTAAGCAACTTAGCAAGCTGCTTTAGTAAAGCAAGTTTGCTTTATCCCAAAATAAAAAATAAAAGGGGTGGGGATGTGGCTTAATGCTTAAGCACCCCTTGATTCAATCCCTGACTTAAAAAAGAAAATTGGGTAAATTTCTCCTGGACTTCACACTTTCTCATGGGAGAAATTTAACCAATTTTTCTGTTTTTTTTTTTTCAATGAAATTGGTGTCTTTGCACTTTCTGTCTCTACTAGTGTCAATTTTTGAAAGTTGTGGTGTTCTCAAAACTTATTAATATCATCTGTTTTTTCAAATGTATTTGAACACAGTTGTGCAAATTGCTCACTTACAAATCTTGAAATTTTGTTTTCAATGGATTTCTTTTTCTTCCATTATTTTGAACTTTTTGTATTTCTTGATTGATTTTCTTAAATTGATTTTATTTTCTTTTTTCTATATTGATTTACCCATTGATTTGTTAATTTTTTGACCAATCCAAAATAAGCTCTTATATGTTTTATTGTAGATTTTTTCTAACTCATTCATTTCTAATTTTCTATGTTAGGATTCTTTCTTTGTGTGTTCTTTTAGTTACATTGCGGTTCTGATACTGAAGATGCAAGGATCTGATTACATGACACTGCAAGTGAAATTAAGTCACATGAGCTTGAACATACAGGCAAAGCTTTAATTGGGGTTTCACCTGAATGGAGGCTTCTCTAAGCAAAGGGAGATGTAAACTTTTTTTGATTCCTGAAGTGGGCTAAAATCTGGTAACTTTTCATTGTCTAGGGCACAGTTTTATAATATTTTTTTAAATGTAAACATTCTGGCCTTGATGAATAGGTGATTAGTTTATCCCAGAAACTGCTGTATTTATTCCATCAGTGCCACTGTCTTGCACAAACATTTTGGCATTGTTATTAAGTTGGGCTGTAGCTACTGAGAAAGCAAATGGGTAAGGAGCGGGGGAGAAAACACATACCATATATTTAAGCAGTAACAGATTAAGGGCCCTTTGACTTCTGTCCTTTGGTGGTAATCCCCAGTAGTTTCATTCTCTCATTTTGTTTATTCCTGGAGGCTTTATAGTAAATTCATTCTAGTTTTCATGATGCGCTGGTCTCTATTTTGGAGAGTAAGGGAAGGTAAGGAAGAACACACCATACTGTCAATGGCTGCTAGGTCATGAATTAGGTTAAACAATAAATACATTTATTCCTCTAAAAACAGTATGCTATCTTTTCTAATTACAATGGAGACTAAGTGCAATATAGTATAACTATGTGGAGTAAATACTTCCATTCCTGACATCATCATAATATTTAAATGTATATTTAATTTCAATAAATATTTTTAAAACACACTGATAAGCATGTTTCCATTTCCTTGATTCTCATTCAAGTCTTCTCTCTTTCTCTTCATCTACATGCATTGCTATTTTAAAAATGTGTCTCTGTGAATTACTGTCCATGTTATTGGGAGCATTTATGCATTTAATTTTTGTAAATAATAGGTGATAAGTGTTTATTTCCATAACATATCTTAATTATTAATACGTTATATTTTCTTATGATACATTAATCAATAAAATGAAATTTTTAAAAATTTAAATTTGTACCTCTGTGTACTGTGAAGAAATTTTTTATCCTTTTTATTATTTTGTTATAAGAGCTCTTAATGGATTAGTTTATACATTTTACTGATACATAAATTAATCACTTCAACTGATATTTATTAAGTGTGCATTATTTGCCAGGCATTCCAGCCAAAATCTATATTCCAGAACTTTCCCCTTAGTTCTAGATGCTTATATTTACTGGACATGTCCACTTGGAAAAAGAAAACTATTGGTACTCAATCACACATGCATGGATTATCAAGGAGAAATTCATACACAGTTCAAAAACACCCCTAAGTGTGAGTATGTTAAGTGCAAATATTTAATAGAAGGGAAATATAGAAATTTCCATTATATATTAGCTTGAGTGTCATATCTATGTTCTGAAATGATTTCTCAGAGAAATTAGGAAAATAAAACACTAACTTCATTAGTTGGAAAGGGTTTGAAAAAGAAAGATATCACCATATTTCACTTTATTTTATATACTTCTCCACTCCATTTTGTACATTCCATATTAATTTCTCAAGAATAATATGTGTAACTGACTCAAGAAGGAAAGAAGCTTTGTGAAAGAACAATACAACATAAAGTACCAGGATCAGGGACTTAATTAAATGTTAATTGATCTTAATCTTAATTGTTGCCTACTCACCTAGTAGCATCGCCTCTGGTTTTAACATTTTCCAGCATTTTCAATTTTAAAACAATGTCTTATTATTACTGATAACTTATGTCAAACTAATTCAGAATAGGTTTAGTAGACCTCATATTACTTTTCTAGTGCTGCTTAAAACAACAAGCATTAGTTCTCTTACAATTGTAGGAGTCAAAAATCCCAAATCAGTTTTCCTGGACTGAAATCAAGGTGTCAGCAAAGTCTTCCACCTTTTGAAGGATCTGGGGGAAATCAGGCAAAGCGGTTTTTCAAAGTGGTTGTGAGCTTCAGGAGCTGAGCGTTCTTGGTCAATCGCGTACTTTTTCTGATTTGCTGTCAAACCTGGTGAAAACCACCATCTGAGAGCGAAGATGTGAAAGGATGCTGTTAAGTGCGCCAGGTAATGCACCAGGTAGTGCACCAGGATTCCGGAATTCAACTCTTCCTCCCTTTCTCGGTATTGTAACACGCACACACACCTCTTCGCAGCTTCAAAGTCCCTAGGGTATGTGGGGGGGTTGAAGTGCTTCGGCTAAGTATGGGGGGCGGGTAAACTCCAGTGACGCAGTATTCACGTGACCGGCTGGGGACCAACCTGGGCATTAGCCTCTGCGCCTGCCTGATCGCACGCCTTGCAGTTGGATCCCTGCATCCACGCAGAACTCGGTCCTGGGCGGCGGGTGATCGCTTAGAAGGCTTCTGTGAGCTGAAGGACGAGCAGGCCTGTCCTGGATCCTGGAAGGTCAGTAGGAAGGCGGGGGTTGCCAGCGGACCCGGGGCAGGGGTGGAGGTGGGTAGCAGCCGGATCCCGCAGCAGCTGGCAGGGGCGGGGAAAGGATCAGCAAGATCGGTGAGGAGGGGGACCCGGAGCGGCAGGGATTGGAGGACCTCGCAGAGGTCCAGCTGACTTCTCGACCTATAACCCCATTCCTCCGTCCATTTTAGAGCAAGTCATGTGGTGGGGGCGACCCCGCAATGCAACAGTGAAACCTAGTTGCAATCTGGAAATAAGCCCCCTCTCATACTCTGCACCTATGAAATTGAAGTGCATAACCTAGGAGAAAAGAGCGCAGGGGTGAGGCAGGTTGCCTTCAGGGAGGGGGACACTCAGACACAAACGTAGTGTGGAAAGCATCCTGCTTTGGTGCCCAAGACCTGAAAAGAAATGGCGACTGGGGTGCGGGAGCGGGTAGAAGAGGAGGGAAGGGATCCAAGTCCTTGTCAGTCCTGAGCATCCCGCCTGGCCCTGCATCCTGTCTGCAGGTCTGCGCATCTGTTGTTCCCAGAGCTCTGGGAAGCCTGCAAAAGAGGAGCATCCCGCCAGAATCCCTGCAGGTCAGTGGGGCGTGGGGGCAGCATGGACAGGGACGGAAGAGCATGGAAGGCACAGCCCAGGCAGATTGTGGGGCCCCACTGCCCACCCTCCACCACATGGAACACATGCACCTTGCCATGCTGAAGCAGCATGGAGAAAGTGGCAGGGCCTGCAGGGGAATGGTTGCTGTGGGGGAGGAATGTGTGGTAAGGGGTCTGCAGAGGCACCCTTGGAGGCCCAAGCTAACTTAAGGGAACCCTCACAAGGGGGAGATGCAATACAGGTGGACCTGGGTCACACACCCAGGCATTCAGTCTCTCGTGTCTCTTAGTCTTCTCTTCTCTACCCGCTACCCCCAGGACAGGAAAAGGAGGGGAAATTGCAACATGGAAGAACTCTACAGTGAAAACGAAGAAATACTGTCCAACCAAGGAAAGAGGGAAAATGAAGAACAGCCACAGGATGAGGAAAAGCCAGAAGAAGGAGCCTGTACTCTAAAAGAGAAGGAAATGTTAGAAAATGATGGAAAGGCTGCAGATAAGGAAATTATGAACAATAAGGAAAAGCCAGAGAGTGAGAGAACAGCAAAAGAGGAAGGAAAGCCAGAAAGAGGGGGAAAGGTGGAAAGTGAGGAAAAACCAGAGTGCTCAGGAAAGCCAGAGAGTGAAACAAGGGCTTCAGGAAAGCACCCAGCTGAGGATGACATACCCAGGAAAGCCAAAAGAAAAACCAACAAGGGTCTGGCTCATTACCTTAAAGAGTATAAGGAGTCCATACATGATATGAATTTCAGCAATGAGGATATGATAAGAGAATTTGACAGTATGGCTAAGGTGAAGGATGACATGAGAAAAAGTAGACAGAAACTAGGGAAGCTTTTGTGGATGCAAAGAAATTTAGAGGATCCCTTCTACCCAAGGGGCCCAAGGGAATTCAGAGGTGGCTGTAGGGCCCCACGGAGGGACCTTGAAGATATTCCCTATGTGTAGTGCTCCTGGCATGCAATTGCCAGGTCTTGTGTTTTAAGCTAATACTTTGTTTTAGATGTCTCTTCTGTTTCCAGAAGTTCTTTTGACGGTATTGTAGCACTCACTCCATGTTTATTTAGGGAATTTTCCCCATGTGTATTGCAAAGATGTTGTGATTTTTGGAAAAATAAAGGTGTTTACAGTGTCATCTACATAGTCTGTTTTTTTTAAATGTATTATATGCATGCACGGGGAAGATAGAAAGTTTTGATCACTACAAGGTTAACAATGGCTTTTCTGAGTTAAGGACTGGGTGATTTCGTTTGTTTCCTTTCGACTCATCTGTTTATTTTTTCCTAAAGAAAACAGATTTGTTGTTTCACAAAAAGTAATAAAATATTTAAAAAATAGAAAACAGTACATAAATAATAATGGAAAAAACTGTTCCGTGAGCTTATGAAGGCTGTGGAAACACTTAACAATTCTTATTGTCAAAACTAAAATTGTAGATAAAAAATTACCTCTGGAACTCATGTTTGGAAGAATCTATGGTTATTACAGATCCATTACTTTTAAGGGACAGTCTTGTTATCTGTCAAATGGGGATAATACTTTCATTCTATAACTGCTGAGTATATTACATGAGGTACAAAGTGTGTGAGATGTGTTAGGTTGCCTTCTTACTTTATCCACACTACTAGCAGAACCAAGACTCATTTAGATGTTTAGAGAAGGACTGGGGTACATCTTTCCTATACCCAGGGTTAAGTTCAGGGAGCTGAAAGGTAGGTATTATCCTCCCCTATGTAGTACCATGTCTGCTGGACACTGTGCCCCTTCTCATAAATCTTGCAACCTCCTAAGGATTCCAGTGTTACTGGTGTATCCAAATCATAACATCCCAGGAATTCTGTTGCTCATTTATTTGAGGAGGAAAATAATAACCTCCATACAATTGGGGTCAGAAGAGTGGAGGGCAAGTGTTAGGAGAAGTTCATGGGTACATGTCATGTAGTAATAGCACAATTACTCAAGCACCACAAATGGCACTGAATGAAGTACAGGTGGAATATGAAGTTTTCAGAAACCAAGAAGCTGTGTCAAATATGCATGGAAACCAAATAATTATCAAAAACAAGGGCATCTGTGTTATCTAGAGTATGCATAGGCAAATGAGAATATTAGAGGTTAAGAACACATGTAGAGCTGGGTATGATAGCACACACTTGTAATCCCAGCAGCTCTGGAGGCTAAGGCAGGAGAATCACAAGTTCAAAGCCAGTCTCAGCAACTTAGTGAGGCTCTGAGTAACTCAGTGAGACCCTGTCTCTAAATAAAATACAAAAAGGGGCTGGGGATGTGGCTCAGTGGTTAAGCACCCTTGGATTCACTCCCAAGTACCAAAACAACAAAACAAAACAAAACAAAACAAAACAAAAAACACATGGAGAGCACCAGAAAGCTTTCACAGGTTTGAGAGAGTCCCTTGTCTTAGAGCAGATACAGCTGAAGACCAAGCACACTTCCTTGTAGTGATGCAGTTTCACTGCTTGTTGAGAATAAGAACTAATAGCTGAAGGCGTTCTTGCAAACAAGACACCTTGTGGTCTTTGGTGGGATCTGCCTGCAAACAGGATTTTCTGCCAAGAGAGAAATTAGAACTTATGACTGCAGGCGTTCTTGCAGACAAGACACTTTGTGGTCCTTGGTGGGAATTGCCTGCAAAAAGGATTTTCTGCCAAGAGAGAAATCAGAAGTTATGACTACAGGTGCTCTTACAAACAAGGGACTTTGTAGTCCTTGGTGGGATTTGCCTGCAAACAGGATTTTCTGCCAAGAGGTCAGAAACAGATAGAGAGAACATTGCTTGCAAACAAGAATGTTTCTCTGGCCCTGAGAATGGACAGAGCTAGAAATGTTTCAGTCTAGGTTAGATTAAGAAACAGTTCAAGGAGTGGTTATCTGGCTGTTGCACATTTTCCCTAGCCATTGCTGTTGGTGATTTGCCTGCTTTGCCCGGGAATTCATTGCTGTTGGCTTTTTGCCTTCTTTGTCTGTAGGGGTATAAAAGGCTAAAATCATATATAATAAGGATAAAAAAAGAATCATTGCATGCTGACCTGTGTCGGAGATCTCCTCCTTTCCCTTACTTCCCTACAACTGCTGATGAAATACTCCATCTGCTATGACTTTTACAATAAATTAAGAATAGTAGTAGGGAAAGAATGGAACCCTCATGTATGGGATAGGGGCATTTGTACAGGTACACTCTAAGCCATTGTGAAATACACTGGTGAGAGAGTCATCAGCATCCTGTAGGTCTTTGTGAGTTGGAGGTAATGTAGAGAATGCTGCAATGGAATTTTACTACCTAATCTTAATGTGAATTATTGGATCCCAGAGTGGTGATAGGCGATAGGGCTTAATTAACTAAGGCAAAGTGAGCGCAACACCGAAAAAAGTCACAGTAATGAAATCTCATTAGAGGATTTTCAACCCACAGGGATCTATGGTGGTGATCAGAACCTTCCTAAAAGTGAAATAATTGGGCAGCCCTTCAGATGCTTCCTGACATATTCCTGCTGAGAAAAAGCAGGTTTGTTGGAAACCTTAACTCAAGTTGCTGTAGTGGTTTTTCTCCATTCCTAACTGATGAGAAGACATGCCCCTCCAGCCACTGGTGCACTATGAATCTTTCATCAAACCTTCCCCAGTGGGACCTGCAGACACTTATCACATTGTGCACTAAGGCAAGAGAAATACCAAGACATTATAGGAGTTATTAGCTAAAGCTTTTGAATTGATGGTAATATATGAATACCCCAAACTGTGTCAAAACAAATGATCAGATTACGGGGCTTTTGGAAATGACTGACTAAGGCAACAATTGTTCTCTGTTTGAAAAATAGCTCCTGTATAACAGAAGGGACCAAGCATCTGACTATGGAATTCCACGTAACTGATGCATCCTAAACTGCTTATCATGAGTGGATCCAGCAAACCACAGAATAGATGCACATGGAACAATTCTATTTTAAAATTGAAATTATAGATAACTAAATGAACCCAAGAATTAGTCACAAGGCACAAGAAAATGGCACAAGTAGGATGTTCAGACTGTCAGGTTACCCTTTCCTGATGCTCAACTATCTATCAATTCACATGTATGGCCTAATGGGATATTACCCTGTGACTAGAGAATGGAGAAGGAAAAGTGTGGATCTGGCTTTTAAGTAGAAGTGCATGGCATGCTAGAACCTATTGGAATAGAAAAGCTGCTGTAATATAACTTCACTCAGGATTGAAACTGAAAGAGTAGAGCAAAGGGAAATTCTCCTAATGGGAAGAAATTTAGATGGAATATTGTGTTAATCAAACTTTCATCACTATGACTAAAATATCTGATCAGAACAACTTAGAGGAGGAAAAGTTTACTATAGGATCACAGTTTTGGAGGAAGTGATCTAGAACATCATGGTGGAAGGGCATGGTGGAGCAAAGCTGCTCAGCTCATGACAGTCAGGAAGCAGAGGGAGCACAAGTAGCCAGGGACAAAATATAATCCCTAAAGGCCACATCCCCAGTGACCTATTTCCTCTAGTCATGCCCTAACTATCTACAGTTACCACTCAGTACAGTATTCCTTTCAAAATATTAATCCATCATATGGATAAATTCACTGATTATGTTATAGCTCTCATAATCTCATCATTTCATCTCTGAATATTGCTGCATAGGATAACCCATGAGCTTTTGGGGTACAACTCATATCCAAAGAATAACACATTTTGATCACATGGGATGCTAAAAGAGATTATCTGAATTCAAGAGCATTTGGACTAGCAAATGGGCTAGCTAGATTTCCAGGGACTTGTGTAGTACAAAATTGGAAAATTGGTGACAAGGAAATCCGGGAAAGTATGTCCATGGACTACTCACAAGGTAAGAAGAATGTCAAGACAAGTCTTGCTAACTTAAATGATCAACAGAAGGCATCAGTTATAGAAGAAATTCTTAATAATTAGGAAGACAAGAAAAGTTAGGATTCCATCAATAATAGATTAGCTTGTATCACAGCAAACCCTCCCATGATAGACTACTAGAAAAGCTAGACAAAACAAAAATTCTGTTCAAAATCATTGGAAAGATAACAAGGAAGTGAAGACTTCTATAAATGTGATTTAAAAGCAGCCCACAGAGGTGAATGCTACCCTTGACACAACTTTAAGTCATGAGGCATTTGTAGGTAGGAAAGTTGAAGATATTAGACTAAAAAATGAAAACACTAGTTTTTAGCAGTCCAAAAAGACTGTGATACAGAAATTGAAGTTGAGGTTCTGAAGGAGGGGTTCCAATGTACATCCTTGAATTTCAGTTGGAACCAAGAAAGGTTATATTTTAGGAATAAAAGTAAATGGGAAATAAACCTATGGTTACATGACTTAAGCCCAGGTTTAAATAAGATCAGTCACAAATTAAATCAGGGTGAGGTGCCTCTATCCTAGCTGGGGGCCCCAGATTACAGTATAAAAAATTCTGCCAAAAAGAGTGAACTTGATAGCACATCCCCCAAGTCCTTCAGATAGAAACTAAATTCAGCTGACAATTTATTTCAACCTTGTCAGACTGTGAGCAGGGAAGCCAGCCAACTTGTGCAAAAGTTCTGACTAATAAAACTGTTAAATTAATAAGTGGATGTTGTTTTAGGTTGCTAAATTTTAAGTAATTTGTTATACAATATGAGGTACCAATACATATTTGGGTACTGAAAATACCAAATACCTAAAAATGTGAAAGTGCCTTGGGAAATGATTGGTGAATGGATGCTGGGAGAATTTTGAGAAACCTGATAACTTGATCTGATTATAAGTAAAAATATGTACCTTAACAACTCTGCTGGTGAGGCACAAGTAGGATTTGTGGAACATGCTACTGGAAACTGAAGGGGGATTTGTATAATGAGTGGCATGAAGTTTAGAGAAATTATTTAATACAGTTATGTGGAAAGCAGAACTTGTGATAGACTTGAACATTTAGCTGAGATTTCCAAGAAGCACTCTGAGGTATGGACTGGTTTATTGCTATTTATTAAAAAATGTGATAGGGATTATAATTTGAGGGATTTTCTGTTCCACAAAAAGAAACTAGGACATAATGACTTGGAAAAATTGCATGTTATCCAAATGGCAAAAATGCGCTAAAATTAGGAGATTTCTTCTGAAAGTTTGGCATTGTGGGAGAAGGTATATCTGGTACAAACTTTTGCTGAAACCTCAAAAAGATAAAAGCAGCTCTCTCTCTTCCTCACTCTTCATTCCTACCTACTGTGACCCAGGGATAAAGGACTGTACTTCTCACTCTTTGTGCCTTCCTTGCCCAGTATCTGTCCACCTGCTGATCATCTGCCAATAGCCTGCAGACCACCTGCAGACTGCCAGTAGATTGCCAGCTGCCTGCTCTTGCCTGGAAGTTCACTCTCACAGTACCTGCAGGTTTGTTTACACGTGGCTGCTGCCATTTTGGTACAACACCCAGGACCTGCAGGACCCTCTGCCAGACCAACCTCCTGCCCCACCTCCAGGAACCCCACATGGACTCAGTGCCCACACTCCCTGCTTCAGCTCCACATCTTCCAACAGATTTGGAAGTCAGTGCTGCCATCTTGGATTATCCTGGAAGCGGAAGCTGCCATCTTTTGATGGAGCAAATCCCATCCTGAGATGCCTGTTGGAGACTAGCAGCTCATTGTCAGGTACCTCTCATGCATCAGGCTACAAAACACTGGGAGGTTTGAACAGTACATGACTGTTATAGTGTAGATTTTTTTTCTCCTTTTTGAAATTTTTTAAGTTTTTATTTCTTTATTTTTCTCACTATATTTTCTTTTGTTTACCTATTTCCTCAGGGTCTTTCTCCCTACTCTCAAGCTAACAACCAACTTCTTTTGATTCTTCTTTCATAATTCCTACAATCTAGTACTTCTATATACTCTTTCCTTATCCCATTAACAGTTACATCCTACACCCCTCCCCATCCTCTTTGTCCACCATTAGTAATTGTAGACCTCATTGCAAATCTATTTGTTATACTGGAGATAATAATTGAACTCATCCTCTCTGTTTATTATGACAATATTGTTAACGTCTTCATAGGGGATATTTTGTATAGGGCTGCATATTGTCTGTACTGGGTGCTGCTAATATTGATTTCCCCCTTAAAGAAGAGGTTTTGAAAACCTGCAGAATCACTATGAGCCTATAGGGGGGAAATTGCAATACCCCAGATCTGCACTGCTAGAGGGGAAGATACATAAACAACATTAAAAAACAAGGGAAGAAAGTATTCCAAACAAATCAAGATTCTATATTAAAAGATTCCAATGACAGCATGGTAGAAGAAATGTCAGAAAAGAAGTTCAGAATATACATAATTAAAATGATTGGCAAAGCAAAGGATGAGATAAGAGAGCAAATGCAGGTAATGAATGATCACTCCAATAAACAGTTGAAAGAGCAAGTGCAGGAAGCAAAAGATCATTTCAACAAAGAGATAGAGATTCTGAAAAAAAAAAGAGATCCTTGAAATGAAGAAAACAATAAACCAAATTTAAAAATTCAATGAAAAGCATCACCAACAGGCTAGATCATTTGGAAGACGGAGCCTCAGATGATGAAGACAAATGTTTAAACTTGAAAATAAAGTTGACCAAACAGAGAAGATGGTAAATCATGAACAGAAACTCCAAGAACTATGGAATATCATGAAAAGAACAAATTTAAGAATTATCAGGATTGAGGAAGGCACAGAGATACAAACCAAAGGAATGTGTTCAATGAAATAATATCAGAAAATTTCCCAAACCTGAAGAATGAAATGGAAAATCAACTACAAGAGGCTTACAGAACACCAATTGCACAAACTTACAACAAATTCACACTAAGGCACATTATAATGAAAATGCCTAACATCCAAAATACAGATAGGATTTTAAAGGCTGTGAGAGAAAAGCATCAGATTACATATAGGGGAAAACCAATATGGATATCATCAGATTTCTCAGATCAGACCCTAAAAGTTAGAAAGGTCTGGAACAAAATACTTCAAGCTCTGAAAGAACGTGGTTACCAACTAGGAATCCTATATCCAGCAAAACTACATTCAGATTTGAAGACGAAATAAAATCCTTCCATGATAAACAAAAATTAAAAGAATTTATAAATAGAAAGCCTGCACTACAGAACATTCTCAGCAAAATATTCCATGAGAAGGAAATGAAAAGCAACAATGTGGGTCAGCAAAGGGAGGAGTTACCCTAAAGGAAAAGCCAATCGAAGGAGAAATCAAGTGAAGTTAAAAAACAAAAATAAGCCAAAATGACTGGGAATACAAATCATATCTCGATAATAACCCTGAGTATTAATGACCTAGACGCGTCAATGAAAAGACATAGATAGGCAGAATGGATTAAAAAAGAAGACTCTACAATATGCTGCCTTCAAGAGACTCATCTCATAGGAAAATACATCCACAGACTGAAGGTGAAAAGATGGGAAAAAACATACCTCACACAGACTGGGTGAAAAAGCAGAGATTTCTATCCCTATATCAGATAAAGTGGACTTCAAGCCAAAGTTAGTCAGAAGGGATAGAGAGGGACATTTCATACTGCTTAAGCGAACCATAAATCAGGAAGACATAATGGTCATAAACATTTATGCCCCAAACAATGGCACATCCATGTACATCAAACAAATCCTTCTCAATTCCAGGAATCAAATAGACCACAACACAATAATTCTGGGTGACATTAACACACCACTGTCAGCATGCATGAGAAAATTCTTTCCCCTCCAGAGTCCTATCAATAGAGTATGTTAGCTGACTTTGAATTTTTGCCAATGGAGAGAGAGAAAACAGTCTTTCATCGGCAGTTTTAATTAACATTTCTCTTTTTTAATGAGTGAAGTTAACTATCTTGTTGTTTACTAATAGCAAATTTTATTTCCTTTTTCTATGTTTCTAAAGGGTTTTGATTTTGTCAATTTATGTTAGGAAGGATAGCTCATTGTGATATGAGCTGTAAATATCTCCTTTAGTTGTCTTTTTTAAAAGTTTGTTTATGATGCTTCTTTCCATAAAAAATTAATTTTTATGTAACAAAAAGTACCAGTGAAATAATTTATGACTTGGGGATTTTGAGTCATGGAAGGTTAGATAGTTCTTGCTAACTCCAGATTTGTAAAGAAAAAAATTTCAAGCTTCTTATTTACTGGTTGTGTTATTTAAAAAATATCGTTGGTACATATGGAATTTATCATGGTATATGAGGTAAGGCAGGGATATTATACCCATAACATTTATTTACTACTTTTTCCCAGTGATTTGAGACGATGTCCTCTTTATACATTCAATTTCTATATGTATCTGAGTGTAGTTATTTCTGGGCATTCTGTTTTGCTAATAGACAAGTATGATACACTTAAATTATTTAGGCTTTTAAAAATGCCTTACTGTGTTTTAGTGCCGGTCCCACTTCTATGTTTATTTTTTTCACTAAATTTAGCATCAGGTGATATAGCTTAAAACTGTTAAATTTTCAATGAGATTTTGTTTAATTTACAAATTAATTTATACAATAATATGGCCCTTCTATTTTTATCTTCAGTGGTATTTTAATTTTTATTTTTAAGTTCTCACATTTTTATTGACAAACATATTAATATATTTTTGTTACTGTTATATGTGAAATCTTCCATTAAATCTTCCAAAAGATTATTTAAATATATGTAAACTGATTTTTGTATGTTGATTTTGTACTTGGTAATATAATTGAACTATCTTATTCTTTGTAGTAGCTGTTAATAAAATACCTTGAATCTTCAAAAATAAAAGAGTAACCTAAAAAAATAAATAAAAAGATAAGAGCAAAGCACTCAATTACACAAAGGTCATTTTTGAGAACTTAAAAATCTAACTCTCACATTCTCTCAATCAAATTATGTGGCTTTTAGGAATTTTAGAGAATGCTGAAGTCAGTGACTGAGAAATCAGAGATTCAGTGCAGAAGGATTCAATGCACCACTGTTAGCTTCAAGATGGAGGGCACCGTGCAGCAAAGAATGTCATAGGATTTAGGAACTAAGAGAAGCCATACCTGCTTTCTAATACAGAGAAAGATGATCTCAAAAATATTTGATTGTGGATTTTCTCCAATGGAGTAATTCTCAGTGAGATTTATACAAGATTCTTAAGATTCTTGTATAAATTTTTAAGATTCAGCAGAAACACTGCTAGACTGAAATGATATAGACTACACAATGAAAGGAGGCTGTCAGACTCCCCAAATTCTCCTAGTGTGATAAAACTACTCAGATGGAAATACGTGCTACCTTTAGTGAAAAAGGAAGGGTTACACAAAGGCAAATCTAAGAGCTCAGAATACAGAGCTTAGAGGAAAGAGGCAAGAGCACAGAAGGTAAAGCTGAGAGCCACAGAAGATAATCCTCAGATCCTTAAAATTAGTAAAGAAACATTTTTGAGTCAGTGACCTCTTTTTATCTTCCATTTCACCTACTTTTGTCTATAACTGTTGTTCTACATCTAATTACCACATATGGGGAGTTTTGCAGACAGAGAATTTGTCTCCATTTCACAGATCCACAGGTGTGGGAGAGATAGTCTCAGGAATTTTGCTTAATAGATTATGCCCAAGATCCTCATCAACACTGGATTTAGATGATTTAAGATGATGATGTTTTGACTTCTGCGCTGGTGCTGTTAATGTGATGAAATTACAGGAAATCTTCTGAGGAGCTAAATGTGTTTTGTTGAGAAAGTCATGAATTTTGGGAACAATGGCAAGAATTCTAAAATAGCTCTGCAATTACCACCCCATGGTATATAAATTCCTTCTTCAGTTAATCAAATACTAATATATGTGTTGCTGTGAAGAACTTCTGTAGATGTAATCAGAGTCTCAAATCAGTTTGTCCTTAACAGGAAGATCATCAGGGTGGGCCTGGCCAAACTATATTATCACTTAAAATACAGATCTATGATCAAGAAAGATAAGTCAGAGATTAGAATAAGGAGATTAAATGTGCTCTTATATAGTGAAGATTGGAAGTGCTACATGGTTAGGAATGCAAGTGACTATTTGTTGCTAAAAATAGCCTGGCTAACAGCCAGCAATATAATGGGGACCACAGGCAAGGAACTGACTTATGAGAACAACCTGAATGATCTTGGAAGCAGATTTTCCCACAAAGCCTCCAAATGAAAATTCAGTTAGATTAACATCTTCCAACCTTCTGAGACCTTAAGCAGAGAATGGGGTCATGCTGGGCCAGACCTTTGATTTATAGACTTTTGAGCTAATGAGTATTTTATTAAACTTCTACGTATGTGGTAATTTATTATGCAAGAGTAAATGATAGCATCATGGAACACAAATATCTTACTTCAAGTTCCTGATCATTCAATCTTTTAGTCATTGCTGATTAGGAAAAGTAGATCCATACCTCCAACCATGATAGATTTTATACAAGATAGACAGCCATATGAATGACACAAAATTCTGCTCATTGGCAGCATCTCTTTCCCATCATTTCTCTGGATTATCTCTGAGTGGAACCATAGATCAGCAGCTATCCACTTGCAACACACCACAAAAATACATTTATGACTCTCTTTTTCTAAGTGGTCATGGGGCTGATGAACTCCCCATGATGTATGTAGTATACTATTCAGCTTTCCACTACTGTAACAAATACCTGAGATCAACCAACTTACAAAGAGAAAAGTTTGGCTGGCTCTGGTTTTGGAGGCTTTATTTCATTATCAGTTGACCCTGTTGCTTTAGGATTGTTTCAACACTGTATATCATGCTTTTACTCCTTTGTGAAACTGTGTCCTGTGGCATGTACACAACCCTCCACTGGGTATTTTTATACCACAAATTCCACGGTTGGTTACCTTCACTTTGCAGAGTCTATCTTTATGGGGGACACACCCTATAATGGCGACAGCAAGGGTGACAATACCCTCATGGCAACCTCCTTCCCTTACGTGACGCTGCCTGACTCACTGCCTGGGATTGGCTAGCAGTAGTTCCACTAACGTGATCAACTCGTGCTTGCCTTATAGTCCTATGAGACTCTTGCCTGCGTATACACCCCATGCATTGCTGACCTCTAATCTGATTGGATTTTGCTGTACCCTCACCCTACATAAAAGCCGTGTAACTTCCTTAATAAACGAGTTCCTGCTTTGACAGACCTCCCAGCTCTGGTGTGTTTCCTTGGCCGCCAACACTCATCATCCTGCTCGACCCTGTATTCTCCTCTGGCGGGTCCTGAGGAGATACACCGAACCTTGTTGCTCGGCAGGGATCAACATATCTTTCTGGTGTTGAGAAGTCCCATCCACTACATACCAGGAGCTCCTCTTGGTGCTGCATGATATGTATTGTTTAATAATGGGAGCTTGGACCGTGAACTACAATAGCACTGTCAAGTTTAAAAAGTGCATGACTTCCCAGTCCTTTGGGGACTGTAAATAAACCTTGCAAAACAACTTAATTTCTTTATCCAAGGTTACTTATATAGATAGGGGTTAAACAGAAGAATCCATGGTTCCCAACTTAGTCACTATTATTTACACTCTTATTAAGTGACTAATATTTGTCATGTAATTACACTGGGCACTAAGAATATGAGTATGAAATTGACAGACTATGCTCTAAGATTTAAAGAGTCTAATGTCAATATTACTCTTTTTTTTTAATTGGTACTGGGGATTGAACCCAGGGGCACTCCACCAGTGAGCCACATTCCCAGGCTTATTTTGTATTTTATTTAGAGACAGGGTTTCACTGAGTTGCTTAGGACCTTGCTAAATTGCTGAGGCTGGCTTTGAATTTGTGATCCTCCTGTCTCAGCCTCCCAAGCCGCTGGGACTACAGGTGTGCACCACCATGCCCCGCAATATTACTGATTTTTAGCCACAACCTATAGTTAGAAATAAATTTTACATCACAACTTGTCTTATACACACATGCATATACACATAAAACACAAATTTCACAAAACAATATTCACCCTAACTACCTACAATATCATTTGGTATTTCCTATTTGTCTCTATTTGACTCTATTATATCCTATTTCATTACAAAAGTTGTAGGTATTGGCCCATGGATTGATTTCAAGCTATACTTTGGATGGAGAAAAGAAAACTGTGGTTTAATGAACATTTGTCCATTTAATAATCTGTGATGTGTTTATTGTATAATGTGTATATTTGTCCATTCAAGTATATGATTTCATGTGAAGTTGGAGTGAGAATCTGAACACTTCCCTTAAGGAAGTGTATTTCCAAGTTCAGCATGCATAAGAGTCACCTTAGATTCTTGTGAAAATGAAGATAGGTATGCAATAGTGCCTAACACTATTATTCTATTTCTGATTATCTCTCAGGTGACACTGATGAAGCTGGTTCATAGGCCACATGTTCACTACTAAGAATTCAACACTCAAAGAGTGTTAATTGATCTACTGAACTGCTAAAGTGGAACCCAATGAGAAACTCCTGTAAGTGACTCAACTTAGGAAAGCGAATCTGCAGGGAAGATATTATTAACCTATGAGAACAAAACAGTGTTATCATATATATTTTTCTGACCTTGCATGCAATATCTGAATTTAGTGAGAATATTTATGTCTTACAAATAAATCAACAAAGTATACATAAATGCTCATTTGACTAAAAAAAAAAAAAAGAACACAAGGACATTAATTAGGGCCAAAGTAGCACTAAGCTGATACCCACCAGTAACTGATGATGGTAACTCCAAAGTGAGGAGAAGGTTTTTTCCACGTCTATATAGTGGTCAAGGGTGGGTGAACATTGGATAAGCAGTGACTTCAAAGAAGTTGACAGGGCTTGGAACCTTAAAGCCTCTATAATCAAAGGGTGCTGAACCCAGGATACAGGGAACAGTGTCCAGCAGACATAGCAGAACCCAGGAGAGAGCAACATCTACATCTCAGCTGCCTGGACTTGTTTTGGGAAGAACTAAGACCTCCCTCAGGCCTCCCTCAAGTATCTGATTCCATCCATATTCTTCCTATTGCATAGAATACAAGCCATTCTTCACCTGTGTGCTTGGACAGGGGTCAGGTCACAACATAGTTCACATATTTAGCATGCCATCTAATCCACTGGGTAGTCATATGACAACAATTATCCCTAGCTCATGATGACAAGAATGACCCTTATACAAATGGATTTAAGTGCCAGGCAGATACCTCCAGCTATGAGTGCTGGAGGTAATGGGAAATTTACTTATTTTACATTCTGACAATAGGAATTTTAACTGTCTTCACTAATCTCACAAGCTTAACCAACAGTTAATTGCTTATCACGTATTGTTTTCTAGTTTTAGTATTTTAAAGTGATGATGATGGCAAACATAATTCATATCCTTTACAAAAAAAAGTAGAAATTAAGGAACAACAGTATAAATCAGCAATACATAACAATCATAAATATTTATGCCCCAAACAATAGCTCATCCATGTATGTTAAAAAAAATCCTCCTCAATTCCAGGAACCAAATAGACCAAAACACAATAATCGTAGGTGACTTTAATACACTCTCTCCCTACTGGACAGATCCTCCAAACAAAAATTGAACAAAGAAACCATAGATCTCAATAACACAATCAATACTTTAGATTTAACAGACACATATAGAATATTCCATCCATCGACAAGTGAATACACTTTCTTCTCAACAGCCCATGGATCGTTCTCTAAAATTGACCATATGTTATGCTTCAAAGCTACTCTTAGCAAATGCAAAAAGATAGAGATGCTACCTTGTATTCTATCAAATCATAATAGAATGAAATTAGAAGTCAGTAATAAAACACAAAACAGAAACTATGCCAAGACTTGGAGATTATATAATACTCTATTGAATGACGCTTGCATAGCAGAAGACATAAGGGGGAAATTAAAAAATTCATAGAGGAAAACAAGAACAATGATACAACATATCAAAATCTCTGGGACATGACGAAAGCAGTACTAAGAGGAAAATTCATTGCATGGAGTGCATTCAATAAAAGAATGAAAAGTCAACAATAAACGACCTCAAATTACAGCTCAAAGCCCTAGAAAAAGAAGAACAGATTAACACCAAAAGTAGTAGAAGACAGGAAATAATTAAAATCAGACCTGAAATCAATGAAATTGAAACAAAAGAAACAACTCAAAAATTTGACAAAACAAGAAGTTGGTTCTTTGAGAAAATAAACAAAATTGATAAACCCTTAGCCACGCTAACGAAGAGAAGAGAAAAAACTCAAATTACTAAAATTCGAGATGAAAAAGGAACTATCACAACAGACACTACTGAAATACAAAACATAATTAGAAATTATTTTGAAAATCTATACTCCAACAAAATTGAAAAGCTTGAAGACATTGACAGGTTTCTAGAGACATAAGATCCACCCAAACTGAATCTAAAGGACATACACAATTTAAATAAATCAATTTCAAGCAATGAAATAGAAGAAGTTATCAAGAGCCTACCCACCAAGAAAAGTTCAGGGCCAGAAGGATTCTCAGCTGAGTTCTACAAGACCTTTAAATAAGAACTCATTCCAATACTCCTCAAAGTATTGCATGAAATAGAAGAGGAGGGAACC
The DNA here is from genome assembly GCA_020662805.1 of Glaucomys volans. Classification (NCBI taxonomy): domain Eukaryota; kingdom Metazoa; phylum Chordata; class Mammalia; order Rodentia; family Sciuridae; genus Glaucomys; species Glaucomys volans. The sequence goes on along the minus strand of JAJEJO010048255.1, from coordinate 90,134 downwards.
CTTTCAAACTCATGCTATGAAGCCAATTTCACCGTGATACAAAACCTGACAAAGAAACATCAAGGATAGAAAATTTCAGACCAATATCTCTAATGAACATGGATGCTAAAATTCTTAACAAGATCTTAGCAAAACATATACAAAAACATATCAAAAAGGTAGTACACCATTATCAACTGGGTTTCATCCCAGGGATGCAAGGTTGATTCAACATCCAGAAATCTATAAATGTAATTCACCACATCAACAGGCTTAAAGTTAGGAACCACAAGATTATTTCAATTGATGCAGAAAAAGCATTCAATAAAATACAGCACACCTTCATGCTCAAAAAATTAGGAAAAAATCGGGATAGGAGGAACATATCTCAACATCGTAAAGGCTATCTACACCAAGCCCATGGCCAATATAATTCTAAATGGAGAAAAACTGAAAGCATTCCCTCTAAAAACTGGAACTAGGCAGGGATGCCCTCTTTCACTGCTTCTGCTCAACATTGTCCTTGAAATTCTAGCCAGAGCAATTAGACAGACTAAAGAAATAAAAGGGATATGAATAGGAAAAGAAGAACTTAAAATATCACTATTTGCACATGATATGATTCTATATTTACAAAAGCCAAAAAATTCAACCAGAAAACTTCTAGAACTCATAAATCAATTCAGCAATGTAGCAGGATGTAAAATTAACACTCATATATCTAATGCATTCTTATTCATAAGTGATGAATCCTCTGAAAGAGAAGTTAGGAAAACTACCCCATTCACAATAGCCTCAAAAAAAAAAAAAACAAACAAACCTGGGACTCAATTTAACAAAAGAGGTGAAAGACCTCTACAATGAGAACCACAGAACACTAAAGAAAGAAATTAAAGAAAACCTTAGAAGATGGAAAGATCTTCCATGTTCTTGGTTAGGCAGAATTAATATTATCAAAATGACCATACTACCAAATGCGCTATACAAATTCAATGCAATTCCAATTAAAATCCCAAAGATGGACATCATAGAAATAGAACAAGCAATCATGAAATTCATTTGGAGGAATAAGAGACCCAAAACAGCTAAAGCAATACTTAGCAGGAAGAGTGAAGCAGGTGGTATCACAATACCAGATCTTTAAGTATACTACAAAGCAATAGTAACAAAAACAGCATGGTATTGGCACCAAAATAGGAAGGTAGACCAAAGGTATAGAATAGAGGACAAACAGACAAACCCACAGAAATGCAATTATCTCATACTTGACAAAGGAGCCAAAAACATACAATGGAGAAAAGATAGCCTCTTCAACAAATGGTTCTGGGAAAACTGGAAATCCATATGTAGCAAAATGAAACAACACCCATATCTCTCACCCTGCACCAAACTCAACTCAAAATGGATCAAGGACCTAGGAATTGGATCAGAGACCCTGCACCTAATACAAGAAAAAGTAGGTCCAAATCTTCATCATATCAGCCTAGGTCCAGACTTCCTCAACATGACCCCCAACCACAAGAAATAAAAGAAGGAATCAATAAATGGGATAGATTCACACTGAAAAGCTTTTTCTCAGCAAAGGAAACAATCAGCAACATGAAGAGAGAGCCTACAGATTGGGAGAAAATCTTTGCTGCACACATTTCAGATAGAGCACTAATATCCAGAATTTATAATGAGTTCAAAAAACTTTACAGCAAGAACACAAATAATCCAATCAATAAATGGGTCAAGGAAATGAACAGACACTTCACAGAAGAGGATCTACAGGCAATCAACAGATAAATGAAAAAATGTTCATCTCTAGTAATAAGAGAAATGCAAATCAAAACTACCCTAATATACCATCTCACCCCAATTAGAATGTCTATTATCAAGAATACAAGCAACAATAGGTGTTGGTGAGGATGTGGGAAAAAAGGTACACTCATACATTGCCGGTGGGTTTGCAAATTGGTGCAGCCACTCTGGAAAACAGTTGGAGGTTCCTTAGAAATCTGGGAATGGAATCACCATTTGACCCAGCTATCCCACTCCCTGGCCTATACCCAAAGGACTTAAAATCAGCATACTACAGTGATGCAGCCACATCAATGTTTATAGCAGCCCAATTCACTATAGCTAGATTGTGGAACCAACCTAGATGTCCTTTGATAGATGAATGTATAAAGAAATTATGGTATATATACACAATGGAATATTATTCAGCCATAAAGAATAATAAAATTTTGACAGTTGCAGGTAAATGGATGGAGTTGGAGAGTATCATACTTAGTGAATAAGACAATCCCAACAAACAAAAGGCCGAATGATTTCTCTGATAAGTAATTGATGGCATGTAATGGGGGGGGAGTTAGGGGAAGAATGGAGGAAAGATGGAATGTATAGAGGAAAGTAAGGGGAGGAGGGTGGGGAAGGAAAAATAATAGAATATGACAAACATCATTATACAACGTACATGTATGAATATGCAAATGGTGTGATTCTACTTTGTACACAACCAGAAAAATGATAGTTGTACTCCATTTGTGTACATTGAACCAAAAATTAAAAAATAAATAAATAAATGAAAGGAAAAAAATAAAAAAATAAATATCACTACATTGTTCATTGCAAGATTGTTAATATTTTTAGATTTTTATTGTGGAAAATAAACATAATACAAAATTTACATCTTAGCCATTTGTAAATGTGTAATTCAGTAGCATTAATTATATTCATATCCCTGTGGAATTATATCAATATCCATCTTTAGAAATTTTTCATCATGCCAAAATTGATATTCTCTGTAATCCCAATTTTCCCTTCCTCTTAGCCCTTGAAAACCACAGTTCTACTTTATGTCTATGTGTATATGACTATTTTATGTACCTTATAAAGGAAATCATTCAGTATTTGCCCTTGGGTGTCTGCAGTCTTTCACTTAGTATGTTTTCAATGTTCATCCATATTGTACTATGTAATAGGTGTTCATTCTTTTTAAACTGGAAAAATATTCTATTGTATGTATACATTATATATTGTTTATATATTCGCCTATTGATAGACACCTGAATTTCTTTTGCATTTTGATTATTGTTAGTAATGCTGTTATGAACATGGTTCTACAAATATCTGAGTTCCTACTTTCAATTATTTCAATTATACTCAAGTGTTGAATTATTGGAATATATATGACAATATCATGTTAATCTTTTTTAGTAAAAGTCAAAATGTTTCTCATAGTGGCTGCATCATTTTATACTCCCACAATGTGAAGCATTCCAATTTCTCCACAGCCTCTGCAACACTTACTGTTTATTTATCATAATAAATGAATTGCACATTAACATTATTTATCAATATCATGCTAATAGGTGTACTACGGTATCTCATTGTGATTTTGATTTGTATTTCCACAGATGTTAAGCATCATATCATGTGCTTATTGGTCATTTGAATATCTTCTTTGGAGAAAGGCTTATTCAATTTCTTTGCCCATTTTTAAAATGTTTTAATGGATTTGTTTTCTCTTCTTTGGTCATTGTTGTAATTGAGTTTTTTGTGTATTCCAGATATCAATCCCTACCCCTTATAAGATATATATTTCCAAATACTTTCTCCCATTCCGTGGGTGGCCTTTTTATTTTCTTGATAATGTACTTTGATGTACAAAATTATTTAATATTGATGAAGTCCAATTTATCTTTCTTTTGTTTCTAATACTTTCAGGAACATATAAAAATTATAAATCCAGTGTCATCCAGCTTTTGCCATATTTTCTTCTAAGATTTTTGTAGCATTAGCTTGTATATCAAGGTCCTTGATACATTTTGAATTAATATTTAAGATTATTTAAAGATACAACTTTAGTCTTTGATGTGCATATATAATTTTCCTAGTATCATTGATTGAAAAAAACTATCTTTTCCCACTGAATGAAAAACATCTGGAGGAGGAGACAAAGATGGGTGACTCATAATAATAAATGGGTAGACACACAAATATGAAAAAAAAAAACAAGGGAAAAAGCCCATTCTAAGTAAACTGAAATACTTCAATAAAAGAATCCACTGATACCACAATGGAGGAGACTTGAGAGATGAAATTCAGAAAGTTCATAGTTAAACTGATCTTTGAGGTAAGACAATGTAAGGAGTGATATATAAGGAGAGATAATATGAAGGAAGTGAAATATCATTTGAAAAAGAGAGATTCTGGAAAAGAAACAAGTGGTAATCCTCAAAATGAAGGAATCAATAAACTAAATTAAAAATTCAATAGATAGTATCACCAGCAGACTAGAGAACTTGGAAAATAGAGTTTTAGGCAATGAATACAAAATACATAATCTTGAAAATAAAGTTGATCGTGGAGAAAAGATGTTAAGAGACTATGAACAGAATTTTCAGGAAATGTGCAATAACATGGAAAGACCAAATGTAAGATTTATTCTGATAGAAGGCTCTGAAACATGAACTAAAGGAATGCAGAATCTTTTCAATGAAATAACACCTGAAAATTTCCCAAACCTTAAGAATGAAATGGAAAATCAAATACAGGAGGCATACAAAGGCACTTTATAATGAAAATGCCTAATGCCTAACATACAGAATAAGGATAGAATTTTAATGACTGCTAGAGATTAATGATAGGTCATATTTAGAGGTAAATCAATCTGGATTTCAGCTGACTTCTCAACCCAGACACTAAAAGCTCAGAGGTCTTGGAATAATATATACGAAGACCTGAAAGCAAATGGATGAAAACCAAGAATACTATATCCAGAAAAATTAAGCTTCAGATTTGATGATGAAATAAAAGCCTTCCAAAGAAACAAAAGTTAAAAGAATTCACAAGAAGAAAACCTGTACTAACAAACATAATCAATAAAATATTTCAAGAAGAAGAAATGAAAAAGAAAATTGAAAACCAGCAGAGGGTGGAACTACATTAGAAGAATAGTCAATTGAAGGGGAAACTACTATAACTAAAAAACAGAAATAAATCAAAATGACAGAAAATAAAATTCATTTCAGCCACTCTGAAAAGCAGTGTAAAGATTTAGAAAACTTGGAATGGATCCACCATTTGACTCAGCTATCCCATTCTTTGACTTATACCCAAAGGACTTAAAATCAGCATACTACAGTGATGCAGCCACATCAATGTTCATAGCTGCTCAATTCACAATAACTAGATTGTGGAATCAACCTAGATGCCCTTCAACAGAGGAATGGATAAAGAAACTGTGGTATATATACACAATGGAATATTATTCTGCCATAAAGAAGAATAAAATTATGGCATTTGCAGGTAATTCGATGAAGTTGTAGAATGTCATGCTAAGTGAGATTAGCCAATCCCAAAAAATCAAAGACTGAATGATCTCTCTGATAAGTGGATGATGATACATAACGTGGGGTGGGGGGAGGCAAGAATGGAGGAAGGATGGATTGCATAGGGAAAAAAATGGGGGTGAGATTGGGGAGGGGCATAAGAGTAATAACAGAATGAGACAAACATCATTACCCTATGTACACGTTTGATTACACAAATGGTGTGACTGTCTTTGTGTACAACCAGAGAAACAACAGCTGTACCCCATTTGTATACAATGAATCAAAATAAATGTAAAAAAAGAACAGAAGTTTTTAAATGTGAAGAATTATATTTTCAATTTTTTCCCTCTTACAGTTCATACTTTTAAAATGCCATTTAAAAATAAATCTTTTCACTGAAAAAAAACATTGAATGTAAATGGTCTAAACTCATCAATCAAAAAATATAGAATGGAAGATTGGATTATAAACATGACCCAACAGTACACTGTCTCTAAGGGACTCATCTCATAGGCAAAGATATACACAGACTGAAGGTGAAAGGATGGGGAAAAAATATCACTCATGTGGATCTCATAAACAAGGAGGAATTTCTATTCTCTTACAAAGTGGATTTAAAGCCAAAGTTAATTGAAAGAAACAAGGAAGGTAATTTTCATACCATGTAAGGGCATTATACAACAAGAAATAACAATTGTAAATATTTATATTCTAGAACAATGGAGCACCTATGTTCATCAAACTCTTCTCAATTTCAAGAGACAAATAGACCACAAAACAACAATACTTGGTGACATTAACATGCCTTTCTCATCACTGGATAGATATTTCAAATAAAAACTAAAGAAAGAAACAGCAGAACTAAAAAATTCAATTGACAATTTAGTATTACCAGACATAAAGAATATTTCATTCACCAGTTATTTACTATACTTTCTTCTCAGCAGCACATGGATCATTTTCTAAAATAGACCATATATTAGATCACAAAACAACAAACAAACAAAAACATAGGGACAATACCTTGCATTCTATCATATCAGAATGGAATGAAATTAGAAATCAGTGATAAGATAAAAAATAGAAGCTACTCCAACACCTGGAAACTAAATAATATGCACTTGAATGATGAATGGAAAGCAGAAGATATCAGAGGTGAAATAAAATAAATACTTAGAGGTAAATTAGAATAGTGATATATCAAAATCTCTGGGACACTAAGATTGCAGTTCTAAGAAGCAAGTCCATAGTATTGAACTAATTCATTAAAATAACAGAAAGTCACCAAATAAATAACCTAACATTACATCTCAAGGCCCTAGGAAAAGAACAAACCAATACCAAAATCAGTAAAACACAGGAAATCATTAAAAGCAGAGCTGAAATAAATGGAATTGAGGTTAAAGAAAAAACATAAGAACAATGAAATGAAAAGTTGGTTCTTTGAAAAAAACCAAATAAAAACAAAGTAATATTGATAAATCCTTAGCCAAACTAACCCAAAGAAAGAGGAGAAAAAGCCAAATAATTAAAATTTGTGATGAAAAAGGAAATATCACCATAAGCACTACTGAAATACAGAGAACAATCAGAAAGTATTTTAGAAAACCTATACTCCAAAAATTAGAATAACTTGAAGACATTGACAAATTTCTAGACACATATGACCTACCAAATTTAACCAGGAGGAAATAGAAAACTATAGAACAATTTCAAATAGTGAAATTGAAGACACCATGAAAAACCTACCAATGGATTTCTGGGAGCAAGCTCTGTGGAGCTGTGCTGCTAGGGCGCTTTCAGCATGGCAGGGTTTGCTGTCCCCAGGCAGATTCAGGCTGAACCCACTGGAAGGCATTCCGTTTCAGAAGAAGGTACAGCAGATTCACTAGTGTATAACTCAGCCTACAGCTCCTAAGCATGTACTTGATGCTGGTTCTGGGAATGCAAAACCTAGAAAACAGTTGATGATTTTCCTTGTGTGGAGATAAACATCACACAACTAATTCTTTAAGTTATTGCTGTGACAAGTGAAAATACAGGCAAAAAACCCAAAAAAACAAAAACAAGAAAAACTTATTCCTGGAGTAATATTTGTGGGCCAATTGCTTCCAGCACTTTATGAAACACAAATCAAAGAATATTTCTCCCAGTTTGGCACTATTACAAGACTCAGACTGTCCAGAAGTAAAAGGGCAATAAATAGCAGAGGCTATGCCTTTGTGGAGTTCAAGTCTGAAGATATTGCCTGTGATGGGCTGACAGATTAGGCTCCATAGAAATGTTACAGGTCAGGCTATATGGGAAATGACTAAACAGACTCCATTTTGCTCTAAAACTCTATGCTATGTAGGAAATGAGCTTCTCCCATGGGAACACCCCGCCTCTGTGCCTATCATCAGTCACTTAGCATGACATGTTTAACAATGCAAAATGATAATTCTTATGTGATGAAAAATTGTTCTCTTTGAGTCCTATTTCTCCTAAACAATGCACCATGTGAATGGTGATGTAAACAATGATTGTGTGGATGTTAGTAACCATTCTTTAGTTTGTACCTAGGTAAGGGTCATTTTGACCCACTTCCCCCTCTGCTGATGATTTCATTATGTAAGTTTGTAATTTCGAATCATAGCAACAGACACTTATGATTGATGTGATATGATTTTTGGTATGAGAACCACTGCAACCCTACAGTCAGGACTGTTCTCCCAATAGCCATTTTGGGGCATTATGTGAGACAGTCAGCTGGATGGCTTATTAAAGACTCTCAAATTTTGACTTCTCAGTGGTGAATGGTCTGTTATTAAGTTGCACCCCATAACATTGCCAAGATAGTTGCTAAAACAATGAATACCTATCTTTTTGGTAAAAGATTTTGATGTAAAAAGTACACAAAAAAATTTTTAAACAGTTTAATGTTCCATTTCATCAGCCATCAAATCCAGTCATGAAGCAGTATAATCAAAATCAACATTTATTCAAAAGCTATGGAGGGAAGAGTGACTTAAAAGGAAAGAAAATTTGCTCAGAAAGAAATTAGCAGGAAAAAGAATTAATTATGATTTTCCTTAATTGGTTTTAACCAATAAGACCAAAGAGCCCTCAGATAAACCTACAAAGAAGAAAAGGGTTTCTGAAGGCACTACTACTATTCCTAAGAAGTGTGCAGATAGCCAGAGTACCACATCCCTTTGTACACTAACATTTTTGAAGAAATGAAAATGGTGGGAATAAATTATTATAAAGATGATGAAATCGTTTTCAAGCAGCCTATATCTGCTGTAGAAGGAGGAGTACAAGAGACTCCAACACCTAAGTAGTCAGGGAAAAACAGATGAAGACAAAGAAAAACTAAGCAGTGATTCTGAACACATTATGTATATTATATCTTCTGACAAAATGTGATAATTTTCTTACAGTGGCTGACTATATTTTACAAGGTACAATGAAATGTAATCACTGAGAGACTTGATGGAGAAAACATGCTATTTGTTGAGGCCACTAAGAAAAGCAGTGGCCTCAAGAAACAGCATGTTCCCTTGCTGAAATACAGTGGTACAATGCAGTCTGCAGTGGTTGGGCTCATACTGCATTTGTCCTGGTCTCCCCTAGTTTTCAGATTTCCTATCTCCTCTTTAGTTTGCCTGTGTTAAAGGGTCACTATTAACTGCATACATAAGTACTAATCTGCAGCCTTTTATCACCACTAAATAAAGACAATCCTGCTTAAAAAAAAAAGTCTCCTAACAATGAAAAGCCCAGGACCAGATTGATTCTCAGCTGCATTCTGCCAGATCTTTAAAGAAGAACTAACACTAATCCTCCTCAATTATTCCACAAAATAGATAAGGAGGGAACCTGTCCAAACTCATTCTATGAAACTAGTGTCACCCCAATTCCAAAACCAAAGACAAATGAAGGAAAGACTACGTCAGACCAATATCCCTGATGAACAAAGATACAAAAATTCTTAATAAGATACTGGCAAATGACATAAAAACACATTAAAAAGATAGTGCACCATGATCAATTGGTTATATCCTAGGGATGCAAGGTTGGATTAAAACATATGGAAATCAATAAATGTAATTCACCGCTTAAATAGTTTTAAAGATAAGAATCCCATGATTACTTAATATGTGTAGAAAAACCATTTGACAGAATACAGCATCCATTCATGTTCAAAAACACTAGAAAAACCAGGGATAGTAGGAAAACATCTCAACATTATAAAAACTATATACATTAAACTCAAGGCCTCATCATTCTAAATGGAAAAAACTAAAAGTATTCCTTCTAAAAACTGGAACTAGACAGTGATGCCTTCTTTCACCAATTCTATTCAACATTATCCTTAAAACTCTAGCCAGAACAATTAGGCAAAAGAAAGAAATTCAAGGTATACAAATAGGAAAAGAAGATCTCAAACTACCTATAGTTGTTGATGACATGATCCTATATTTTGAAGACCCAAAAAACTCCACCAGAAAAAAATTCTAGAAATTAGAAGTAAATTCAGCAAAGTAGCAAGATATAAAATTAACACCCATAAATCAATTGTGTTTTTATACAACAATGATGAATCAGCTGAAAGAGAAATTAGGAAATCTATCCCATTCACGATAACCTTAAAAAATAAAATACTTGGAAATCAATCTAACAAAACAGGTGAAAGACCTCTTGCATAGAACACCTAAGAAAGAAATTGAAGAAGATGTTAGAAGATGAAAAGATCTCCCATGTTCTTGGAGAGGCAGAAATAATATTGTCCAAATGGCCATATTACCAAAAGTGCTATACAGAAGTTCAGTGGAGCAGACAAAGGGGAGTGAAGGGAATGGAGGGGACATAGGAATATCAAAGAAAGTGGAATAATCTAACATAACTTTCCTATGTACATATATGTATACACCACAGTGAATCTCCACATCATGTACATCCACAAGTTGGGTTTCTAATAATAATAATATATACTCCATGTTTTTATATATATGTCAAAATTGAATCTACTGTGTTGTATATCTGAAAACAACAAATAAAAGAAAAACATCTGGAATAGAAAATCCATTAGAGAGAAGCTCAATAATATATTTCATTTGGCTGAAGAAATCAGTAAATTTGAAGATAAATGGCATTATGAGTCTCAGTGACAAAAGAAAAAAGGAAAAAGGAATTAAAATATGGAGAGGGGAGATAGGCACAGAGACAGACATCAGGCTCAGTTCAGCGCCGAGGTCTGAGACCTCTGCACCTGGTACATCGGCCCTAAGTGTGCCCGTGGAATTTCCACATGGGGGCAGCTGGCACAGACTACAAGTGGGAGACCTCAGCGTGTGGTGAGCAGGCACAGTGGACACTTGAGTTTCCCACTCCGGGAGGCTCAGCTCAGAGGTTTGGAATCTGCCAAACCAAGTCCCGCAGGACTTCCAGGTCTAGGAGGCAGGCACAGAGACAGACATCAGGCTCAGCCCAGCACAGAGGCCTGAGACCTCTGCACCTGGTACGTCAGCTCTGAGTGCTCCCGTGGGACTTCTGCATGGGGGCAGCAGCAAGGAGGACCAGCCCAGAGGCCCAGACATACACTACCCTGGTGCCAGTCTGTGATCTAGTGTTATTGAAGACTAGGAGGTAAGGTGTTGGAAACCTGTTGGGACACCACAAGTCTATGGGGGGAAGCTGCAATACCTTAGATTCTCGCAGAGGAGAAGATACATCTACAACATGAGAAAATGGGAAGAAAGTGTCTCAAACCTAGAAGCTACATCAACAGAATCCAATGATAGCAGGGCAGAAGAAATGTCAGAAAGGGAGTTCAGAGTGCACAGAATTAAAATGATCAGAGAAGCAAATGATGTGACTAGAGAGCAAATGCATGCAATGAATGATTGCACCAATCAACAGTTAAAAGAAGAGTTAAAAGAACAGTTACAGGAAGTTAAAGATCATTTCAATAAAGAGATAGAGATTCTGAAGAAAAAAAAAACTGAACTCCTGGAAATGAAGGAAACAATAAACCAATTAAAAAACTCAGTAGACAGCTTCTGTCTTCCAGGTGAGACAGAACCTCAGACATTGAAGACAAAAAATTTAATCTTAAAAATAAAGTTGACCAAATGGAGAAGATGGTAAGAAGCCATGAACAAAGCCTACAAGAATTATGGGAGGGGCTGGGGGTATAGCTCAGTTGGTAGAGTGCTTGCCTGTCAAGCACAAGGCACTGGGTTCAATCCCCAGCACCAAAAAAAAAAAAAAAAAAAAGAATTATGGGATATCATGAAAAGACCAAATATGAGAGTTATTGGGATTGAGGAAGGTACAGAGATTCAAACCAAAGGAATGAATAATCTATTCAATCTATTCAATGAAATAGTATCAGAATATTTCCCACATCTGAAGAATGAAATGGAAAATCAAATACAAGAGGCTTACAGGACACCAAATGTACAAAACTACAACAGATCAACACCAAGGCATATTATAATGAAAGTACCTAACATACGAAATAAACATAGAATTTTAAAGGCTGCTAGAGAAAAGCATCAGATTACATTCAAGGGGAAACCAATACCGTAATCAGCGATTTCTCAACACAGACTCTAAAAGCAAGAAGGGCCTGGAACAACATATTTCAAGCTCTGAAAGAAAATGGATGCCAACCAAGAATTTTATACCCAGCAAAACTTACCTTCGGATTTGAAGATGAAATAAAATCCTTCCATGATAAACAAAAGCTAAAAGAATTTAAAAATACAAAGCCAGCACTACAAAACATATTAAATGAAATATTCCATGAGGAAGAAATGAAGAACAACAATATAAGTCAGCTTAGGGAGGAACTACCCTAAAGGAATAGCCAAATAAAGGAGAAACCAAGTCAAGTTAAAAACCAAAAATAAGCCAAAATGACTGGGAACACAAATCATATCTCAATAACAACCCTGAATGTTAATGGCCCGAACTCATCAATCAAAAGAGAAAAACTGGCAGATTGTATTAAAAAAAAAAGACCCAACAATATGCTCCCTCCAAGAATCGCATCTCATAGAAAAGGATACCCAGAGACTAAAGGTGAAAGGATGGGAAAAACATACCATGCACATGGACTCAGTAAAAAAACAGGGGTTTCCATCCTCATATAAGAGAAAGTGGACTTAAAACCAAAATTAGTTAGAAGGGATAAAGAAGGACATTTCATACTGCTTAAGGGAACCATAAATCAGCAAGACATAAAAATCATAAATATTTATGCCCCAAACAATGGTGCATCCATGTACGTCAATCAAATCCTTCTTAATTCCAGGAACCAAAGAGACCAAAACACAATAGTACTGGGTGACTTTAATACACCTCTCTCACCATTGGACAGATCTTCAAAGAAGAAATTGAACAAAGAAACCACAGAACTCAATAACACAATCGCTAACTTACACTTAGCAGACATATATAGAATATTCCATCCATCAATAAGTGAATACACTTTCTTCTCAGCAGCTCAAGAACCCTTTTCTAAAATAGACCATATGTTATGCCACAAAGCTACTCCTCGCAAATTCAAAAAGATAGAGATACTACCTTGCATTCTATCAGACCATAATAGAATGAAATTAGAAATCAATGATAAAATACAAAACAGAAAATACTCCAACACCTGGAGATTAAATAATATGCTATTGAATGATGCATGGATAACAGAAGACATTAGGGGGGAAACAAAAAAATTCTTAGAGGTTAATGAGAACAAAGATACAACATATCAAAATCTCTGGGATACTATGAAAGCAGTGATAAGAGGATAACTATTGCATGGAGCACATTCAATTAAAGAATGAAATGTCAACAAATCAATGACCTCACATTACAGCTCAAAGCCCTAGAAAAAGAGGAACAGTTCATCACCAAAAGTAGTAGAAGACAGGAAATAATTAAGATCAGAGCAGAGATCAATGAAATCGAAACAAAAGAAACAATTCAAAAGATTGACAAAACAAAAAGTTGGTTCTTTAAAAAAAATAAACAAAATTGATAAACCCTTAGCTACACTAATGAAGAGAAGGAGAGAGAAAATCCAAGCTATGAAAATTCATGATGGAAATGGAAATGTTACAACACACGCTATTGAAATACAAAACATAATAGAAGTTATTTTGAAAACTTATACTTCAACAAAATAGAAAACCTGGAAGACATCAACAGGTTCCTAGAGGCATATTAGCCACCTAAACTGAATCTAGAGGATATACACAACTTAAATAGATCAATTTCAAGCATTGAAATAGAAGAAGTCATCAAAAGCCTACCAACAAAGAAAAGTCCAGGACCAGATGGATTCACAGTCGAGTTCTATAAGACCTTCAAAGAAGAGCTCATTCCAGTACTCCTCAAAGTATTTCATGAAATAGAGGAGGAGGGAACCATTCCAAACTCATTCTATGAAGGTAATATCACCCTGATTCCAAAATCAGACAAAGAAATATCAAGAAAAAAAATTTCAGACCAATATCTCTAATGAACATAGATGCAAAAATTCTTAACAAAATTTTAGCAAATCACATACAAAAGCATATTAAAAACATAGTGCACCATGATCAAGTGGGTTTCATCCTGGGGATGCAAGGTTGTTTCAACATCTGGAAATCAATAAATGTAATTCACCACATCAACAGACTTAAAGTCAAGAACCACATGATTATTTCAGTAGATGCAGAGAAAGCATTTGATAAGATACAGCACCCCTTCATGCTCAAAACACTAGAAAAAATAGGGATAGTAGGAACGTTCCTTAACATTGCAAAGGCTATCTATGCTAAGCCCACAGCTAACATCATTCTAAATGGAGAAAAATTGAAAGCATTCCCCCTGAGAACTGGAACAAGGCAGGGATGCCCTCCTTCTCCACTTCTATTCAATGTCATCCTTGAAACTCTAGCCAGAGCAATGAGACAGACCAAAGATATTAGAGGAATACGAATAGGAAAAGAAGAGCTCAAACTATCCCTATTTGATGATGACATGCTTCTCTATTTAGAAGAGCCTAAAAATTCCACCAGAAAACTTCTAGAACTCATAAATGAATTCAGTAAAGTAGCAGGATATAAAATTAATGCTCATAAATCTAATTCATTTTTATTCCTATGTGATGCATCCTTTGAGAGAGAAATTAGGAAAACTAAACCATTCACAATAGCCTCAAGAAAAATAAAAAACTTGAGAATCAAGTTTTCAAAATCTAACAAAATCTAACAAAAGAATCTAACAAAATAAGTGAAAGACCTCTACAATGAGAACTACAGAATACTAAAGAAAGAAATTGAAGAAAATCTGAGAAGATGGAAAGATCTCCCATGTTCTTGGATAGACAGAATTAATATCGTCAAAATGGCCATACTACCAAAAGCACTATACAAATTCAATGCAATTCCAATTAAAATCCCAATAATGGACCTCATAGAAATAAAGCAATCAATCATGAAATTCATTTGGAGGAATAAGAGACCCAGAATTGCTAAAGCAATTCTTAGCAAGAAGAGTGAAGGATGAGGTATCATAATACCAGACCTTCAACTACACTACAGAGCAATAGTAACAAAAACAGCATGGTATTGGCACCAAAATAGACAGGTAGATCAATGGTACAGAATAGAGGACACAGAGACAAACCCACATAAATACCGGTATCTCATACAAGACAAAGGTGTCAAAAACATACAATGTAGACAAGATAGCCTCTTCAACAAATGGTGCTAGGAAAACTGGAAATCCATATGCAGCAAAATGAAAATAAACCCCTATCTCTCACCCTGCACAAAACTCAACTCAAAATGGATCAAAGACCTAGGAATTAGGCCAGAGACCCTGCACCTAATAGAAGAAAAAGTAGGTCCCAATCTTCATCATGTGGGCCTAGGATCAGACTTCCTTAACATGACTCCCAAAGCACAAGAAATAAAAGCAGGAATCAATATTTGGGATAGAGTCAAACTAAAAAGGTTTTTCTCAGCAAAGGAAACAATCAGCAATGTGAAGAGAGAGCCTACAGAGTGCGAGAAAATCTTTGCCACACACAGGACAGATAGAGCACTAATCTCTAGAATATATAAAGAACTAAAAAGTCATTGCTCCAAGAATACAAATAACCCAATCAATAAATGGGATAAGGAATTGGGCAGACACTTCACAAAAGAGGATCTACAAGCAATGAACAGATATATGAAAAAATGTTCAACATCCCTAGTCATAAGAAAAATGCAAATCAAAAGTACCCTAAGATATCATCTCATCCCAACTAGAATGGCTATTATCAAGAATATAAGCAAGAATAGGTGTTGGTGAGGATGTGGGGAAAAGTTACACTCATACGTTGTTGGTGGGGTTGCAAATTGATGCAGCCACTCTGGAAAGCAGTGTGGAGATTCCTTTGAAAATTCGGAATGGAACCACCATTTGACCCAGCTCTCCCTCTCCGTGGCCTACACCCAAAGGGCTTAAAATCTGCATACTTCAGTGATGCAGCCACGTCAATGTTTCCAGCAGCCCAATTCACTATAACTAGATTATAGAACCTATCTAGATGCCCTTCAATAGAGGAATGGATAAAGAAACGTGGTATATATACACAATGGAATATTATTCAGCCATAAAGAATAATAAAATTATGATATTTGCAGGTAAATGGATGAAAATTAGAGAAGGTCATGTTAAGTGAAATAAGTCAATTCCAAAAAACCAAAGGCCAAATGATCTCTCTGATAAGTGATTGATGACACATATTGGGAGTGGGGGGAGGGTTGGGAAGAATGGAGAAGGGATGGATTGTATAGAAGAAAATGAGGGGTGGGGAGGGGGTGGGGAAGGAAAGATAATAGAATGAGACAAACATCTGTACTCTATGTATATGTATAAATATGCAAATAGTATGATTCTACTTTGTGTACAACCAGAAAAATGGTAGTTGTACTCCATTCGTGTACAATGACCAAAAATTAATAAATTAGTTAATTAATTAAAAAATAAAACAAAATATGGAGAGACATAGAAAATCTTGGGATACTATCAAAGATACTATCACAGACACAATGGGACTCTCATAAAGAGATGAGAAAAAGAAAGTATCATGGAAATATACTTAAAGGAATAATGACAGAAAATTTCAAATCAAATTTCATGAAAAACATTAACGTCGACTTTTTATAAAAATAATGGAACCAAAACCCATTGGGATGACATCTTCAGAGTACTAAACAAAAAACACTTATAACCAAGATTTCTTTTCCAGCAAACTCTCCTTAAAATTTTAACTATAATCTAAGATATTTCCAAATAGTAATACTTAAATAATGTATGTCCACAAGAACTACTGATAAGTCCTTCAGGCTGAAATTATAAGACATTAAGTGATAACTTGAATGCACATTAAGAGATAAGGACTAAGGATAAGGTAACTAAACAGGTAAATGTAAAATACAGTAAGCCAAATAATGGCCCCATACATGCCCAAATATTTGTAACCTATGAATGTTAAAGTTACCAAAAAAGAAACTTTGAAGGAATGATTAAACTCAACATCTTGAGATAGCGATATTATCCTGGATTACCAGGTTGAGCCCTAAAAACTATCATAAGTGTTCTTATAAGAGGAAGAGAGAGAATTTTGAGACACAAGAAGAATCAATATGAAGATGAAAATGGGGAGAGAATTGAAACTACCAATCTGATGGTTTGAAGAAGAAAGAAGAAGACATAGACCAAATAATACAATGAATTTAGCTCTAAATGCCGAAAAAGTAGCTGGATGTAGTGGCCTACTCCTTTATATTCCTAAATACTCCCAGGTATTTGGGAGGTGAGGCAGAAGGTTCAATTGAGTCAGAGTTTGAGACCAGCCTGGGGAATAGAAACTGTCTCACATGATGAAAGAAGGAGAGAAAGAGAGATAGATAGATAGAGATATATATATATAGAGAGAGAGAGAGAGAGAAAGAAAGGAGAAAAGGAAGGAAGGAGGAAGGGAGGGAGGGAGGAAAGGAAGAGGTAAATTGGAAAAGGCAAGGAAAGGGATTCTCCCCTAAGTTCTCTAGAGGTTCTATGGTCCTACTGTCCACTTGATTACAGCTCTACTATTTCAAATTTCTCACTTCCAGCACTATAAGAGAATAAATGAATTTCTGTTGTTTTAATTCACAGTTTTTGGTAATTGTTTCAACTACAATAGTAACTAAATACAAATTATATAAATATTTATGTGTAGCTCTTTCCTCTCCTATTTGATTTAGAAGAAAACAACATAAAATTATAATTACCAAGCAGTGTTTATGGGTTTATAATGGATAAATAAGTAATTTCAATGAAATTAATAGCACAAAGAAGGAAGGAGAGAATGGAGTTACATATTATAGCAAAAATCTTGCTTCCCATTGGATCAAAGTTAGAATTGATACACAGTAGATTTTTATGATGTTAATTGTAATCCCCAGGGAATCCACTAGAAAAAAATTTTCAAAATTTTGTTAAAGAAACAAGAGAAGTAAAAAGATAAACAAAAATACCTTTTTTTTAAAACATTTTTTTAGATGTTGATGGATGTTTATTTTATTTATTCATTTATATGTGGTGCTGAGAATCGAACCCAGTGCCTCACACATGCTAGGCAAGTTCTCTACCACTGAGCCCCAACTCCAGCCCCCCAAAATAACTTTTTAAAAATAATATAATAGTGGGAAAATAGGGGAACAAAACAAATATTAGACCATAATGAAATTCTATATATACTTAAAAGAATTGAAATTATACAAAAGATATTCTCTGATCACAAAGGAATTAAAGTAGTGACCAAAAAAGTTAAGAAATCTGGAAAACCTACAAATGTTAAACTACAAATGTTGTTTAAGAAATTAAGCAATATATTCCCATTTCAGCAGCAGAAATCATTAGATAAATTAGAATATGTTTTAAAAAACAGAAGCACAGCATTTCAAAACTTATATGTATAGTAGAGCATTACTTAGATGAATATATGTACCTTAAACCCTAAATCAAAAACCTAAGCTTCCACTTTAAAAAAGAAACTAGCTAAGCACAGTGTCACATACCTGCAATCCCTCTGGCTTGGGAGGCTGAGGCAGGAGGATCACAACTTCAAAGCCAGCCTCAGAAACTTAGCAAGTCCCTTAGCAACTTAGTGAGACCCTGTATCTAAATAAAATATAAAAAATGGGCCGGCTCAGTGGCTCAGTATTTAAGCACCCGTGGGTTCAATCCTGGGAACTCCACTCCCCCCCCAAAAAAAAAAACGCTCGAAAAAGAAAACAACTTAAATTGAAGAAATAAGAAGGAAAGGAATAGTAAAGATTGGATTGGAAATAAATTTATAACAGAGGACAAAATATCAAGGAAACTAAAACTGGGTTCTTTGAAAATATTTATCTTTAAAAACTGATAAAACTTCAGCTAGACTGATCAAGAGAGAAAAATGAAGATTGAAACTACTAAAATCAAAAATAAAAGATGAAAAATCAGTCCTAACCCTGTAGATAAAAACTTATAGAATAATACTATGAACGACTGCATGTCAACAAATAAGACAAGATAGTTCCAAGAATGAGAAAAAGTGCCAAAAGTGACTTAAAAGGAAACAGAGACAAATAACATCACAGAAAAATGTCAGAGTATAGGACTCCAGGGCTCTATAATGAGCATTTGGTGAGCCTGGAAAAAAAAAAGTAAGAATCAACTTTCTTAGAACTCTGGAATTCTGTCAAAAAGTTGTAACAAGTAGATAGAAACTTGGCAAAGAAAGATACTGCTGCTTTGTAGGGAAAAATTTTAAATTATCTCCCTACTATGTCCCAGATTGGCAGTGAAATTTGATGGCAGCCTGTTCTCTTGGTTTAGATTGCTAATGCTAGAGATAGGGATTTGTACTTAATTTCAGAGAATTATAAAATTGTGGGATGGGGCCATCTTGGAAGTTCTCTGGAGGACCAGACTGGGAGCACTTCTAGGACTACAGTTGGGTTGACTTTCTGGTTGGCATTTCCCCAAAAGCATTTAAGGCCCCACATATCGGCCACAGCAGTCCAGGGAAAGTGACAACACACAGGACAGCAATAAATATAATGATAATCCTGGGAAGTGAGAGTTTGTGAAAGAAGATATGTGGAGAAACAAGCATTTAGAAAACTTTCACATATACTATGGGATTATGAATACCATATACATAAATACCAAGAGTGGGACCACATATTGGGCCAACACCAGAGAAGATCTAGGAATTCACTTTGAGCTGACCTTCAGGTTCTAAACAAGCTGAAGATAAAACATTGAAATATGTCCCAACTCAAAGCTTATCTGCAAAGACTGAGACAGTCTTTCCTTCTTTCTTTTCCCCATTGTGTTGGCTTTACACTTTTAAAATACCTGTACAAAGAGAAGCCCACAAATAAGCTAATAAAACACTGACTTCAGAGGCTACACATAACAAAGAATATATAATTTACAGAAGTAAATTAAAAGGGTAACAAAAAAGCAAATGATAACTCACAATAAAGGTCAACAATAAAACTTAGGGAAGGGGAAGAATCTGATAGCAAGAGTGTACATATTATAGCCAAAATATAAAAATTCCAACAAAATTTGATTAGGCATACAAAGAACAAACAGAAAAATACCAATTTACAGGAAAGGAATAAATTATTTGGAACTATACCTTAGAAAGTTTATATATTGTACCCAGTAGACAATATTTTTTGTGGAACTGGGGATAGAACCCAGTGATGCTCTACCACTGCACTGCATCCACAGCCCTGTTAATTTAAAAAAAATTCAGACAAGGTCTTGTGAAGTTGATGAAACTGTTCTCAAACTTGAACTCTTCCTGCTTCATCCTCTGGATTCTCTGGGATTATAGATGTGCAGCATGGTGCCTGGCTTAGACAAATATTTTTAATCAATTGTCTTAAATATGCTTTAAAAAGCTAAAGGAAATCATTGATAAAGGATAAAATGAAATGGGAAGAATGTCTCTCCAAATACAGAATATCAGCAGAAAGATAGAAATAAAAAGA
Source organism: Glaucomys volans (assembly GCA_020662805.1). NCBI lineage: Eukaryota > Metazoa > Chordata > Mammalia > Rodentia > Sciuridae > Glaucomys > Glaucomys volans. The sequence continues at coordinate 69,769 of JAJEJO010048255.1, read as the reverse complement.
GAGAAATAATAAGATAGTTTCTGGAGCTAAATAGTGCAATGCCTGAAATGAAAAACTCACTAGAGGGCTAACAACAGATATGAGCAAGTAGAAAAAAGAATCAATGACCTCGAATATAGGCCAATTGATGTTATGTGTAAGAAGAAGGAAAGAAAAAGTATGCGTAAAAATGAACAGAGCCCAAGAAACCTGTAGGACTCCGTGAAGCAGGGGCAGGGGGGGAAAGTAGGTGGGCACAATGGTACACACCTGTAATCCCAGTGGTTTGGGAGGCTGAGGCAGGAGGATTGCAAGTTCAAGTCCAGTCTCAGCAACTTAGCAAGACCCTATCTAATAATTAAATAAACAAATACTGAAAAACACTCAATCTTAATGAAAAATACTAATCTATGTTTCCAAGAAGTTCAATGAACTGCAAACAGAATAAACTTAAAGAGATAAAAAAAGTCACATTTTAGCCATGTTTGGGTTAGGTAGTGGTTTCTAAAACGTGGAATAAATAAGGAAGGAAAAGGAAGAAAAGCAAGCAGGAGACAACCATAGTAGTCTGTTAAAAAGTAGTCTGTTGATAAAGCTTTACCTGCAGTCCATATTAAAACATATTTTAATGCTTTCATTGCTAGCTATCTGACATTCTCCTTCAATGATTAAAAGCCAAATGTAGGAGAGTAGGTTTCCAGCTTGGGGAGAGGTCAACAGAGATGGCAAGAAGGAAGTTGGTGAAATCAGTGTGGGGTACATGGACTTTGAGGTCCTTAGGGGACATGTAGGCAATGATATTCAATAGACAGTTGGCAAGGTAGGACATATTTGGGGAGGGAATACTCTAGACAAACAGACTGGGGAGTTGTTGGTGTTTAGAGGGAAGCAGATGATATTGCCAGAGATTATATGTGAGTTGAGGAAAGAAGAGGCTGAGAAAGAAACTCAGGGAATATTGCTATTTAGAGCGACAGCTCCCTGACATCCACCACCTCCAGGCTCTGGAGCTAGCTTTTAAAGTGATTGTGGGGTTCAGGAACTGAATGCTCTTTGCAAAGCTGGATAACTTCTCTGATGAGCTTTCACATCTGTAAAGAGCATCTGAGAAGAATGCTATGCAAGTATGCTGTTAGATGCTCCAGGTAAAGCACCTGGGTTCAGAAAGCCAACGCTTTCTCTTCTCCGCAAAGTCGCTTTCCTTTTGTCATACACCCACAAAGTCGGTAGCCCCCTAGTACCTCTGGGATGGGGGTAGAGGGGAGGTGGGGAGGGTGCATAGGGGAGAATCCAGTTAGGGTGATGCACTGTTCATGTGACTGGCTTGGAGCCAACGTGGGCACCAGTCCCCACGCCTGACAACCCTGCGGTGCCGTCCTGGACCCTAAGCCCACGCAGAGACATCTTTTGAAGCTGCTTTGGCTACTGCGAGCCCGAGGAGGCACAAGCCTGTCCCGGGTCCTCGCAGGTCAGTACAAAGTCGGGAGCTGCCAGCTGACCCAGGGCAAGGGTGGAGATGCAGCAGCGGACAGAGGACGGGGGAAGGGATAAATGAAATTCAAGAGGAGGGGTGCGCGCAGCAGCAGAGGATTGGAGGGAGGAGCCTGCAGAGATCCCGTTGCCTTCTCGATCCCCACATTCCTCCATCCATTTTAGAGTAAACCATGGTGGTGCATGAGGGGGTTGCCCCTGCAATGCGACAGTGAAACGTGGACGCATTCTGGGGATAACCCCCTCTCACCCTCTGCGCCTATGAAATAAATTGAATGACCTGGGCGAAAGGGGGATGAGTTGGGCCGGTCACCTTTGGGGACGGGCGCACATAGACCCAAACATAGTGGAAACCAGGATGTGGAAAACATCCTGGTTTGGTGCTCACAGCCTGAAAAGAAATGGCGGCTGGGTTTGGGAGGGGGTAGCAGAGAAGGTTTGGTGAGGAGGGCCTGGATTCTGGTGAAGGAGGCAAGTCTCTGTCAGTCCTGAGCGCCCCGCCTGGCCCTGCATCCTGTCCGCAGGTCTGCAAGTCTGTTTGTTCCCATCTCTCCAGGAGGCCTGAGGAGTGGAGCGACCAGCCCAGGATCCCAGTAGGTCAGCAGAGGGTGGAGGGGAGGGAGCATGGACAGGGACCCAGAAGGGGTGAGAGTGCAGAGGACATGACCCAGGCAGACTGTGGGACCCACCGCCCGCCCCCACCACATGGAATACACGCACTTTGCCACGCTGAAGCGGCATGGAGAAGGTGGCAGGGCCTGCCAGGGAATGGTTGGCTCTCTGTGGGGGAGGAGTGTGGGGTAAGGGCCCTGCAGAGGCGCACTTGGAGGCCTGGGCCAGCTTAGGGGAACCCTCATGAGGGAGGGATGAAATACCCTGAACACCTGCCTCACACCCCCAGGCCTTCAGACTCCCATGTCTCCTTTTTGTCTCCTCTTCTCTCCATCCTTACTCCCCACGACAGGAGGAGGGGAAATCTCGACATGGAAAAACCCTACCGCAAAAACGAAGGAAAACTGGAAATCGAGGAAAAGCCAGAAGACGAAGGAGAGGTTGAAGATGAAGGAAAGTCAGATGAAGAAGAAAAGCCAGAGAGGAGGGGAAGCCAGCAAGGGAGGGAAAGCCAGAGGATGAGGGAGAGCCACATGAGGAGGGACAACCAAAAGATGGGGGCAAGGCAGAAAAGCAGGGCAAGTCAGAAGGTCAGAGCAAACCACCAGGTGAGGGCAAGCCAGAATCCCAGGCAAAGCCAGCCAGCGAGCCGCGGGCGGCCGAAAAGCGCCCAGCTGAAGATTATGTGCCCCGGAAAGCAAAAAGAAAAACAGACAGGGGCACCGACGATTCCCCCAAGGACTCTCAGGAGGACTTACAAGACAGGCATTTGAGCAGTGAGGAGATGATGAGAGAATGTGCAGATGTGTCAAGGGCTGCTTTCCCTGGTAGATACTTGCCAGGCCCTGTGCTTTAACCTTAAGCTGATACTTTGCTTTAGGTGTCACTCTTGTTACCAGCAGCCTTTCAATGCAACTACAGTGCTCTGTCTTTGGAGGTTCTGTTCATGATTCCTAACCGTCTTCTCTGTTTGTTTGACTTTGTTTTAGAGATTAAATATTTTGTCTTCATTGTCTGATGTTCTGTCTTCCAAGTGATCTATTCTGTTAGTTATGTTTTCTATTGAATTTTTAATTTGGTTTATTGTTTCCTTCATTTCCTTGTTTCCTTCAAGGATTTCTGTTTGTTTGTTTTGTTTTGTTTTTTTCAGAACTTCTGTCTCTTTATGATTTTTTGTTTCCTGCAATTGCTCTATTAGCTGATTATCCATAGCCTGCATTTGCTCTCTCGTCACAATGTTCTCTTCTTGGATCATTTTAATCATGAACATTCTGATCTCCCTTTCTGACATGCCTTCTACCATGCTATCATTGGGTTCTCTTGATATATCATCTAGGTTTGTTTGGGACACTTTTGTCCTATGTTTTCTCATGTTGCTTTTGTATCGTCCCTTCTAGCAGTGTGAATCAGAGGGATTACAGTGTCCCTCTTTATAAAGACTTATAGTGTCCCTGCAGATTTCCAATACCTCACCTTGAAGAGATTATTATTAGCAGTACCCCATATAAACAATATGTGTCCTTAAACCATATAGAACCTATTTAGACATTAACTGTGTTATAATATACAGAAATGAGTTCAAATTATCTACTGAATAATCAATAGGTTTGTAATAAGGACTGCAATTTCAAATAGCAGAAAAAGAAGATGCTGAGTGGTTTAGAATATAACATTAATGAGATAGGAAGTGAATGTATCGAGGTACTATGTCATAGGAATTGTGAGAGTGGAATTAAAGGAAATAAGTTTTTAGCGTGAGAAAAGAGAATGAGTCTCCAAGGGCACAGCTATATTAGAGGGTGATAGAATGATAAGGATATTAATAAGAAAGAAGTGGGAATGTAGTAAGTATATTAGGAATAATTGTAATATTACTATTTAGAAAAAAGAAAAAGAGAAAGAAAGTTCTTCAGTATAATTATATTGTACTATTCAAACCTCCTATTGTTCAGTAGTCTGATGCCTGTCAGGTACTTGGTAATGCTGTGTCCCAAGAAGGGTGCTGTCCCACTGCCTGTAGTGACATTTAGTACAATCACAATATTGTACCACATATCTATCTTCAATATATTTCCATCATCCTAAAATAAAATTCCTCACCCATTACCCTCTTCCCTAGTCCTGGGAAACTAGCTATCTATATTATATCCTCTAGGACTCTCTAGTAGAAAGGCCATAACAAAATACCACACATTGGGTGACTTAAATAATGAACATTTATTTTTCACAATTCTGTGGGCTGAAAGTTCAAGATCCAGGTTTCCAGAGTGTTGATTTCTTCTGACGCCTGTTCTCTTTTTTCTTTTCTTTCTGTGAAATCACATAGCCTTTGCTCTGTTTAAAGCACATTCTGGCTGCCTCTTTCTCCCCTTTCAAACACTGTATACTTTTATTGAATATGCCATGATGTATTGATAGATGTACTCAGTGTGGGAAGGCTGAATCAAGCTATTTAACATATGCATTAACTTACATACTTACATTAACTATGAACTTTTTTGGTGGAAATAGCTGAAGTCTACTGTCTTAGAAATTTACAAATATATAATACTGTGTCATTAATTGTACTTACCATGTTGTTCAATCAATCTCTTGAAAATATTCCTCCTAACTGAAACTCTGTGCCTTTGGCCAATAGCTCTTAAACCCCCAATCCAATCCCTAATAATCTTCATTTTACTCTGGTTCCATGAGGTTTTTGTTTTTGTTTTTGTTTTTGTTTTTTTGAACTCTTAGATGAATAACTTATTTTTTATCTTTTTCAATTTATTTATTTTGATTCATTGTACACAAATGGAGTATAGCTGTTGTTTCTCTGGTTGTACACAAAGTAGAGTCTCACCACTTGTGTACTCATACATGTACATAGGGTAATGTTGTTTGTGTCATTCTGTTATTGTTCTTACCCCCTCCCTGATCCCACCCCCCTTTTTTCCCTACGCAATCCATCCTTCCTCCATTCTTGCCTCCTCCCACTCTGCATGAGTTTTATTTTTAAAGATTTCACATGGAAGTGAGGTCATGCAAGGTTTGTCTTTCTGTGTCTATTTTATTTTAACATAAGTAGGTTCATCCATGTTGTTACAAATTACAGGATTTTCTTTTAAAGACTGAATAATATTCCATTGTATATATATACCATATTTTCTTTATGCATTCATCTAACAATGGGCACACAGGTTGTTTCCATATCTTGGCTCTTGTGACTAATGCTTCACTGACCATGGGAGTGTAGGTATCTCATTTGCATACCAATTTCATATCCCTTGGATATATATCTAGTACTGGGATTTGTGGATCATGTGGTGGTTTTACTTTTACTCTTGAGCAATCTCCATATTTTTTTGATAATGGCTGTCCAATTTGAATTTATACCAACAATATACAAGATTATCTTTTCTCTGCATCTTCACAAAAGATGCATCTTTTATCCGTATGATGGTACCATTTCTAATAGGTGTGAAGTGACATTCCATCCATCATTTTATTTCACATTTCCCTGATGATCAGTGATATTGAGCATTTTCTCATTATCTGTTGGCCACTCTTATGTCTTTTTTTTTTTTGAAAGGTCTATTCAGGTGCTTTTTTCATTTTAAAGGGTTATTTGTTTTCTTGTAATTGGGTTGTTTGATATGTGTGGTATGGTTTGGATGTAAAGTGTCCCCCAAAAGCTCACATGCGAGACAATGCAGGAAAGTTCAGAGGAGAAATGATTGGGTTGTAAGAGTTCTAACACAATCAGTGGATCAATCCTAAATGGGATTAATTGAAGTGGTAGGTGTGGCTGGAGGAGGTGGGGAATTGGGGCATGGCTATGGGGGCATATTTTTTGTATGTGGAAAGTGGAGTCTTTCTCTCTCTCTGCTTCCTTATGACATGAGATGGTTCTCTTCTGCCATGATGTTCCACCTCACCTTGAGCCCCGAGGAATGGAGCCAGCCTTCTATGGTCTAAGACTTCTGAAACTATGAGCCATCAAATAAGTTTTTCCTCCTCCATAATTGTGCTGGTCAGATCATTTAGTCACAGGAGCAAAATAGCTGACTAAAATAGTGTGTAGATGGACACAATACCTTTATTTAATTTATTTTTTATATGTGGTGCTGAGGATCAAACCCAGTGCCTTATACTTGCTAGGCAAGCATTTTACCAGTGAAATACAACCCAAGGCCAAGTACCTTATAAATTTTGAATACTAATCCTATATTACATGTATGACTTGTAAATACTTTCTCCCCTTCTGTGGGTTGTCTCTACATTCTGTTTATTGTTTCCTTTTCTGTACAAAGCTTTCAATTTGATGTAACCCCCTTTATCTCTTTTCATTTGTTACCTGTAATGTAGGAGTCATAACTAAAATTACTCCCCAAATTACATTGCCCAGATAAATGGTATTGCCTTTTCCCTACATTTTCTTCTAGTAGTTTTACAGGATAAGGTCTATGTTTAAGTTCTTGATCTATTTTTAGTTACTTTATATAGGATATGACACAAAGTTCTAATTTCCTTATATTCCATGTGGTAATCCAGTTTTTCCAGCACACTTTATTGAGGAATACCTGTAGTGTATTCTTGTCAACTTTGTAAAAAATAAATTGACTGCAAATGTGTGAATTTGCTTCTGGGGTTTCCTTTTATCTCATTTGTTTATTTTTAGACCAGTACTATGCTGTTTTGATTCCTATGACTTTTTAAAAAATGGGTATTGGTATTTTATTATATTTAATGCTTTTATTATTGCATTATAGTTATACATAATAGTCAGGCTCATTCTGAAATAATCTTGTGTGTATGAAATTTAATTTGCTCCATTTGAGGGCCTGGTGCTCCTCTTTTCCTCCCACCCATATTCCTTTCCCTCTATCCTATTGGTCTTCCATTTATTTATTTATTTATTTACTTGTTTATTTATTTATTTTTAATTGGTGCTTTATAAATATGCATGAAGGTGAAATTCACTGTGATATATTTATTAATGCACATAATGTAATTTTGTCAAATCTCTTTCACATTACTTCCCTTTCCTGTCCCTCCTACCTCCCCTTCAATCTCCTTCTACTTCACTGATCTCTCCTCTATCCTAATGATATCCAAACCCCTGTTTTCCTTTACTTTGCTCTAGTGTATGCATGTGAGAGAAAACATTTGACCCTTGACTTTCTGAGTCTGGTTTATTTCATTTAATATGACATTCTGTATTTCCATCCATTTACCCACAAATGCAATAATTTTATTTTTCTTTATGGTTGAGAGAAACTACATTGCATATATATACTACATTGTGTATATATACCATTCATCTACTGAAGGGTACCTGGGGCTATTCCATAATGTAGTTATTGTGAATTGTGCTGCTATAAACTTGATGTGGCTGTATCACTATAGTATGTTGATTTTAGTTCTTTTGCATAAATATCATGGAGTGGAATAACTAGATCATATAGTGGTTTCATTTCTAGTTTTCTGAGGAATCTCCACACTGTTTTCCAGTGTAGTTTTGCTAATTTGCAGTCCCAGCAACAATGTACAATTTTATGAGTGTATCTTTTTCCTGAAATCCTCACCAGCATTTATTATTTATATTCCTAAGAATTGCCATTCTGGCCAGAGTGAGATAAAACCACAGTAGTTCTGGTTTTCATTTCCTTGATTGCTAGAAATTTTGAACATATTTTCACATACTTGTGGGCATTTTGTATTTCCTCTTTTGAGAAATGTCTGTTTAGTTGTTTTGCCCATTTTTTGTTTGGGTAATTTGTGTGTGTTAAACTTTTTGATTTCTTTATGTATTTGGATGGTAATCCCTTATTAGATGAGTAGCTGGCAAATATTTTCTCCCATTCTGTAGGCTCTTGCTTCACAATCATTTTCTTCATATGACTTTGGTGAAATCAGGTAGTGTAATGACTCAATCTTTGTCCTTCTTGAAGATTGCTGTCACTATTTGTGGTCTTGTGCATTTCCACATGAATTTTAGAATTTTTATGTCTATTTCTGTGAAAAGTGCCATTGGGATATTGGTAGGGATTTCATTGATTCTGTAGATCACTCTGGGTAGCATAAATATATTATAAATATTAATTTTTCCGACCCAATAATACAAATATCTTTCTATTTATTTTTATCTTCAATTTATTTCATTATGGTTTTCAGTGTATAGATCTTTAACCTCCATGGATATATTTATTCCACAGTATTTTTTTAGTTTTATAACTATTATCAATGGGGCTATTTTCTTCTTTTCATTTTCAGAAACTTTGATATTGTGTATAGAAATGTAACCAGACCATATCAAGATGGTGGCAGAGTTAAGACCCTCTTGTGATTATTTCCTCACAGAAACACCAATCTGAAAAGCTATTCACGCACAAATTTGACTTCACAAGAGCTAAGAACACATGTTGAGAGATAATAGTACCTGGTTTATAATAACAATAAGAAGAAGAAAAGACACATTGAAGTAGATAGGAAGTACAAACTTGCTTGCGTCATCCTTTACCAAACTCCAACTAATGAAGCATGAAGACAGAAACCTCTCTCTTGGGAGAGGAAAGTGGAATTAAGTCAAGCCTATATTCTTACAACCCAGTACTAGACCTGACACAGAGAAACCCAGAGTCTCACAGTTCCTGCCCTAGAGCAGTACTCACAAATGGATCCTTGGACCCACCTTAACCTGGTAGAGAAGAGACTGCCTTCCCCGCCCTTCCCCAAAATACAGATAGTGCAGTCCAGAGAAAGCCTGCATCTACTGGGCAGTAAGACAAGGGAGTAAGCATGGAACTTTGACTTTGCTCTTAATACCAGACTGGTGATACTCAATACCAGGTAAATCCTAACAGTCTCTGTCTATAGGCCAGGGCCATGGATAGAGAGAGAGCCTTATGCCCTGACCCAGTGCCAGATAGAGACCTGCTCTTCCAGTGGGATGAACTAATATTCTAGTACATATCACCTCTCGGACTTAAGAAATCTCAAGCAACAAATACACCATAGCAGATGGCCCTCAACAGAAATACAGACCTTGATGTAGCCTTTGTGCTGTACTGGTCTTTGAGGGCTATAGGTTCTAGGTCTGACCCAATGTTGTAGCACTGGCAACAGCACAAGTTACTTTATTGCTCCCCCAGCCTCAAGCAACATGACATATTATCACTGTCTCTATGGGAGAAAAGCTAGGATATTGTTATTTCTTGGAAGCCTGTGTCTGTTCCCTCCATGGTGATGCCCAGAATAAGGTAGAATACTGTGTATCTGACCATAGGACAGTGATTGTGCATGAGGTTTCTGGGTTTGCCCCAGCCCCAGGTGGAGGGTTGCAAGGATGGACTACTATTTTTAGTAACTCCCGCAGTTGATTCTGAATAATACACCAACTACAGGTTTGTGACAAACTTGGACTTGAGGTTCCCCTCTTGTGCTGAAACATGACACACAACAGTAAGATTTATGGCAAACACAGACTAAGGGCACCATCTAGTGCTCAAATAGCAGCAGTGATTACAGGTTCAAAGAAAACTACTTAGAATTAATTTCGGGAGGAACAGGCAAAAAACATATTATTAGTCTGGAATAAGTACTTAGTCCTTCCATGAACAGATACTTTCATATGCCAATAAGCATCAAAAATTTTCAGGGAATCATAAACTCACCTATTGAACAAAATAAAGTGTCAGAAACAAATTATAAAGCAATTGATATGTATAAACTCCCTAAGTTAGAATTTAAATGAGTTCTTTTAAGGAAATTCCACAAATATCAAGGTGATAGAGAACCAATTCAGAACTCTTTTCAGTAAAACTTAATGGAGACTGAAGTAATTCAGAAACACATATTATTGAGCTGAAAAGCATACTCAGCATACTAAACAAAATCTAAAACTTAATGGCATCAACAGCAGAATAGATTAAACAGAAGAAAGGATAAGTGAGCTTAAAGACAGGCTATTTGAAAATATACAGTTATAGGAGAAATATAACAAAGAATGAGGATAAATGAAGAAAGCTTACAAGAAATTTTGAACAGAATTGAACGAAAATATTCAGGTTATTGGGAATCAAGAGGGACTTGATAATGCTAAAGATGTAGAACACATTTACAAAGAGAAAATAATAGAAAACTCTTCAAACTTACAGAAAGATACAAAGGTCCAAGCATAGAAAGATCAAAAGTTACCAGTCAGATTAAACTCAGTTAAGGTCTAGTCAAGACTTCAACAGTTCAAGACAGAGAAGATGCTTAAAGCATCAAGAGAAAAACCAATAATGCATGAGGGATTCCAGTTTGCCTGAAATCAGACTTCTCTGAAGAAATATTATAGATCAGAAGAGAGTGAGATAAGAATCGTGCTATCTGCTGAAGGAAGAATACTGTCAACCAAAAATACTGTACATAGCAAAATTATACTAAATGAAGGGGAGACAAAGGCATTCTCAAATAAATATTGAGAGAATTTATTATCACCAGACCTGTCCAAGAAGATGCAATAAATGGAGTTACCCAAATGGAAAGAAAGAAATGTTACTGAGTAAGAGGAAAAGTGCAAAAAGTATAAAACTCACTGGTAAAAAGCAACTATCCTGACATATTCAGAATTCTCTAATATTGTAAATATGGTAATGCAAACTACTTTGTTCTAATATGAGTATTAAAAAATTAAAATATTAACAATTACATGAATATGTTAAGAGGAAGGCAACATAACAAGATACAAAATTGGATATCAAAAATTCAAAATGAGGGGAGGAATGGAGTATAAGAACGGAGGTTTTGAGAGTCTAGCCGTCTAGGAAGCCGCGGGTCACCCAGCAGGGAGCAACTGCCTGGCCTTCGCTGGACCTCAAAGAGCGGGGCTTGGGCGCTGACAGGATGCCTCTGTTCACCACCAACCCCTTTGAGCAAGATGTGGAAAAAGCCACAAATGAATACAACACCACAGATGACTGGAGTCTTATTATGGACATATGTGACGAAGTTGGAAGCACTCCTAATGGAGCAAAAGATTGCCTAAAAGCCATAATGAAAAGGGTAAATCATAAGGTTCCTCATGTTGCTCTGCAGGCATTAACTCTTGTGGGGGCTTGTGTGGCAAACCGTGGAAAGATATTTCATTTAGAAGTATGTTCCCGTGATTTTGCAACAGAAGTACGTGCTGTGATAAAAAAATGAGGCTCATCCTAAAGTATGTGAAAAACTGAAATCTTTAATGGTGGAATGGTCAGAAGAATTTCAGAAGGATCCCCAGTTTAGTCTTATATCTGCAACTATTAAATCTATGAAAGAAGAAGGAATTACTTTTCCTCCAGCAGGTTCTCAGACTGTCTCAGTTGCTGCCAAGAATGGAACGTCATTGAACAAAAACAAACAAGATGAAGACATAGCTAAAGCTATCGAATTATCTTTGCAAGAGCAGAAACAACAACACAGAGACAAAATCTTTATATCCATCTGCAGAAATTCAGTTAAATAATAAGATTGCACAAAAAGTGAGAGCTTTATATGATTTTGAAGCCGTCGAGGACAATGAACTCACCTTTAAACATGGTGAAATCATTATTGTTTTGGATGACAGTGATGCCAATTGGTGGAAAAGAGAAAATCACAGAGGAATAGGTCTCTTCCCATCTAATTTTGTAACAACTAATTTAAACATGGAGAATGAGGCAGTTGTGGACAAATTGAATGTAATTGATGATGATGTGGAGGAAATTAAGAAATCAGAGCCCGAGCCTATTTATATTGATGAGGATAAGATGGATAGAGCCCTGCAGGTACTCCAAAGTATAGATCCAGCAGATTCAAAACCAGATTCCCAAGACCTTTTGGATTTGGAAGATACCTGTCAACAGATGGGTCCAATGATAGATGAAAAACTTGAAGAGATTGATAGGAAGCATTCAGAATTGTCTGAATTGAATGTAAAAGTCCTGGAAGCTCTGGAACTATATAACAAATTGGTGAATGAAGCACCAATATATTCAGTCTATTCAAAACTCCATCCTCCAGCACATTATCCATCTACATCAGCTGGAGTTCCAGTGCAGACATATCCAGTTCAATCACATGGTGGCACCTACATGGGTCAAAACATTCACCAAGTAACTGTTGCCCAAAACTACAGCCTATGACCAGATCATATTGGTTCGCTGAGATCTCTGCCTCCAAGTGTGAATTCCTCAGTAACAACACAACCTGCTCAATCTCCATATTTAAGCACTGGACAAGACACTATTTCCAATCCTCCTTATATGAACCAGAACTCTAACCTTCAGTCAGCTATGGGTACAGCTGCTTACTCACAGCAGATGGGGATGTCTGTGGATATGTCATCTTACCAGAACACTACTTCCAATATGCCGCACCTGGCAGGCTTTCCCATGGCAGTTCCAGCTCAGTAGGTTGCACAGCAGCAAACAAATTGCCATCAGCAACCTCTCCTTGAGAAACAAGCCAAGCATTTTCGTGGAAGTCTTCATAAGTGTCACTCAACCCTTGTGATTCTAATCTGAAAATATTAAAAGGAAACTTTCCCCTTTGAAGTCAAAAGGACCATGAATAAACAAAGCACAAAAACCTAACTTACTCTACAGGCCATAAAAGTTTTTTTCAGTCCAGTTTGTTTGAAGTCAGAGGCAGCTTAAAGATGCTTCCAGTTAGTTTTGTCATATGTTCAAATGTCTCTGAATCTGGACACCCAATAAGTAGCCTTATAACACTAACCAGTATGAGATAGAAGTGAAAAAATTTTACTTTAAAGAAACCATTGTTTCCTCCTAAAATGTCTTGATGAGAGCATTGAAGACCATTGAAGACCTTGAAATATTTTTCATCTGCATATTATGTATTTTTTTACCATTTCCCACACACTGTTGTTTTAAAAGGCAAACATCTTTTTTTGTCTAAGCATTTAATTTGTCAACATACTTCCTTTGGCTCCTTAAATTGCAGTTGTGTTTGCAATGCTGTCAATTTTGCTCTCAGTATTATGTTGAGTAATAATTAGCATATAATTGTCTATTGAAAGGAGCAATTTGGACCGAACAAAAATGTTTTCCTTATTAACAGTGAAAACCATGTAAATGCAGATGTGTAAGAAAACATATAGCTGGTTCCCTATTCATGCCCACCCTGCGCTAAAGAATGCCCATGAAACATTTCCATTCCCTAGGGAAAAACATTTCCTCTTCTACAAGCATCTTTGTACTTAAAATTGCCACTAATATTCTTATCAAACCAGTTTGGCCATTGTCTAATGAAGATATGGTCCATTTATTTTACTTCCTGTGGTATGGTGTGCAGAGATTGTTTCCTTTTTGTGGACTATACCTGAATTTGAGCCATGAGACATACCTAATAATTTGATATGATATAAACCAAGCATGGATGATAAGTATGTTTTTATTGATATGTTATTTTAAAAGAAATGATTCAAATACCATTGCTAATACCATTGTCAAATACCATTGTCATCGTGCCAAGCTGTTGAAAAATATCATCTCCTTTCACAAGTAATTCTGAACTTTTGGAATAATAGCAGGTGATGAATTGATAGAAGGCTATGGATTGATAGTTCAGTCAGTTTTTCTGAAGCCCATGCTTTAAATTAGTTTATAGCTAATAGATTTGACATACTGTAGAAGTTGGTAGAAAACCAATAAGGATTGCTTTCTCTCTTCAAAATTTGCACACTACTTTATTATCTACCAATTTTTTACACAGCACAACATTGACAATGCAAATGCATACACTTACAGATAAATGATATTAGGACTGGGAAAAATAATGGACATAAGTTAATTTTTACAAAGTTAAAACTTTTTCACATGGATGCTAGATTTCTATATTTATTTTTTAAAGAAAATAATCTTTCTACTAAGAATCCATTTGAAGACAGTTCTAGAAATTTTGTCATGTATCTGTTTACAGAAATTTGATTATAAGGATGTTCCTTTTTTGAAGAAACTTTGTTCTAGAACAAAATACTGTATATAATACTTGGTTTATATTTAAAAGGAAAACAAGCAGTATTTGGAAAAAAAAAGAACAGAGGTTTTACATTGGTCCTTTTCTCTTTCTTTTTTGATTTTCCCCTATCTTCATGATCAATGTAATCATTTCAAAATAACTTTCCAAAATCAAAACATATAACAAAAGCATCATGCTAAACAGAAAGCCAAAACCTACCATAGGCACACCAAAATAATAACTGAAGGATTAAAGCATACTATGAGAGCAATGATTTAACCACAAAGGAAGACTTCTAGAGGGAGAAAGAAAGGAAATTTTTTAAATGTAAAAACATAGTAATAAAATAGTTGTAGAAAGACCAGACACTTTACCCAGCAATAATAACCTCAAATATAAATGGATTAGCTTCTTCAATTAAAAGAAAGTATAAATGAATGGATTTAAAAAAACAAGCCCAACTATATTCTGCTCACAAGAAACTTTAAATCAAAAGCAGCAAAAAGAAGCAAGCTATGTCATTATATAGTAATAAAAGAGTTGATTCAGCAAGAAGAATTTTCAATTCTAAATATACATGCACCCAATGTCAGAACAAACAAATGTATAAAATAAATCTTAATAGACCTAAAGGAGAGAAATAGACATCAATGTAGTTATAGTAGGGAATTTTAACATTTCACTTTCAATAAGAGAAAGATCATCCATACAGAAAATCAACAAAGAAACAGCAGAGTGCAACTGTACTCTAAATCAAATGATCCCAAGGAACGTCTACAGAACACTGTTACCATCAGCTGTGAACATAAATTCTTCACAATAGTATATAAAACATTCTCCAGGATAGAGAATACTGTAGGCTCCAAAACAAATTCAAACCAATTTTAGGAATTGGAAATAATGTGAAGTATCTTCTGACAATAATGCCCTAAAACTGAACATCAATAACTAGAAAAGTTTTGGAGACTATAAAAATACATGGAAATTAAACGATATACTCCTAAACAATGAATTGATACAGGAAGAAATTAAGAAGGAAATTTGAAAAATTTCATAAAGCAAATGAAAATAGGAACACTGTATACTAAAGTCTATTGGATACAGCAAAACAAATACTAAGAGAGAAGCTAACAGCACTCAATGTCCGCATTGAAAAAGTAGAAAGATCTCAAAAAACAACCTATCAATATATCTAAAGGATCTAGAAAAAGAATAAATGAAACAGAAAATTATAAGAGGGAAAGAAGTAATAAAGAAATTAGCAATAGAGACTAATAAATTAAACATAAAAGACCAACGAAATGGAGAGTTTGTTTTGAAAAGATAAATTGACAAACTCTTAGATAGACTTACTTAGGAAACAAAGGAGAATGTGCAAATAAAATCAGAGATAAAAAGGAAACATACCACTTGCACAAAATACAAAGAATCATTAGAGATTATTAGGAATAATTACATAACAACAAATTTGATAACTGTGGAAATGAACAAAGTGTTGGACATAAAAACCTTGACAAAATTGAATCATGAAAAAATATAAGACCTATAATTTAAATATAAGTTTAAAAAGAAAGCAATAACAATAAAGGTATTAATTCAGTAAGAAAGACTCTCATAAAACAAAAGCCCAGAACCAAATGGTCTCATTGCTAAATTCTACCAACATTTGATGAAGAAGTAATATCAGTTCTCAAACTATTCCAAAATATTGAAGAAAAGGGAAATCTCCCAAAATCATTCTGTGAGGTCAGCCTAACATTTCCACCAAAATGAGACACACACACACACACACACACACACACACACACACACAAAAGTTATAGGTCAATATCCCTGACAAATACAGATGTAAAAATCCTCAACAAAATATAAGCAAACCAAATCTAATATCATATCAACAAGATTTTTCACCATGATCAAATGGGTTTCATCACAGTGATGGAAGAATGGTTCAACATGTGCAAATCAATAAACAGTATATACCACATCAATAAAATGATGGACAGAAAGCACATGATCATCTGAGTAGATTCAGAAAGGGTTTTTTTTTTTTTTTTTTTTTTTTTTTTGCGGTGCTGGGGATTGAACCCAGGGCCTTGTGCTTGCAAGGCACAGAAAGGGTATTTAATAAACTTCAACATCCTTTCATTATTAAAAAACTGAACAAATTAGATATAAAAGGAATGTTCATCAACATAATAAAGGTCCTATATAGAAAAAACCAACAGCTGAATGGGTAACATCTGAAAACTTTCTCTATAAAATTTTGAACCAAACAAGGATATCTCCTCTTACCACTTTTATTCAGCACAATTCTGGAAGTCCTAGCCAAAGTAATCAGGCAGAAAAATAAATAAGGGCCATCCAAATTGAAAAGGATGAAGACAAACTGTTTACAGATAACACAATCTTTTATAGAGAAAAACTTAAATATTCCACCAAAGAACTATTAGAACTAATAAAATTCTAAATTTGGTGGATACAAAACCAACATACAAAATCAATAACATTGCTATACACCAACAGCAAAACCGAGATCAAAACAATTCCATGAACAATAGCTGTAAAAAATAAAATACCTTGGAAACAACTTAGCCAAAGAGGAAAAAAGATCTCCATAATGGAAATAATGAAACATTGATGAAAGAAATTGAGGAAGACACAAGAAATGGAAAGACATCCTTGATCATAGATTGGAAAAAATCAATATTGTTCAAATGCCCCTATTTCCCAAAGGGATCTATAGATATAATGCAATCCCTTTCAAAATACCACTAACATTCTACATAGAATTACAAAAACTATCCTAAAATCTCTGTAAATCCACCAAATATGTTGAATAGCCCAAGCCATCTTGAACAAAAGGAACAAATCTGGAAGCATTACACTACCTACCTTCAAAATATGCTATGAAGCTTTAGTATTCAAAACATTTTTGGCATAAAAATAAACATAGATCAGTGGAACAGAATATAGAACCTGGAAGTAAACCTATGCATCTACAGACAACTGCTTTTCAACAAAAATGCTGAGAACAAATATGAGGGAAAGAATGGTCTCTTCAATCAGAGATGCCGTGGAGATGCTTCTTCCACAAGAAGAATGAAACTAGATCTCTATCATCATACACACAATAATCTCAAACTGGGCACTGTGGCACACACTGGTAATCCCAGTGGCTCAGAAGGCTGAGGTAGGAGAATGACAAGTTGGAGGCCAGCCTCAGCAAGTTGGCCATGGCCCTAAACAATTAACAAGATCCTGCCTCAAGATAAAAATTAAAATAAAAGGGCTGGGGTTGTGGCTCAGTGTTTGAGTGTGCCTGGGTTCAATCCCTGCTACCAAAAACTAAAAAAAAAAATCTTCAAATGAATCAAAGCTCTAAAGGTAAGACCTGAAACTGAAACTTCTAGAAGAAAATATAGGGAAATGCTTCAGGACATTAGAATGTCCAACTTTTTTGCATGAGACCTCAAAAGCACAAAAAAACCCCCACAAAAATCAAATTAATTACATGACACCAATATCTTTTTCACAGCAAAGGAAACAATCAACAAAGAGATAGACTATGAAATGGGGGAAAATATTTCCAAACCATGCATCTGACAAGGAATTAATATCCTGTATGCAGAAGAAGCTCCAACACAAAACCAAATAATCCATTTAAAAATAGGCAGTAGATAGAAAATAGACATTTCTCAAAAGAAAAATAAATATAGGACATATAAATATAGGTATAAGAAAATGTCCTTAATATTAATAATCATCAGGAAAATGCAAATAAAAACCCTGATGGGATATTACTTCACTCAAGTATGAATGCCTGCTATGAAAAAAGAAGTTACAAGTTCTAATGAGGATGTGGAGAAAAGCGAAAACATGTAGAAAGTCAGTAGGAAAATAAATTAGTATAGCCATTTTGGAAAATATTATGAATGTTCCTCAAAAAAATTCAAAATAGAACACCTATAATATGATTCAGTAACCACACTTGTGGATATACATCCAAAGGAAATAAAGTTGGCATGTCAAAAAACATCTATACTCACATGTTCATTTCAGCATTATTCACAATAGCCAAGAAATGAAAACGAACTAACTGTACATCAACTGATAAATGGATAAAGAAACTTTGCAACAAATACACAACAGAATACTATTCAGACACAAAAAGGATGAAATCCTCTCATTTGTAAAAACTTGGGTGGGACAGGAGATCTTTATATTAAAATAACCCAGGCACAGAAAGGCTAGTGTCACATTATCTCACTCATGTGGGATCTAAAAACTTGATCTCATAGAAGTTGCATATAGAATGTTGGTTACCAGAGGCTGAAGAGAGTAGTGGGGATGGAGGGCTGGAGAAAAGATAAATAACAGAAACTACTAAGTTATAGTTAGATTGATTCTGGTGTTTTAATTTGTACTGTATGGTTGTTATAGGTAATGATAATTTACTGCATATTTTTAAAAGCTAGAAGACAGGATTTTGAATGTTTTCAACATTATCAGTTGATATGTTTACCCCAATTTGACCAATACACAATGTGTGTGTATATATATATATGTGTATATATATATATAAAATATCACATGCAACCCATTAATATATATAATTTATATGTATCAGTTAAAATGTATTGTTTTATATATTGTATTGAAATATTAAAGTAAATAAATATAAAACTTATTCTGATTCATTGTGCACAAATGGGGTGCAACTATCATTTCTCTGGTTGAACATGAAGTAGATTCACACCATTTGTGTAATCATACGTGTACATAGGGTAATGATGTTTATCTCATTCTCTTACTTTTCCTTCCCCCCACCCCTCCCCACTCTCCATTTTTCTCTATACAATCCATCCTCCCTACATTCTTGCCTCCCTCCTACCCCCCCCATTATATATCATCATCCACTTATCAGAGAAATCATTTGGCCTTTGGTTTTGGGGGATTGGCTTATTTCACTTAACATGATATTCTCCAGTTTCATCCATTTCCCTGCAAATGTCATAATTTTATTATTCTTTATGGCTAAATAATATACCATTGTGTATACATATCACAGTTTCCTTATCCATTCATCTATTGAAGGGCATCTAGGTTGGTTCCACAATCTAGCTATTGTGAATTGAGCAGCTATGAACATTGATGTGGCTGCATCACTGTATTAATCTGATTTTAAGTCTTTTGGGTATAGGCCAAGGAGTGGGATAGCTGGGTCAAATGGTGGTTCCATTCTGAGTTTTATAAGGAATCTCCACACTGCTTTCCAGAGTGGCTACACCAATTTGCACTCCCACCAGCAATGTATGAGTGTACCTTTTTCCCCACATCCTCACCAACACCTGTTGTTGCCTGTATTCTTGATAATAGACATTCTAATTGGGGTGAGATGATATCTTAGGGTAGTTTTGATTTGCATTTCTCTTATTACTAGAGATGTTGAACTTTTTTCATATATCTGTTGATTGCTTGTAGATCCTCTTCTGTGAAGTGTCAGCTCATTTCCTTAGCCCATTTATTAATTGGGTTATTTATATTATTGGGGTGAAGTTTTTTGAGTTCTTTATAAATTCTGGATATTAGTACTCTGACATGTGTGGCAAAGATTTTCTCCCACTCTGTAGGCTGTCTCTTCACATTGTTGATTGTTTCCTTTGCTGGGAAAAAGCTTTTTCCTGCTTCTATTTCTTGTGCTTTGGGAGTCATGTTAAGGAAGTCTAGTCCTAGGCCAATCTGATGAAGATTTGGACCTACTTTTTCTTCTATTAGGTGCAGGGTCTCTGGTCTAATTCCTAGGTCCTTGATCCATTTTGAGTTGAGTTTTGTGCCGAGTGAGAGATAGGGTTAAGGTTAGGTTAATATTTTAATATGTCTTAAAATAATATTTAAGATATATTAAAATATTAAGTAAATAACTATAAAACTTAAAAAACAAAGTGTCTGGAAGTTTATTTTGAATGGAAGAATCTAAGATGTGTGCCTATGTAATAGTGAAGGGAAGCTTATTCACAATGTGTTTCCAGTGTTTCCCCCCTCTATAGTGAGTGTGGGTCTATTAAGGTCACAAATCCAATCCCCCCCAAAAGAAAAAAGAAATCAGGTGAGGGGAGGAAGGGGGAAGGAGAAGAGTGTAAGAAGAGGAGGAGGAGGAGGAGTAAGGGAAGAAAAGACATTTGACAATTGACAATCATCTAGTTCATGATATCATTTTTCTTGAACATCTTATACATGATATACATCTCCATCAATTTAAATTAATCCCTAAATATGATTCTACTTAAGACTTTAATAGATATTCATTTTTCAAAAGAATTTAACCTTTATTTTATTTATTTTTTATGTGGTGCTAAGGATGGAACCCAGTGCCTCACATGTGCTAGGCAAGCACTCTACCACTGAGCTACAACCCCAGCCCTCAATAGATATTCTTGACCCTAATTTTGCATTTATGTCCATAAGGTAAATTCATGCTATAAATCTTCATGGCAGTTAGAGAACATGTACATTTCTCCATTTGATAATTTCTACCACTGACTTCCAGAATGTTGTTACCATGCACACTCCAAGTATCAGTGTTTTTCAGCATAACCTGATCAACAGTGGATCAAGTGGATCCATTCTGGCAGATGAAACATGGTAAATTATGTACTAAATTCAACTTCTTGGATTATAAAGTGAGGTGGAATATATTTTTACATGTTCAGTTCTTTTCTAGTAATTACTTTGCTGTATTTCAATGAGATTGCATTTTCTATTCCTAAGGTTAAACTATTACTTCATTAGAATTAATTTCTAATCAGAGAGTTGCTAACTTGCTACTTTGAAGTTCCATAAAAATCCACTGCTGAAGAGGATCTTTCCCCAAAATAATTATTTTAAGCAATCCCATCAAGAACATATCAAGCTGGCTGGGTGCCATGGTGCATGCTGGTAATCCCAGTGGCTGGGGAGGCTGAGGCAGGAGGATCGTGATTCCAAAGCCAGACTCAGCAAAAGTGAGGCACTAAGCAACTCAGTGAGAACCTGTCTGTAAATAAAATACAAAATAGGGCTGGGGATGTGGCTCAGTGATTAGGAGTGCCCCTGAGTTCAATTCCTGGTACCAAAAAAAAAAGAAGAATATATACAGCTGGGTGTGGTAGTGCATGCCTGTAATCCCAGTGACCAGGGAAGCTGAGGCAGAAGGACTGCAAGTTTGAGGTCAGCCTCAGCAGCTTAGTGAAACCCTGTCTCAAAATAAAAAATAAAAAAAGGGCTCAGGATGTGGCTCAGTCATTAAGCAGCCCTGGGTTTATACCTCTCTTTCCACTTCCCTTTCCCCAGGCCCTGCTTCCTTCCCTTTATTGATCTTTCTGCCATTTTCCTATAGTTAATATTTTTTAAAAATTAATTTCTTGTGGATGTATATGATGGTGAGATTCATGGTGATGTATTCACATGTGTACATAGGAAAGTTATGTCAGTACTTGTATATGTTAAAGGCCATGCTTTTGGAGAATATTGAGGGAAAGAGGAAACATGCTTTTTTCTTTTACTGAGTCTAATATTTAGCCCTTCAAGGAGAGTAGTGATGCCCAAAAGGAAAGGTCTTCTTTATAAAACCCCTCCAACCACCATCACAATTTTTATCTCCTTCCAACCTTTCCCTAAATTTGGGAAATCAGGAAATCCAAGTACCTGCCAGTTTAATAGCAGTATCTATAATTTAGCATTTATCATCATGAGTTTTGTCATCCATAAAATATGTGAAGTTGAGCAAACTTCCTGACTTGTTTATGGTGAAAAACAATCCTCAGGGTGAAAGACAACATTTATGATGAAATTGTTTGCAGTACACATGAAAACATCTAGACTGGAAGGGGATGGGTGAAGATAATAGATCACTATGCTCCAAATCTGAACCCCCAGGACAGCAGGGTAAACATCATCTGACATCCAAACCCCACTTTAAACCCCTGGAATCAGAAACTCAGGTATGGGGTTCCCAGCAATCTACTTTCAGGAGTCTTCCAGGTAATTTATAAAACAGGTTAAAGTTTTGAGAAATGGGCAGTATAAAGAAAAACTGAGGTGCTTCAGCTTGTACTCTTCATCTGGCAGTCTCTTTCAACATCTCTACTCTCAAAAGAAGACATTACAGGAATATTTGCTGACCCCCAAAAGCAGTCATAGGTAATTGTAGTTTCCTTGCATAACCTTGTCCTGTGAGTCATGGAAAGCTGCTAAAGCAAGTATCTGGAGCAAATTTTACTTCCAGAACAGCTGTTTGAAGTTTTATTGTGACTTTAATTCTGATATACCAGTGTAGGAAATCATTCAAAACATGTATATTTACACATCCACAAACACAATTGTGTCCATCAGTAAAACCATCACTTGCCTAGTACAGCTGTCCAAGGGAAGTGAAAAATTTACCTCCATGTTTGCTGTGTTGTAACTACAATTTTTGGAGTTCTTATCATGGTGTGACATCCATTTGCATACCACATAATGCTGGCTTTGTGGTGTTCCTTTTTAAATGGCAAAGTACTTTCTGTAGGGAAATGACTTGCCCGTAACTGATCAGAGGTAAGCTGAGATCCAGATTGCAGAATTCTTGACTCAGCTATAATTAACTATTGTGTCCTCCAACTTGCCAGGCACTGTACTAAACACAAAGCGTATCAGGACACATGAGACAAAATACTTACTGTGAAAAGGACAGTCTTGTAAACAGTGATGCCTGTGGAAAATATTGTAAAATGAGGATCCACTACAAGGTTGTCAATTCTACCACTGTTTTCTATTGAACTGTGATTACAAATTTACTTGGCATAGCAAATCTCAAAGAAGAGAAAAACACCTCTGGATCCATGCAGGTTAGTGTGAATGGAGACTCCTAGGGACTCCTAGGATACGGTTGGTGTACCTGAACATTCTTGGGGACATACAGCTACCTCTGCAACTCCCATCTCCAGGCTTCCCTCCCCTGTAGCAGTGTCTGCACTGAAAATAGAGAGTCAAGGAAACTGGGACATATTAATCAGAGGATGAAAGGAACAGTCATAGTCTGAGCACACTGTGTCATAAAGATTGGTCAAGGGGACAGAGGTGAGGACCTGTGAGAAAACCACAAAGCATTGTTTGCATCCCTAAGTAGCACTGGTAGAATATCTGTGTGGTGTAAGTATGACTCTAAAACACATTTCTTAAAGGGCCAAGTGGGAATTCAGACTACTGAGGATTACACAGAAATATGTAGATCTTAGTCACATTTAGGAGTCCAGCACATCAGCAATGGTGGAGGCCAATGAAAGAAGCAAAACCCAGAAGGGGAAGGAGTGCCCAATTGTTATGAAATTAACCCAGAGAAGGGAGATAGAGCAGCAGAGGAATAAAAGAGTGTTATTTCCTTTGTAGTCAAATGGATTTGTTGTAGGCACACTTTTTGGATCCTTCCCCCAAAATGAAGAGCATCTAGAATGTTGGGGCCTTGTTATGTGTGAACAGAGCTAGCCAGAATTCAGTCATTACTTCATTTTATTTCCACAGCAACCCTGTAAGGCACATATTATCTTCATTTGATAGATGGCCAGTCGTACTTTAAAGAAATATATCTGTAATAATCACCAGTATGTGCTAATTAATGAAATCCAGAGGTTATGAGATTTCTGTCATAAAATTATATTTAGTTTTAAGTATTTGTAAATTTTATCCATTTCTTTTATAAACTGGCAAATTCCTTCCTTCTTACATTTTTACCTTAACTTATAAAACATATGTATTCATTTTGGAAATGTAAGAAAAAAGATAATAAAAAAAAGAAAATTAAAAGTGTTCAATAATTATACCAATAACAAAAGTACATTCTGAATAATACTGATATATCACATATATATGAAATATCATATCTTGCATATAGATCTCATATATATTATAATATGTGTAAATATGCATGCTTTTAAATGAGAGTACATCTCTAGACTGCTTTTTAAATTGCTTTATTAACTTTACAAGATATAATAAAGCTTTTCTCATGCATGTTCATGACACTCCCCTGCTAACTGAGAAACTTACAGACCAGGTCAAAATGAAATCTCCAGTCAGAATATAGAAGAACACCAAAAGGTTCACAATAAAGGGTACAACAAGAAAATACAAGTTTGGAAAGCAGGGAGTTGAGCTATGATTAATAACTTCAAGATTCAAGGCATAAGGCAAAACTCATCATGATGATCATGGTGAGGGGGGTCCCCTATAAGAATACGCAGACTGTACCTCAACTGAAGCTCCCTAATTTTCCTCCTTAGCTCTCTCATCTCCTCCATGAACCTTTCCATATCATCTGCATCTCCATCTATCATATCAATGTTATTAGCAAGCCTATTGGGCATATCCTCTCCAAAATCCTGGGCAGGTGGAGCCCAAAGCCCTCTAATATTTCCTCCAGGCTGCTGGCCTTCGACACCTTCTAATGGGCGAGCTTCTTCCTCATTCTTTACTGGGGCCTGCTCCCCAACTTTGTTTTCCTGGGGGACATTTTCCATGTTGAGGTTTTTCCTGTGTCTTCTTTCTAGGAGATAAGAAGCAAGAAGGATTGAGTATTTTTCTTTAACAATTCAGACCTCCATTTGGCAAAGGTTATCCTGAGATTACATGCTCCCTCAAGTGGGTGCCCACTCAGCCCTGCTTCAAAGCCCATAATTTTCCCTGAAAATTCTTTTCCAGGTCACCCATCCCAAAATTTAGGATGGGTGGAAGGAGGAGGAGTGGTTCAGAGACCAGGCCTCTGCAACCAGAGATGTTGATAAGCTCTCCATGTGGGCTCTAGACCTTTCCCCTCTGTTCCTTTCCTCACCAGTTATAGAACCACCATCTTGTTCAGATTCTGTTCGGTTTCTCTAGCACTTAGGCAGGGTGGGCTGTAAGTCCACCAGATTCTGTTGATCTCCATCTTCCTACACTAGAGAGCCCCAGGCACCCTCCTACCTGTAGAGATCAGAAGTTGCTGTTCTCTCAGTCCTCAAATCTGCTGTGCCAAGGGACCTAAAGACCTGCAGAAAGAAATGCAAACAACATCCAGAACTGACAAGTTGATCAAAGGACCCCTATTGAGACATCAGCTCCGTTTTTTATTTGAGCACTTTCCTAGACAAATCATCTGGTTTCTCCTCCAACCTGTCTCAAGGTTTCTTTTCCCACCCTGTGACAGGCTATACCACCTTCCAGAAGTAGGTTAAATAACCAAAGACAATTATTTTCAAACCATTTTAATCTCCTCTTTAGGCCTCCAACTTCCACTGTCTCATCCCACTAGTCACTGAACTACTATTTCCCGGATACACATGAACAACTTGTGGAGCAGGAGAGTGAGAATTTTTCTGGGTGGAGAGTAAATTACAAAAACAAAACAAAACAAAACAAAACAAAACAAAACAAACGATCTATGCATTCATTCTCCTGTCTCCCTTAAGACTCACTGCCCACTTTCCAGTTCACCCCCCTCCCATGCCCACCATTTTATGCACCAAGATGGACGATGGGTGAAGAGGTGTGTGGGCTTTGCAAACCTGCGTTCTGTGATTTCATTCTCAGCCCAAGCAGCATATATGCTTACACCGACGTGCAGGGACCAGAAACAGTTTCTTGCTCCCGCCTCTATGCTTGGTTCAGAAGCTCACTCGCAACCACCTCCTCCGCAATACGGACCTCTTTCACAGTCCTAATTCCTCTCCCTCTTCTCTGTAGCAACTCCCCTCTCCGACCCCCGTAGCCCACAATTTCCGGTTCTACACGTATGAAGGGTGAAGATTCCGGTAAAGAATGTGTGGAACCGTGGCAAGGTCCACTCTGCCCACCTCCTGGTTGCTGGTTCCCCCACCCTCCTATGGCCCGGCTGAATTCCACGCGGAACCCTTTCTGGTTTTCCGTTTCCCTCGAACAGCGCCTGATACCCCACCTCCTAGAAGATCCCAACTGGTACTCATTTTCAACCCCGGGGCTCTCTAGAGCCCCTCCCCCGCTCTCCCGGACAAGCCCTCCATTTCTTACACCAAATAGGTGAGCCTCAAGGATGAGACAGAATCCGGACCTGGATCTGCTCTGGTCACTGCCCTTTTCCACCCCACCTCCAGGCTGTGCCCACCAACCTGCCAGATCAGGGTCAGCTTCTACTACTTTCCTCCCTCTCTGGGCAAACTGCCCACTTCAGAGAGCACCGCCACAGAAGACTACCAGGACCGCAACTGGGAGGAGAGACTAATCCACCCTGGGTCTGTAAGGGGCCACGTCACTGTGAGCTCAGATTCCCAATTACCATTCACACCTGCAGTGCGGCAGAAGGGTGGGGGTGGGAGCGTGGGCGGAGCGACCTTTCTCCTCATTACTGTCTTATCTACCATAGGCTTTTCTACCCATCCGTCTATTTACTTTTCCTATTTAGAAATACACAAGATCGACTTGTCATAATATTTTGTAGCGTGCATTCTCCTTGCCCTGATTTCTTTTGGACCTTTAAAAGAATATCTTCTTTCTATTCTATACCCACAATTAAAACCCAGAATTAGCCCTAATGGTCTTGTTGGTCTGATTCCAGATTGGAATTTGGCGGGATGGGGTGGAGGGGGAGGGAAAGTGAAGCTAGGAGGACTGGAAAATAAGTAGGAAGCATATTTTTTTTTTAGATTTTTCACCTCTTTGTTTAATTTGGGGGAGTCGTTTCAGGTTTGTTTCTGCTCAGCTCAGTGGGAATTCATTTCTTAATGTTTATTATAAGTAGACAATACAATTATTTTCAGTTAAAAAAATAGAATTCAAGTTGTAAAAACAGAACAACCTGTTTCTGCTGCTGAATCACATTACAAATATGGACCTTCAGGACAGCAACCCCCACCTCCCCTCTAAGGACTTTGAAATGTCAACCTAAACTGGTGGTTCCCCTTGTGAAGGGCCACTGTCTGTAGGACAGTGAGATGAGATGAGATGATGCACTGTCTTGCAGGTGGATTTCCACATCTTGAGAGCCTATGGCAAACTCTCCATCTCTGCTGAATTTTATTAGTGTAACTTTAGCCTTGCCTTTAAAGTACAACACTAGTTATGTCTTCCAATGATTCATAACAATAATTTGGGGAAATTAACACCGACAAAAATGCATTGAGAAGCTACACAATGTTAAAATGATATTGTACCAGGATAAATATAGAACAAATGAACTAGAAGAGAAAACCAGAATTATCCCAGTTAGTGTTGGGAGGCTGAGGTGTATGTCCACAGTCATTTCTTGGTAGATGTTACCCTGGGGATGATAAAATCTCTGGCACTTCAAGAGCGTCCTAAGACAAAGCTGAGCAAGCTCCAAAGGTGACTACAAAAGCCCTCGGCAAAATTACAAAATACAGGTAAGATAGAAGGAATCAGTTTGATTTCTGCACCCAAGAAATACACTATTCACACTTTAAATCAGTCCAAATATTTCCCATCAAAACAAAGATAATACACATCCATCCAATCCCATATTTATGGACATTCGAACTCTTTGTAGTTTTCACTAACAGAGACAATGTGGACGGAATTTCTTTTTACACAGAATTTTGTTAATAATATCAGGGTTTAAAATTCCTCAAAATGTCATTGCTATTTATGAGTGTGGATGCTTATGATTGTCATAGGAGTTAAGTCTTGAAAAAATGTTCTCCCTATTTGGTTTGTATAATGCATGACCGTGTCTGTTTTCTCATATGTTCAACAGTACTGAGCATTGTTGGATGATAGTGTATTTTAGCCTTTTTTAGGTGGGATTGAACCCAGGGGTGCTTAATCACTGAGGCACATCCCCAGGATTTTGATTATTTTTATTTGAAACAGAGCATCACTAGGTTGTGGAGGGCCTTGCTAAATTGCTGAGGCTGGCCTTGAACTTGCAATTCCCCTGCCTCAACCTCTTCAGTTGCTAGGGCTACAGGTGTGCGCCACCACACCAGGTTACTTATTAATTTTGAAAAGCTCTTGTGTTTTATTTTTTCTGTCTTAAAAAAAAACTCATCAAGTCACTAGGTAGTGTTTTCTGAACCTGCCACATGATAACAGACATCTGGGGCCAAGGCTCCCACACTCTTCTGAAGATTTCAGTTTAGTACATTTGGAATCTGGTCTGAAAACTTCATTTAGAAGTTCCTTGATGGAATTCTTAATACCAATTTGGGTTGTCAAATCTTGTCATACACATATTACCAAATATATGGGTAAATACTTCTATCATTGTGTGAGTGGTCTTTTGAATATTATTATGAAATAATTCCAAAATAACAGAATGGTTTTGAGAATAAAAGACTCTTACTTGCCTTTCACCATATTCCCCAGTTCTTAACCTTTTGCTACATTTGTTTTTATCAGTCTTTATTACTGTAGAAGTGCACATTGTCCTTTATTTTTTTAAATCTGACCCTTATGGGAATCAGTTGAAGACTAAATGAACATTTAAAAATACTTGGGGCAATTGATTCCATGTAACATTTTGTTAAATATTAGTCTGTTTTTTGTTTTGAGAGATTTCTTACATAAAATTTCAAGAAATATGAACATATAATGTGTAAAAATAAATGTTTTAGTATACACTTTTACTAAGTATTCTTTATTCTCATACTAATATAATTCATTCATGCATCCATTTTAATGGAATCATATACTATAAACTCCTCTGCTCTACTTGTTTTTGTTATTTGCTTGAAAATATAGGCAAGTTAGTAAAAATATTTTCAGGTCAGTAAACAGTTTACTATTTTACTTGTTTTTAACTTCTCAAGAGTATTGAAATTATCATAATTTATTTAGCTAATCTCCAATTGATTTATATTTACATGTACATGTATTTATATTTACATGTATATGTAAATATACATGTATTTATGTATTTAAATAAATGTTTCAATAAATGTATATATGCAAATATATACATTTCAATACGTTTCAATAAATGTATATATGCAAATTACCCTACAAAAGAAAGTTTGTTCATACCCTCACCAATGCCTTATAATCAATCATATTAATTTATCAAGTATTTATATCATGAAAAATAAGCTAGAATATAGCATTAAAACATGTTTTCATATAAAATATGTAGTATACAAATATATACAACAATGTATACATAAAAATACAGAATTGTTTTTATGTGCTTTAAATATGTGTACATACACACATATCTGCACACACGAAAACTTTTTTTTACAAATCATATTTTTGAGATTCATCTGTTTCAATAATATATAAATGAAGGTCATTTATTTTTACATCAGTATGGTATTCCATTATATAATTACATCATAATTCACTTATTTTCATATTGATGCACATACAGATTTTTTCTTATTTTTTTCTATTACAAACATTATTCTGGTGAGCATTCTTGTGTGTGGTTTCCTTTGCACCTCCTTCTCTTGAACACGAAATTTCATTTTTGTTATATTTGTTCATATAACAAAAGTGGTAAGTGTGATCTGCCAGGATTTCCCAAATATACCCTTTCTTGTGTAAAACCCTAGAGAGGTAAATAACACCTATATTCACAAATTGAATCTCTGGTGGTTTTAATTTAGTAAATGTAGGATGGAGCATGTGAATTTATACTTTTAAGAAGTGCACCCAGGTAATTTATAAGATTGGATAAGTTCATGAAACACTTCATTGATTATGAAAAAAATCAGATCATTAATTTGATGACATTTTCTTTAACCCTTAGTGTACTTCAACTTTTATTTTAAGTATTTTTAATGTCTTTAATTATTAGGTTTTAAAAATAAAATAATAGATATATTTAATATAGAATGTGGATGGGTTTCCCATATATTCTTTCAGAAATTTTATTGTGTATATATTTGTTGCTCCCTGCCGAGCAACAAGGTTTGATGTATCCCCTCTGGACCCGCCAGAGGAGAATATGGGGTCCAGCAGGATGATGAGTGTCAGCGGCCAAGGAACCACACCAGAGCCGGGAGGTCTGTCAAAGCAGGATCTCATTTATTAAAGGAAGTTACAGGGCTTTTATGTAGGGTGAGGATGCAGCGAGATCCAATCAGATTGAGGGTCTGCAAGGCATGGGGTGTGCACGCAGGCAAGAGTCTCGCGGAACTACTACTAGCCAATCCTAGGCAGTGAGTCAGGCAGCATGACGTCATGTAAGGGAAGGAGGTTTGCCGTGAGGGCACTGTCACCATTGCTGTCACCATTATAGGGTGTGTCCCCCATATATATTTATATAAAAGAATATTTTCTTATCTCATGCCAGGATGAATTAATACTTAAAACTGTTCTTTAATATATTGGATAGTAAATAGTTTCTAAACAAGGTAGCATTTAAGAACAAAATTGTAGGTTGAAGAAAAACGTTTCAAATGGAATATATTTCCCTGTTTTCTCTGCAAGCAAACTATTTATTTCATTAAACCCTGTAATTAGTTAACACACACACGTACACACACACACACACACACATACACATATACATTTATTCCTCAGTGATCTGTAATTTCTATTCCTTTTTTTCAATCTCTTATTTAAATTGTTTTTAGCTTTAACAATTACATAGTTATTACAAAGACCAAGCAATGTGGTCATATATTTTAATGTGTATTATAGGAACTTATTTTCTATGCATGTAGTTCTGTAAAGGAAAACTTCATTAAATCAGAGAAAAAATACATGATAAATGACTTTCTCCTTTAAGGATGGAATAGAATTATGCTTAGCAACAAGATGCAAGTGAAGAAAAATAAAGTTTTGAGGTCACTATATTTTCCTAGTCCTCTGAACAGAAACTATTGTTCACCATTTAACTATCTTTAAAAACATAAATACATTTTGTTTAATGCTAAAATTTTTTTTAAATTTATGGTCAAAAAAGATTGTCTTTTAGTTATACCAAATGCTTTAAAATATTTTAAGCATTATAAGACACACAAAAAAGACTGGTTGGAAAATTATTGTTATTTTAAAGTTTCTATCAGGAAATGTGAAGATCCCTTTGTTAAGCTTACTAAGATTTTGTTAAAGACAGCATTGTATTCAAATGCTATTAAAACTCAGATTTTCTTTGTAATATTAATAAGAATACTTTAAGATTAATCTTAATTCTTTAATTAAAAAGGGGATTCTAATGACTTTCCTAAATTATAAACACATCACAAATTTTCTTTGCTTTATCTAATTGTTACAAAAATAACACAAAATATATAGGTATATATTTTAATTGAACAAGATAGTCTTTTCTGAGACTTGCTTTTTTCTTAACCTAACAGTATATTTGGACATATTTCCACATTAATAAATATAATAAAACCTATTTATTTTCATTGCTGTGTAGCAAATTAGCATAATCTTAGAGGCATAAAATAACACAATTTATTTTCTTACAATTTCTATACGTCAGAAAATAGACACGGCATGCCTGAGTTCTCTGCTCAGAGAATCAAAATGCTATAATCAAGATGTTGATATCGATATCTTCATCTAGTGGCTAAACAAAAAAAACTTTCCAAGCACATTTTTGTCATTGGAAGAACTCAGTTCTCTGAGAAATTAGAATTGAGGTCACCACTGAAGGGTGGAAAAAGTGCCCAGGAAAAACACTGCAGATGCCAGAACTCACACAAGAGATTTTTTATTAGGTAGACGAACAGCATCTTCCCTGAAGAGAAAAAGAGAGAGAAAGAACATGGTCGGGGCGCTTCTTTTAAGCTCTTGAACTTCGAGGGAAAAATGATGATAGGGCCAATTGTTGAAACTGAACTTTGGCAGACCAGGGATCAGCCAATGGCTGGCAAGGACAGGCTGATAAATGGACCAATGGCTGGTGATGACAGGCTGACCAATGGACCAATGGCGAGCTAGCTGCTGGGAAGGGGCAGGGTAGCTGTCATCAGCCCTAGCCTTCCCCTCAGGCATTCCCTGGGACTGACCGACCACTGGGGAGGGAGCCTCACAAGGTCTCACAGTGGGTTGCTAGGCAGCCCAGGGCCTGAGGCAAGAGCTGAACTGCAGGGTAAACCCAGCACCAGCCTGCTACCTGCCATGGCGAGGTGACAGGGCGTAGGGGCCACATGGGCAGAGTGCTGCTGACAGGCACAGCCATTGCAGTTTTTAGATTACCACCATTTTCTTGCTAGTTGTCAGCTAAGAACTCCTCTTAGCAACTATAGTCTCTTCTCACATTTTGCCAGTAGTTCCCTCAAGCTCAGCAACAGAGATTTGCCCTTACTTCATATTATTTCACATTTGGAATTTTTTGACATACTCTTCTACTACTAGTTGGAGAATGCTACCATTAGATTGCTCATGTAATTAGGACAAATCCACACATATAATCTCAATATCTTTAGGTCAATTCATTTGGGATTTTAATGCATTTTCAAACAGATCACAAAGGTAACTTGATTAGTTTTTGAATAACCAGGTATCTGGAAGGTTGTGTTGTTGGAGCATTGTAGAATTCTGTCTAATACATTTAAGTAGTTTTTTTTAATTGAAGTCAAATTTACCAAACATAAAATACAACATTTTAACCATTTTGAAGTACACTATTCAGTGGCATTTTGTACATTCAGTGTATGTCAGTGGTTTGCTACATCACCTCTAATTTCAGAAGACTTTCATCACTCCAAAAGAAAACCCCATATCTGTTTAGTAATCAATTCCCATTATTACTTTTCCAAATCCCCTGGCAACCACTAATATGCATTCTGTCTCTGTGAAGTTTCTTATTCTGGATATTTCATATAAATGGAATCATATACTATCTGACCTTTTGTTTCCAGTTGTTTTTACTTGACATAATGTATTCAAAGTTCACGCACATTTTAGCATGTACCAATACTGCATTCCTTGACTAGTACTCCATTCTATGTGCATGTCAAATTTTTTGGTCCAATTAACAGCTGATGAATTTTTGGGTTGTTTCTACCTTTTGGCTATTTTTGATAATGCTATGAACATTTGTATACAAGTTATTGTTTGAACTCCTGCTTTCTTTCTTTATTCTTTTTATAATTATAATTATACAATTAATTATACTACCTAGTGTTATAATTTGGGTCTGAAATGTTTCCCAAAAGCTCATGTGTCAAATGCTTGGTCCCTGATGCAGCATTGTTCAGAGGTGGGGACTTTGGAAGGTGATTGGGTCATGAGGGATCAACCCTTATCAATGCATTGATTCTTTGATGAGTTCATACCATAATGGGAGGTGGTGGAATCTTTAGGAAGTGGGGCCTAGTTGGAGGAAGTAGGTCACTGAGGAAGTACCTTTGAAGGGTATATATTTTCCTCTACCATTTCTTCTCCTTCTCTTAGCTTCGTGGCCCCCACGAGGTGAGCAGCTATGCATTTCCTGCCATGATGTTCTGCCTCACCACAGACCCAGAAACAACTGAGTCCAATAACCATGAACTGAAACCTCTGAAACTGTGAGCCAAAATAAGTCTTTTGTCCTTTTAAGTAGTTTTTCACAGTTATTTTGTCACAGCAAAGGAAAGCTGATTAACGCACCTAGGGATGATACCGCTTGGATATGTGGTAATTCTATGTTTAAGTTATTGAGAAACAATCAAACTCTTTTCTATGATAGTTGAACCATTTTACATTTCCATCAGCAATGTCAGAGGGTTCCATTTATTTCACACCCTGTCAATACTTATTATTCTGAATATGCCATTTGTGTGTGTATGACATATCATTGTGGATTTGATTTGACTAATGACTAATACTGTCGATCACTTTTGCATTTACCTGTTGGAAATTTGTAATACTTATTTGGAGAAATGTCTGTTGAAGTCATTTGTCATGTTGTAAAAAAATATTTTGTGTGTGTGTAGCTGTAAGAAGTCTTCACATATTCTGTATACTATCAGATATGTGATCTACAAATATTTACCCATTCTGTGTATTATCTTTTTACTTTCTTAATCATGTCCTTTGATGTACAAGAGTTTAAAATTCTGTCATAGTCCAATTAATCTATTTTTTAAATTTTTTTGCTTGTGATTTTGGTGACTTTTAAGAAACCATTGCCAAATCCAAGGTCATATACATTTATTTACTCATTTATTTTATAGTTTTACTTTACATTTGTGTCTTTGACCCATTTTGAGTTAATTTTATGATGTTAATGGTGAAATTTAATTCTTTTATATGTGTGTAGCAAGTTGACCCAGCATTATTTGATGAAAAATATTTATTCTTTTCCTATTGAATGATCTCACACTCTTGTCCAGAATGATTTGGGCATGGATATATGGTTTTTTTCTGGACATAAGATTGATCTCTATCTATCTTTATGCCAGTACCACACTGTTTCAATAACTGTGGCTTTGTAGTAAATTTTAAAATAAGAAAATGTGAATCCTCCAATTGTGTTTTTTTCTTTCAGAAGATTGTTTTGTCTATTTGGGTTTCCTTGAAGTTCTGTATGAATTTCAGGGTGAGTTTTTCCATTCCTGTAAAATAACTGGGCACTGAGATTCTGAGAGAGAATTCATTGAGTCTTTAGATTCCTTTGGATATATTACCATCTTAACAGTTTTTGTCTTTCAATCAATGAATACTGTATATATTTATTTTGATATTTTAAAATTTATTTCAGCATTCATTTATAATTTTAAGTATTCAAGTCTTGAATCTCCTTGGTTAAATAGAATTTCTTGACAATATAATCAAAAAGCAAAATATATAAATTTAATAAGATATGCAAAACTTTTACATTGAAAGCTATAACACATTGATGAAAGGAATTAAAGGTCGAAATGGAAGAACATCCACATTTAATTATTAGAAAGACATATACTGTTAAGTTAGCCATATACCTAAAGCAATCTAAAGATTGAAAAATACCACATGATCTCATAGCTGCAGTCTAGATAAACTAGAATATATAAAACAGTAGAATGGCACAGGGTCACAGGTACTAGGGTCACAGTTACTAGGGTCACAGTTGGGAGAGGAAAAATGGGGAGATATAGGTCAAAGGGTACAAAGTTGCAATTATTTGAGATGATATGTCTACAGGTCTAATGTGCAACATGATGGACATTATTAACAAGATTGTGTTGTATGCCAAAATTATGGTAAGAGTAGAGATTTCAGTAGCTCTTAACATACACACACTCACAAAGTAACTATGTGAAAGGAT
Source organism: Glaucomys volans (assembly GCA_020662805.1). Taxonomy (NCBI): domain Eukaryota; kingdom Metazoa; phylum Chordata; class Mammalia; order Rodentia; family Sciuridae; genus Glaucomys; species Glaucomys volans. The sequence goes on along the minus strand of JAJEJO010048255.1, from coordinate 34,551 downwards.
ATTAATTAACTTGACAACAATATCATTTTACTACATATAGGAATGTCAAAACATCATGTTGTACAGCTTAAATATATATTAAAAATCAATGACATCCATATCAGAAACTCTATCCCTTTTTCCTGGAATGGAAAACAGATCCTAAATTAATATGGAATAGCAAGGGACCTCAAATAGCCAAAACTATTCAAAAAGAAATACACTGAGGGCTGGGTCTGTAGCTCAGTGGCAGAGCACTTGCCTACCACATGTGAGGCACTGTGATTTGATCCTTAGCAGCACATAGAAATGAACAAATAAAGTAAAAGTCATGCTGTCCATCTACAACTACAAAAAAATAAAAATAAAAAAGAAGAAATACACTGAAGTATCCGTTCTTTAGATTTGGGATTTCTATGAAACCAATTTGGAGTTCTGTTTTCTTGCTGTTGTCTGGGACTTCTTAGCCAATTTCAGGTTTCTCTGAAATCAATTTGGAGTACTTTTTTGAACTATTTGACAGGAAAAGGTGGTCTTGTTTTTCACAGAGGTTGTCTGGTGCTAATTTGTTTGGAATAGACACTAAGAGGAGTAGGAGTTGTTTGGAAGATCTCTTCTGAAAGTGAAAAGTGCAAATTCTATCTTGGAGCTCCTTAAAGAGGTTTCACTATCAAATGTCCTATATATCTGAAAGTGCATGCTGATTTAATACAGTTGTCTTTATTTGTATGTGTATTAACTTGACAATTGGCTTAATAGGCAAATGCTGATGGCAGCCATAAAACAGATTTCCTGAGCATAGTCCTTGCTTGGTTAACAGATGGGTTGCTAGCAAAAGAAATGGACAGAATCTATACATAATCACTTTATTTTGAATTCATATTTTCCTCCTCTCTGGTGAATTCACCATTTTGATTCTGCATGCTTAAATTACATATTTTTGTTTTGTCTGATTAAGGGTTTGGTTTATTTGTTGTTGTTGTATTTTTGTGAGGTTTTTGTTAGTCTGTTTTGTTTTGTACCACGGATTGAACCCAGGGTTGCTTAACCACTGAGTCACATCCCCAGCCCTTTTTTATATTTCATTTTTAGAGACAGGGTTTCACTGAGTTGCTTAGGACCTTGCTAAATCAAAAGACCGACTTTGAACTCCCAATCCTACTTCCTGGGCCTTGGAGTTGCAGGATTACAGTCTTCCACTACCAAGACGGCTGATTAAGGTTTTTAATTTTTCTGTATGTAAAGTTTTTTTTCCCTTTTTGTCTGAATCTAGAAAGAAAACTTATTATTCAAGACTGCTAGATTTAGTCCTTTTTTAACCTTTATTTAATTAATTTATTTATATGTAGTGCTGAGGCTAGTACCCAGTGCCCCACACATGCTAGGCAAGGGCTCTGCCACAGAGCTGCAACTCCAGCCCCTAGATTTAGTCTTTAAGATGTAGATTTTCTACTTAGCTTCAACTTTAGAAATGCAAATTTAAGATTTAACAGACTGGCCTGGGGCTGGGGCTCAGTGGTAGAGCACTTGCCTAGCACGTGTGAGGCACTGGGTTCAGTCCTCAGCACCACAGAAATAAAATAAAGGTATTGTATCCACCTACAAATTAAAAAAAAAAAAACATAGTGCTTTCAATATCAGGCCAAATGTCTGGGTTTTCTAATTAGTAAATGATAAATCTGTGCTTTAAATTTTTCTCATATGTTCCTATGTCTTTATATGCTTATGTATTGTCCGTTTGTATGATACTAAATTAACTTATAATTAGCCCAAATGCCTTTTGAGTCACATGATTTTAGTAAATCTGTAGTAAGGAATTTGAGCTTGTTTATAATAAGAATGTCTTTAAAGTTTGGAAACACTTATCTGGCCTGCAACCTAATTGGGATATTTGTCTTTAGATATTTGAGATATATCCAATGTTTTCTATAACAGAGAACTCTTGGGATTTTTATGTGGAGGTGGGGGATGGTATAACAGATAATTTAAAATGCTAAGTACAAGGCAGAGTTTCTGTTTCTGATTTCTAGAATAACATTATTTTATAATAAGCTAAAATTGTGGCGTTTGTTGTTTTTAATTGATCATAAATTCTAGCAATACCTTAAAAAATTAACTATCAGTCTATCTATGCCTTTATTCAGTTGCCCAAATATTGTAAAACTAGTTTGCTTCTTTTAAATTTACTTTCAAAACTGCCTTGTTCACGTTGATATATCTGCCATAATTGTGATTATTAAAAATAAATTTGATGTTAATTAGCCTTCAGTAAAACCAGATTAAAAGCCTGTTTATACTTCTCTGTGAACTAACAGAATCTTTGCTGACCTAGAATTTAAAATTAGTTTCATGGTTTTGCTTATAGAACAATGCAAGTAATTTCCCTTTTTGGTTTTAAATTTTCTGCACAATCTGACTTAGTTTTATTGTTCTAATTAGGAAGGTGCTTAAAATGTTAAATGGACTTTATGTTCTGTGTAATGTTGAAAGTCTAGTGATGCTTAAATTCTAGAAGAACTAAAAGTAACTTTTAAAATACACTTATAAGTAGGATCCAACAGTTTGACAATGACTGATCTGTTAATAAAATTTACAAAAGAACTAGATTAAAGAACAAAGTTCTATTTTATCAAGATAATTTCCTATGTTCTCTGCTGATTTTATTTTTTTATTGCTTAGAAGAAAATTTACATCCGATAAGAGTTAAAATTCATTCAAATCTTAATTATTCTAAAGTCTCTTCTTTGGTTTGTAACTCTAGTTCAATGAACTATTTTTCCAATGATGTTGATATGGGACAGACAGACATGAGTGGTGGGAGCCAGATGTTAAGGGAATAATTCTATAAAGGGGGCCCACTGTGCTGACCCTCACATCCTATCAACTTTTTAAAAGCAATATACGTGCAGCCCTGCCTGACTTAATCCACAGGGTATATTATATTCCTCAACAAATTACCTGTTATCTGCAGGAGAAATGCAGGCCCCAAAATGACTAAAAAAAGAACCCAAGTTATCCTGTGGTTTTGGGGGTAGGGGGACTTTTGTGACCCTTATAAAAACCAGATCCCGGAACTAAGGGAGATAAGGATAATTCCCCCTTTTATAGGGCTGGAGAGTCCCAAGAAACTGAGGCAGTTTGAAGCCTCCCTTACTGCTAATTCTTGCAATCATGTCAGAAAGATTTCAGATATGTCACTCAGAATAACAGGCATGATCAATAGTAGTGTGAAATTGACAGAAGGTAGAATCTGTGAACTTTAAGACATATCAGTTGAATTTACTGAATATGAATAATAGAGAATGGACTAAAAAAATCAAAATCTTAGGGAATTGTGGAAACAACAAAATGGCTCAGATAATATTAAGTTTCTGGAAGAAAAGGAGAGAGCCTGAGAGAGTGGGATTAAAAATATTTGATGGAATAATGATTGAATTTTCTCAAACACATAGAGATAGGAAAGAAAAAAAAATGTAACTATCCCTATCACATAGAGATAGGAAAGAAAAAAAATATAACTATGTAGATGATATGATTGTCTACATAAAATATTGCAGGGATTCTACAAAAACAAATTTTTAGAATTAATATATTAATTCAGCAAATTGGTGAGATAGAAAGTCGACATACAAAAATCAGTTGTTATTGTATAAACTAACAATAAAAATGTGGAAGCTGAAATGAAAACCAAAATACCATTTAAAAGGGCCTACATCTATATGTAAATCTAACAAAACACATACAGAGTCTGTATCCTGTACATTTCAAAACAATGATAAAAGGAATCAGAGATCTTAATAAACATAGAGACTTATGTTTATGTATTGGAATACTCAACATATTAAAGATGCCCATTCTCTCCAAAGCAATCTATACATTTAAACCAATTTCTATCAAAAACCCAGTAAGGTTCTGTATATACAGATCATTTTATTCTAAAAATTTACATGGAAATGCATAAACCCTACAAGAGCAAAAATTCACTCAACAAAGAATAATATAGGGGAATTAATCACTCTCATTAATTTTATACGTAGCTATAGCAATCAAAACATTGGCAGAGAGGTAGACACATCCATCAATGAATCAGCACATAGAACCCAGAAAGAGACCCATACAAATGTATTCACGTGAGTTTTGAAAAGGATGCAAAAGCAATTTAATGGAGAAAAGATAGAGTTTTCAACAAATGATGGTAAAGTGATTGGGCATCCATAGTACAAAAAAAAAGAAAGAAGAAAGGAAGGAAGAAAGGAAGAAAGAAAGAAGAACGAGTGAGCAAAACCTTAACCTTACAAAACCATATAAAAATTGACACAAAATAGGTCACAGGCTTAAATATAAAATATCAAATCATAGTATTTCTAAATATCATAACAGAAAAAAAATTTGGGATCTAGGCCTAGGCAGAGATTTTTGTCTTGACATTAAAAAACAATGCAAAAAGAAAATAAGTCAATAAATTGAATCTCATTGAACCTCATTGAAATTTAAAATTTTGCTTCATGAAAAGGATGAAAATACAAACTACACATTGGGAAAAATATTTTCAAACCAGTCATTCAACAGCATATTAGCATCTAAAAAATAATTAAAAAAAAACTTCCAAAACTCAACAATAAAAAATCAAAGAATTCAAGTAGAAAATGGGTAAAAGACATGAGCAAAAATTTCACCAAATATACAGGTAGCAAATAAGCATTTAACAATATCTTCATTATTGGACATCAGAGAAATGAAAAGTAATACCATGGGAGATATCAGTGTTCATATATCAGAACAGGTAAAATAAAATATAGTGATAACAACAAATCTTGGCAAATGTGTGGAGAAAATAGATCACGCCCATAAATTACTGATTGGTTGTAATAATTTTCAGCTACTTTGGAAAACAGTGTGGCAATTTCTTAAAAAGTTAAATATGAACTTAACATAGAAACCAGAAACCTCACGTGTGGGTATTTATTTCAGGTAATTAAAAATTTAATTTCCTATAGAATTTTGTACATTATTTTTTGCAGTAGCTTTATTCGTAACCAACAACCAGGGACAATCCAAATGCTCTTAGATCAATGAAAGGTCAAAATGTGTTACATTTATTCTATGGAATACTTCTAAACACTAAAAAGCAACATTTTCTGTAGTGCTGGGACTGAAACCAAGGAACTTGTCCATGTTAGGCAAGCGTTCTATGTACCACTGAGTCACATTCCCAGCCCTAAATAACTAACTCTCGACACATGCAAAAACCTGAATGAATTTCCAGGGAATTATGTCGAATGAAAGAAAAGTCAATCCCAAGTTATATACTATATTATTCCATTTCTACAATATTTTTTAAATGACAAAATTTTAGAAGTGGAGATCTTTCAGTAGTGTTCAGGATTTGGGAATCAGGAGTTGTTCTGGAAGGGAAATGGGTGTTGTTATAAAATGGCAACATTTTAGGGACTATTTTGGTGGGTGTTAAATACCTTATCTACTGTGGAGGATAACTGGACCTGTACAGACGAAAAAATTACACAGAACTAATCACATGCACACATGCACACACATGCACTCAAGTAAAACTGGAAAAATCTAATAAGATCAATGGATATTATCAATATGCTGGTTGTGATATTATTTTGCAGTATTTTGCAATATACTATTATTGGCAGAAATTGGATGAAATGTATGTTGTATCTGTATTCATTATTTTTTACAACTGCATGTGAATTTATAATTAGCTCAAAATAAAAGCTAAACATTTCACTTTTTAAACAGAAGAAAGATGTACAGCTCATTCATTTGGAATCTATAATGCATCCCTCCAGTGGAAGAAACACCTAGGTTATCTCTTACTGAAATTATATAGATGCTGAGATACAGTTTTGAAGCAGAAAAGTAGGTTTCCTCTGTTTAGCTTTATGTGTATTTTTCTATCTACCAATCTTAGATCTAGAATTCAGAGGAAAGATGTCTTAGAAAGTTATTTATGTATTTATGTAAATTGGAAAATAAAATAAGATTTTATCTTACAAAAATAATTTCAGACTTGTCATTGTTTTTTAATGAAGACTAGTTTCCTAATTAAATTTTTGATCATTTTAAATAAATTAACAATATTTGAAGATCCAGGGTTTAGAAAATTATATTTAAAGCATATAATAATATACAAAATGCCAGAAATTACATAAATTGCAAATTTAAAAAAATGAGGCAGCTATTTTCAAAATCTTTTAGGGGATATGAGAAAAAAATAAAAAACTACCTTAAAAGCCTTTAGAGGGTAGATTTATGAAACTTTAATTTTTCCCTTGGTGTATTATAAGTATACATAATAGTGAGATTAATTTTGCCATATCTCTACATGCACATAACATAATTTGATCAGTCTAATTCCTCAGTAACTTCCTTTTTCTCTTTCCTCTTGCAATCAACTTGCCATACTCTACTACTGATCAACTGTCTATAATAAGTATCATTTTAATAACAATAATTGCTGTTGAGGATGTGGGGAAAAAGTACACTTAAATATTTTTGGTGGGACTGTATACAACCACTCTTGAAAATAGTTTGGATATTCCTCAAAGGACTAGGAATAGAACTACCTATATGATCCTGCTATAGCACTACTTGGTATCTATTCAAAAGTCCTAAAATCAGCATACTATAGTGATACATAAAGAATGAAATTATGACATTTTCTAGTAAACAGATGGAACTAGAGAACATTATGCTAGGTGAAATACGCCAGACTCAGAAAGTCAAGAGTTGAAAATTTTCTCTCACATATGTAAGCTCTTAGAGGAAGAGGGCGGGGAGTGGGGTGGGGGGAGTGAAGGAATGAAAAAGGAATCTCAGAAAAAGAGAAGGAAGATAGAGGCATGGGATTGAGAGGGAGGGAGGGAATACAATGGGCAAGTACTGGGTAATGAAATCTACCAAATTGACACACTTTCTTAAAAAACATTTCTATGTTGTTCAGATCTTCAGGAAGCAATGGTCCAAAGTAGAGAAAGCTCTTTAACTTTTCCTCAAATTATCCTGCGTGGTTCCCTTCAGTACAAGTGGGACCCTAAATTGACCCTAATTTGAAATTGGTTTCTGTTCAGAGTTCTCTGGGCAATACCTGATGTTAGGTTGGTCTAATATCTTGTTTTTTGAGGGAGGAAAAACAGGTTTTCCAATTATCCCTTCCTGGGGTTCTTTAGCAATTATGATGAGTTAAAGATTTATATTTCCTTTCAACTCTTCTGATAGTTAACATTGATAGGACTTATTCCTTTTGACTGAAGTACAATCTATAAAGCACAGTGTGGTTTTATGTTTTTATTTTTATTTATTTTTTGTTACCAGAGATTGAACACAGGGGCGCTTAACCACTGAACCACATCCTCAGTCATTTTTTATATTTTTTTTAGAGACAGAGTCATGCTAAGTTGCTGAGACTGGCTTTGAACTTGCAATCTTTCTGCCTCAAACTCCTGAGCTGCTAGGATTACAGGCATGCACATACCCCGCCCAGTGAACTGCAGTGTGATTTAAGGATTAGGATGACTTCTTGGAAATCACAAAATATCTTCAAAAAATAGAGACTGAGAAAAACTCCAGAACTCTGACCTTCAATTCTGATAACTTGCAGCCAATGATAATTTTTTATAATTATTATTTTTCAACCCTGTTGTATGTCCCACTAAGCGCTATATATGCATTATCTGAATGACCCCATCAACAGTCTTATGAGATTAATATATTACTTTTATTTTAAAGATAGGTAATGGAAACAACCCGTATTTAGAGTAGAAGAAATGTTTAAGAAAACCAGCAAAGTGGAAAAAACACCAAAATCATATGCTAACTGTCATGAAGAAAAGTAACATTCTTCTGATAATGTGACTAGAGAAATAAATTAAGGAAGATGGCTATAAGGGGGCATGCTCTTATAACACACAATGGGAGTATTCTGCTTAATGTTAGAGGAACAAAAGGGAGGCCACTTTGGCCATACAACAATTCATTTGTTCTTTCAAAAAATATTCAATTATCTACTGAACCATGCTTATAGGCACGTAGGATATGTTAACCAGCAACAAAGATTCTTGCCCTTCAAGAATTTGTCATTTTCCACTATGGGAGACAGACAATTAAAAAAGAATAGCACATTAGTAAAAAATATATTGTATTCCAAAAGGTGATACATACTGTGAAAAAGAAAAAAAAAATAGCGGAATTAGAAGTGTGGGACGAAAGTTGTATATTTAAACAAATTTTAGGTATCCTCATGATTCATAGTAATTTTCTTAGATGGGTGGAAATTTTCTTCTTTGTACTGCCTTTGTCAACTGCCAATATAAATGGTCTGCTGTCTTCACTGCCCATAGATCATAACACACTATTCCTATCTTTGACCGGGACTCAGTTTCTTCCTTCTTTCTCCCCTCCTTCCCTCATTTCTTCCTCACTTCCTTCCGGAGCACGTTCTATACTGCCCAGGCTGGTCTAGAACTCTGGGTACCAAGTCTTTCTCTGCTCCAACCCCTCGGTTAACTAGGAGTACAAGGGCTCAATTCTTCTTTTAATATTTTAGAGAACCAGGGACACTAATGCCTTTTGTCATTAAATGACTACTTTGTATTTTTTGGTACTGGGGATTGAACTCAGGAGTGCTTAACCACAGAGCCACATACACAGTTCTTTTTTTTTAATCATTTTTTTTTAAATTATGAGACAGGGTCTCCTAAGTTGCTTAGGGCCCCACTAAAACTGGGGTAGGCCTCAAACTTGTGATTCTACTGCCTCAGCCTCCTGAGTGGCTGGGATTATAGGCGTGCGCCACCTCACCTGGCAGTGACGACTGATTTTTTTCAGTTAAACCCCCCTGCCACATTATTGCGCACTTGAGACCTGGTCTGTCTCACTTTTCACCAAAGAAAATTTTATAGGGTTGGGTAGGCGTGTAACTAGAAACCTTAAGCCCTCGCAGTGCCGGAAGGAACACTGCTTCTTTGGGCGGGTCAGGAGTCTGGCCCCGCCTCCCAGTGGAGAGTTGATTGATCAATATGGGTCACTTGACCCAATGTGGCCAATAGAACTCTTTTTCTGGGCTATTTTAACTTTGAGAAGGAACCGTTAAGACGCAGGGTGCTCTAAAGTGTGGTGGTGCGTATGGAAAGCTCCTGAGAGGAAGTGAGGGGCTTCCACTGCTGAGGAAGATTTTTCTGAATCTTCAAAGTAGGTAAATTATTATATTTAAAAATATAAATTACGTATGTTTTGAGCAGAATTACTTAGGGTGAAAGTTTAGGGATTAATGGTTCAAACAGCATGTTGCTTTCTATGGATTGTGTTATCCGCCCAGTTTTATGACTTATTTCAAATCCTCTCTTTAAAATTCTGCAGCCTTTTTCCTCAAACACTTCTATTCCTACTTTGTGTCTTAGTTTTGTTAGTGGCTAATGTTGATATGCCAGGCTTTTAAATAGTAACTATTGAGCTATGCAGGTATTTCCCTTTCTGTCGTATTTAATTTATTTTATGCTTAGAAATGCTTTCCTCACTTAAACACACATTAACCAACATGTTATATGCGAATGTGGTTTCACTTCTTTCCTTTTCTTTGATTTTGTTTTGTGCTCATGATTCAGCCCAGGGGAACTTTAACGCCAATTCCCATCCCTATCCCGTTATGTCTTTTAAATTTGAAGCAACGTCTCTCTGAGTTGCTGAGGGCCTTGCTAATTTGCGGAGGCTGGACTCAAATTTGTGATCATCCTGCAATCTGCCAAATAGCTGGGATTACAGGTGTGTGCTACTGTGCCGGGCAAGTGTGATTTTAATTTCTCATACCAGGCTCTCTAAAGTATGTTTAAGTCATAATTTTAATAAATTATGTGGGAAGAACACTTATCCATCTTTCTATCCATCCCTTTATGTTTCAATTGGATAAACAATTGTTAATCCATGTGGTTTATAAATAATCAGCCCTTTAACCTCTGATTTTTATCATTTTCAATTCTTTATTTTGAAATAAGTTTAGTCTTGCAAAAATCATACTGAGAGCAGTCACTCTGATTTCCTTAGTGTTAACATTTTATATAGCCATACAAAATTACCAAAACTAGGAGATTAACACTGATGCAGTACTATTAACTAATCTATATGCTTTATTTGAATTTCACTAGTTACCATTCTAATGTCTTTTTTCTATTCCAGGATCCCATGCAAGATACCTCATTGCATTTGGTCATCGTTTCTCCTTAGTCTGCTCCAGGGGTGAGAGTTCCTTATTCTTTATTGGTCTTCTACAGCTCTGACACTTTTGAAGGTACTGGTCAGGTATTTTATAGAATATATCTATCACAAATAGAATTTGATGTTTTCTTATGACTGGATAAAAATTATGCATCTGTGACAAGGTGCACTTAGGGTGTTTTATTCTCCTCTCCTTCATCCCATTGGTGAGGGACATATTCTCCCTTTAGTGTCATGGGGATAGCCAAACCCATGGCACCTGATACTGGGCAGGTGAAATCCACAGAAGTTTATTAGTAACGTTTACTCACAGTGTAGGAGTTGAGAATACCACATATCAGGGAGAGCCACACAGTGCCACATCCCAGAAGAAAGTGAACATTTAAGGACTGTGGAAGCACTTTTAGTTGAAACAAGAGCATCCAGTGGTTCATGGGGTATAACTGACTTGTCGAATAGTTCTTTGGACTGGCAGGGAACTGAAATCCACTACTCAGAGATAAGCAGGCACTTTGATGTTGTCCATGTGATATGGATGGTATTTTGTCTAGGGAGGAAAACTTGTGGTGAGGCCAAAGTCCTTCCAGTTTTCCCCAGATGTCAAGGCATACATATGATTGGACTTTAGTTTTAAGCCTTACACTACATTACTGCAAAAGTGATTTTGTTGCCTTCTCCATGCATCAAATCAGAACATACCTGATGTCCATATGTAGTATTACGGGTGATGTTTACCTTGATTACATGGTTAAAGTGATGGAAATTATGTTGTTCCACTGTGATGCTACCATTTCCCCTGTGTTAGTAATAAATGCAATGTGGGAAATAGTTTAAGACTGAAAATATCCTGTTTCTTCTCATTCTTTGACCAATACTTTAAGAATCCTTCTAGGTATCTTGCCCACAACAAATGTTACCTACTGATGATTTTATATATTCCTCATTCCTATTACATTTATAAATTGGAATTTCTCTTTAAAGAAGAGCTGTTATCCCCCATTTATTTATTTGTTCAATTTATTTTTGTCAGTATGGTCTCATATAATTGTTATGCTATGAGTAATAATAAAACTGCAACCTATTCATTTTGTTCCTTGAACTGCTCTAGCCTTGGCCATTGTCAGCTCTTGTTGATTGTTTCTGCAGTCTTTCAATGTGCCCCTATCCTTTTTCATATACTTAATTTCTGGCATCATAAATGTTCAAGTTCATCTTGTGTTTGCTATTTTGTTTTTTTTCCCACCATACCCCTGCATTAAAATGACTATTTCAAGGAGTCCTGTTTTCTTTGGAGAATGTTCAGAAAATAATATGTTGATGTATATTCATTCTCACTGAGGTTTCATTGCTGCTAGGTTTATTCGTTCCATTAACAGAAGCAGGAAGTGTGTGTGTGTGTGTGTGTGTATTTATTTATTTGTGGAAACATCTATACTTACCCATATTATATTATAGACATTAAAAACCAGGAGCTTATACTAATACTTCTGATTCTAATCCATTCAAGCCTCATTTGTAAAATCTTTCTCTGACCTGGCTTTCACTATCTAGAATATATTTACTTATTTGTTCATTCCTAGAGGGTATAAACCTAGTGTAGTTTCAGGATCACTAATCAATATCATTGTTAGAAACATTTACTAATATGTAGTTGTGTACAGTTCTTTTTTTTCTTTCTTTTCATCTTTATTAGACATTGAAATATTTTATTCTTTCTATGTCTTTGTCTTCAGTCTGATTTAACTCATTGTCTTTTCTATTAAGGACTACCAAGTCAGAAAATCATCTTACATGGCTGCCTCTGTCTTCTTTTTTTGAATCTATTTAATTTTGATTCATTGAACACAAATGAGTACTTTTTTACTTTAGCCTTGGAGAATGCAGTTAAAATACTGGTTTCCAGAGTTTTTTAACTTATATATTCCTCACACCTTCAGTGTGGTTAACATGTTCATTTACAGCATAATTAACTTATTGCTGTTAATATTTGACCACGGTCTCCTGCCCCCATGTCCTGGTTGATTTTAATTGCTTTCAGTTGTCCCTTGGTATCTAAAGGGAAATGGTTTCCAGGCCCCCTATGTGAATTTTCCATCTCAAATCCATGGGTACTCAAGTTCCTTATATTAAGTGAATTTGCATATAATATACACAATCTTCCTGTATAATTTAAATCATCTTTAAATTACTTATAATACCTAATAACTATGCAACAGTTGTCATGCTGTATTGTTTAGAGAACAATGACAAGAAAAAAAAATCTGTGTATGTTAATTATACATGAACTTTTTTTCCAAATATTTTATTTATTTCACACAAAGAAGATATGTCTTTTTAATATTCCCTTACATGAAGGATAGCATAGCATGCATATTCCTTTCCACTTTGGATTTTTAATTTAACAGCATTCCTAGAAATTACTTTCTACTCTTCTTAGAGCTCATCATCATTTTGTTTAATGGCTACATCAGACATGATTATATGGCTGTATTATAATTTATTTGATCATTTATGTACAGACTTAGAAATTTTTCCACCTTTTTGAAATTACAAATAATGCTTCAATGAATTTCCTTGGTCATAAATATTTTTATATTTGTAGAAATGTAGCTTTATGTTTTAATCCCAGCAGTGGAATTATTGGACCCAAACTTAAGAATATACGTAGTTCCTGTTAAAAAATACTTTTAGTTGTAGATGAACACAATGCCTCTATTTTATTTATTTGTTTGTTTATTTATGTGGTGTTGAGGTTTGAACCCAGTGCCTCACACGTGCTTGGTAAAGCTCTACCACTGAGCTACAAACTCCAGCCCCAAGAATATACGTAGTTCTGACATTTGCAAATGCAAATGTTTCTCTATGAGGTTGTACTAGTTTTCATTTCCCATAGAAATGTATGAGAGTGACTTTTCCTACATCTTCATCAACAAAATGTGTTGCCTTACTTTTTAAAGTTTGCTTATATGTGAGAAATGATATCTCAGTGTTTTGTTGCTGTTGTTTTGTTTTATCTGGTGCTGGGAATTGAACCCAGGGCCTGTGCATGATAGGCGAACACTTTATCACTGAACCATGTCCATGGCCCTTTGGTGTTATTTTAATGTACATTTGTCTAAGTATCACTAATTGACACTTATCGTTTCAGGACCGTTTTTAATATTTCATGTGAATCGGTTGTTCCTATCTTTTTCCAAATTTTCAGCCAAAGTTTTTTCTTTTGTCTCTCAATATTTCAGTTCTGTATATATGTAGAATATTACCCATCAGACTGAGATATATGCTGCCAATACATCATACCATTTATCAGTGCCTTTTGATTTATTTATGATTTATATTTCATCATACTTTTATTTTTATGTGGTCAACTGCTTATTCTTTTCTTTCATTGCCTCTCAAATTTCAGTTATATCTCTTCCCCAAATATTTTTTGTCACCAAGTTTCCAACCATATTCTTTCCAAGTCCCTGACCATCCATCCAAACCTTTGGCAACAGTCCAATGAATTGATACATAATTGTACATTTGGCCACTTTTTTTTCCCCCAAGCATAATGTACAACCAGGTGTACTATCCAAATTTCTCCCCACAGTGAAGATTTTCCTTCACTCTCCTTCGGGGATGTACCTGAAAGGGGTGTAATGCTGCAGCTGTTCACTTTTGGGTATTCCCTGCATAATGTGCAGAGCTATTTGTTAGCCAGGCCCTAGTCTTCTCCTCCTCTGTCAGTTGATCATAGGTGTTCTCCATGAGACCATAGGTGCACATGGAACAGAAGGCATTGTGGCAAGAGTAGGAAACATGGACATTTGGGCTATTTCTTCATGTAACTTACTTGTGCCTTCATAATATGCTTGGACACAATCACATATATAATACTTCCATTTTATGATGGATTGCTGCTGTGTACATCGAACTTTCTAGCTTGCTGGGCTGGTTTATGATGGGCAGCTCAGGTTGCATGGTAACTTGGTAACCCATGGTCAAGTGTCCAGTTTTCATTAATACCTAGTAGCACACCAAGTCCTCGTGTCAAAGAGAAAGTAGTTGTAAGCAATGATGGCAGGGCCTTCTTCCAAAATCATAAGGGCCTCCACTGTGATTCACTTATAGGGGCTTTCCAAAGGCTCCAAGCAGTATCCCTATTTGTCACTGACACCTCAAGTACCATTATATCTTCTAGGTCAAATGGCCCAGTTGACAGCATTCTGCCTGGACCTTTTGCAGAGTCTTATCTTGTTCTGGGCCCAACTCAAAGATAACAGCTCTTTAAATCACTCAGTAAATGGGCCAAAATAGCACACCCAAGTGAGAACTATGTTGCCTCCAAAAATACAAACAGACCTGCTAGACATTGTGCTGCTTTCTTGGTTTTAGGAGGGCCAGATGTAACAGCTTACCCTTCACCTTAGGATGGATATCACAAAATGCCCATACCACTGGACTTATAGAAATTTCACTGAGATAGAAGGCCCTTGAATTTTAGTTGGATTTATTTTCTATCCTCTGACATGCAAATACTTTATCAATAAGTCCAGAATGGTTGCTTCCCCTTGCCCAATTGGTTCAAGCAGTATAATGTCATCAGTATAATGTATCAGTGTAATACCTTGTGGAAAAGAAATGTGACCAGAGTCCCTATGAATTAAGTTATGACACAGGGTTGAAGAGTTGATATATCCCTGAGGTAGGACAGTGAAGGTATATTGCTGGCCTTACTAGATGAAAGCAAATTGCTTCTGGTGGACTTTATGAATAAGTATGGAGAAAAAGTCAATATATAGATCAATGGCTGCATACCAGGTATCAGGCAGTGTGTTACCTGCTTAAGCAAGGAAACCATATCTGGTTAGCAACTGCAATTGCAATCATCCCTTAATTAAGTTTGTGATATCCTACCATCATTCTCCAAGATCCATCCATCTTATGTATGGGCTAATAAGAGAGTTACATAAGGATGTGGTGAGATCCACCACCCCTGCATTTTGTAGTCTTTCATGGTGGCAGTGATTTTTGAGATCCCTTCATGGTTGTGATATTGCTTACTTATTTACTATTTTCCTAGGTAGCAACAGCTCACACAACTTATATTTGGCCTTTACTAGCCCTCACTCCACAGGTTAGGGAACTAATGTGGGAATTCTTCCCAGTGCTAAGAATACCTATCCCAATTATGCGTTTTGGAACTGGGAAAATGACCATAGGATTGGTTTGGAGACCCACTGTGAGTCAAAACTCCATTGGTCACAAGACATCCATAAGCCCCTGCTCTGACTGGAGGGGCACAATGATGTTTTGTATTTCTTTGAATCAATGTCACAGCCAGTATTCAGTAGATCCTGAAATATCTGATTATTTCCTTTTCCCCAATGCATAGTTACCCGGAGTAAAGGCCATCAGGGTGGGTACCCAAGCCTTTTGGAACCCACGTCTTATCAACATGTGCCCCAAATGCTAAACATGGAGCTATAGGAATTAAAATAAACTCCCTGCTGGATTTTTGGTCTTATGGTCCAATTCCTCTTGGCTTTTTGCCTAGTCACCCCTTTTGGAAAGAGACTCTATACATTGTACCATTGTATCTTGGAAATAAGTAACTTTCTTTTTAATTTTACAGGGGCTCACAGCTAAGAGTATGCGTTGAGTCTCAGATGAGACTTTGGACTTGGAGTTTGGGGCAATGTGGAACTGTTAAGACAAAGAGAAATCTTGGAGATGGACTAAATGCATTTTGTATTGTGAGGTACATGAGCCTTTGGAGACCAGGAGCAGAATGTTATGGTTTGGATCTTAAATGTCCTCCAAAAGCTCATGTGTTGAAGGCTTGGTCCCTAGCCTTTGGTGTGTTTGGGAGGTGGTGGAAACTGTAGGAGGTGGGGCCTGTTTGGGTGAAGTAGGTCACTGGGGGCGTGCCCTTGAAAAGTGTATTGGGCCCCTGGCCTCTTCCTCCCTTTCTTTTGCTTCCTGACTGCCATGAGGTGAGAATCTTTCCTTCACAACACACTGTCTGCACTGTTTGCCAGCATGTTTAGCCTTGCCACAGGCCTATAAACCAAGTTGCTAAGTGGCTGTACTTAAACATCAGAAATTGTGAACCAAAATAAACATTTTCCCTTTTTAAGTTGTTCATATTAGGTATTTTGTCACAGTGATGGAAAGCTGCTGACTAGCAGTAACAAGAGTCTAAGAACATCTTCTCAATATTTCTAAATGCTCCTCACCCTGATGCAGGTTCAAGAAGATGGACCAAATTGCCCCAGCCACACTGCTAGAGTTTGCTGCACAGAGTCTAGTGAGTAATGAGGCTGCAGCTATCCATGCTCTTGAGGAGCTCCCAAGAGACCTTTTTGTTCCATTGTTCATTGCTGCATTCTTGGGTGGGCATAAGAAGATACTGAAGGCAATGGTGAGAATTTGGCCCTTTCGCTGTCTCCATGTTGGGGCACTGAGTATACGGGAACCACACTATGAAATCTGGAAAGCCATGATTGATGGTCTTCAGATCCTGCCTGCACAGAATTCTTCTACTTGGTAAGACTTTGTATACTAGAGATGTGGTGAGCCAGCAGGAAGGTATCCTTGTGCCTTGGGCAGGAGAGGGCCTGTCAGTCTCCAATAGGTAGTTAATGGAGAATGCTACAGATCTCCTTGAGGCTGTTGGTCCAACACTTGGGGTCACTTTAAAGATTAATGTCCCACAGAGTTGATTATGGAATATAGATGCTTAAGGAATTATTGATGGATTTACATATTGAACATTATTACATAGAAGTGCATGAGCATTGAGACTGGGGAGGATTAGAAGATGGATAAAAGAATGAAACATTTTTAATTTGTATGGGAAAGTCTTAATGGTAGATGATAGATGGAGTAAAGACCAGGGATAAAAGGATTTTCTTCTGCTTCTCTTCATTGATCCTATTGGATTATGTTAAAATCTGCTACCTCTCAGAAGTGCTTTCTCCTCTTTTCCCTACAGGAGGCCAAAACTGAGGATCCTTGATTTAAGGCAGGATGCAGACTGCAGGACCACATGCTCTGAGATCAGGACCATGTTACCTTTCTGTTTTCAGTCTTGTGTTTTCTCACAGCACTCTATCCTGAAACTACAAGAAGCCCAGCAGAGTGTTAGGCGTATCAGAAATGTAACTTCAGATTCTGAGCCTCAGTCATCTAGGGAACCCATGGAATTATTAGTGGACCTTTCCCTTGATGGTACCTTGAAAACAAGACAATTTCTTTCTTTTCTTCAGAGGAAAATTGAGCAGAGCTTTGGGTCCTTGCACCTCTGCTGTAGGGATTTGCAAATTGATAAAATATCTGACTATAAAAGCATCCTGAAGTTTCTGGATCTGGTATGCATTGATCATCTTGGAGTAGATCAGGCTTATCTGAGTGAAGTCACCAGCCTTTTGGATCAGATGGTTCACCTTGACAGCCTTAGTCTGTCTAAAATCCCTTTTAAATCTTGTAAGGGAAAAAACTTCAGAAATTTTCTCACCAATCTTAGACGGATGGACAACCTTCAAGAGCTCAGCTTGTCTTTCTTCTGCCTCACAAATCAGCTGCATAGACTGCTCAGGTGAGGGTTATGGTGGTACCCTCAATGTCCCATTTTTAAGACAGGAGAGCAACCTTTCTTGGATATTCCTAAGCTTCTTGTAACCTATTTTTCCTTCCACCCAGCATGGGCACTGGTGGGAATTTGAAACTAGCCAAGTTAGGAATGACTTCCTAGAGTTAGGAGAAAGAGGATTAGAAAAGTAAATGGTGGTTATTCATTTATACATTCAGTCAAACATATGGAGATGTTATAAGTCCATAAATATATTGGTAAAAAAGACACAGCCCTTTTCCTGTTCATTTTACTGCCTTGTAGAAAGGAAGGAGAGGCATTCAGATAGAGAAATGTTTTATGTTGTAGCGCTGACACACATGCTCATGGTCTGACTACAGTAGTTAATATTGTCACATCATTCTCGTTTTCCTCAAATCTTAGGCCCCGAGTGGAGAAAGTGTAATTTAGGAATAGATCAAAGGGAACCTTTAGTTGGTCACTTTCCTATACCCAGCCCCACCAAAAAAGTGAATTCAATCTATAACTAATTGTTTTTAAGTGTTAAGTTAATTTTTTTCACTTAATCTTTTCTATAATCCCGTGTAATAATTGATATTGTGCACATTCTGAAGATTTAAAAACTATATTACATTGTGGAAAAGTAACTTTTTCAGGGTCACAAATCTATCAAGTCTAAATCCCGCATTTTAACCACTGTTGCACTATATCTACAAAGTAATTTCTTCTAGAGTCATAGACATCTATATCTGAGGACTCCTTGTCCTGTTCCAGTCCTCATTCTTCAGAAATACCTTTGTTTTTTTTCTCTACAGAGTCCTGCCACCTCAGTTGGATGCATTGTATCTGTCTTTCTGTGGACTTTCTAGCAGAGACTTCACTGTTCTGTCCCAGAGCTCTCAGGTCACCAACCTAAGACTGTTGAATCTCAGTAACAACCAGATATCTTGGGATGTTTCTGAGCTCTTCCAGATCCTTCTGGAGAAGCTCTCAGGCACCTTGCGGCATCTAGAGATAAATAGTTGCCTTATGACAGATTCTACTCTCTCTGTTATCATCCCAACCCTAAGCCGCTGTTCTCACCTTCGTGTCCTTAGCTTTGCCTCCAATCCCATAACAATGCCTATGCTCGTGAGACTCCTTCAGCACTTAACAGGCTTGATGGAGTTGAAGCATGTGATTTATCCAATCCCTGTTCATTGCTATGAACAATGGCATTTTAATGGCAGTTTAGACCAACAGAAGCTTACTGAAGTACAAGCAGAATTGAAGGCAATGCTGCAGGCAGTACACCGGAGTGATGTGCACTGGAGCACTTGTCCTGAGTGATTTTCACAGTACAAAGAGTGGTTTCAATACTTATGTGTGGCCTTTAATACATTCAGTGTCCTTGCCTGAAGCCCAAGTTGTAGAGACCTATGTAAAATTCCATTGTTCTAGGAAACTGGTGTTAGAGAGCTTGTATATATAACTGATCGGTGTGAAAAAAGAACTCTAAGAAGAAAATAGAGGACTCTAAGAAGTTCTGTGTGTCTCTTATCTATTGTCCTTCTCCTTGTTATCTCATCACAGTGTTGGGTATGTAATGTGAGCTGGCCCTATCATGGTACAACATGTCCTTATCTACACTGATGGGTACTTGACACAAGTCAGGACTATTTCAACTTCTTGGATGCCTTTGTAAAGTAGGTGGTGGTTATTGAAGCTGATAAATTTATCCCCTGTGTTACTTTAATCTTCCTGCATTTAAGATTGCCTTAGGTTGTTTATTTTTTAAAAAAATCATTTGCAATTAAAGGGAAGAAAAACTATGTCTCTACCCACTTTGTCTTCAACCATAAATTACTACCTCCTTTTCTAAGTCTCAGACCCCTGGGGCTAAGTTTCTCTTTATTTCACACACACTCACCATGGATCTGTTATAAGGTAGATACTGTTCCATGTACAAAAAAGGAAAAGGCAAATCAGATAAGGTCCCTACCTCAAGTCACTCACAGAACAGATTTATCTGTCCCTCTAATCTTCCTTAGGACATTTTGGAAAATTATTTAATCCTCCTATGCTCTAGATTTTGTTTTTACTTTTACCTTTAACATACTATTTTCAATACAAACTGATTTCTAAGCTGTCGAATAGCTCCTCAACTATTGAACCTCAAGTGAAAGGTTTTCTCTTATCAGTTGCTCTCTTTCAATGTATTGTATACATTTCATTCATGATATAAATATTCCACATTTATCTGCTCCTTCTCTTCCACTAGAGTTACCCTGTTCACTGTGGTACACACTGGCCATATGTGTCTACTGAGCACTAGAAATTTGGCCCATCTAAAATGGTAATGTACTTTTAAGTATAAAAGGTACATTTGTATGTCCAAGACATTGTAAGAAACAAAGGATATGGAGTAACTAATTAATAGTATACTTATGGTACATGTTGAAATAATAGCATACTGTATTTTGAAGACAGTAAAATAATGCAAAATTAGTTACTAATTTGATCCTGTCGTTTACATGTTGAAATGACAACACCAATGCATTTCAATGACTTAGTAACAAAAATAATTGAAAATAACTAATTAATAATTTATGCATAGAGGTTTTTTGTTGAAATTAAAACAGATTGTATTTTAAAGACTTAGCACGATAGAAGAATGTCAAAGTCATAATTCATTTATGTTTCCATGTTGACATAATGTACTGCATTTCAGGCTAAGTTTTGTTCTTATTACATACACACCAAAGTGATTTCATTTCATTTAATGACTTAGAGAAAAGAATGTAAAGATTAATTAAAATACTTAATTTGATTTTGTTCCATTTTTGTGATAACAATCTACATTTCCAATTTGGAAAAATATGAAAATAACTATTATATGTAGTATTTTCTTGATAACACATAGCATCTCAAAGACGTAAGAACAAAGAATGTAAATTAATTGCTCATATTTTTCATATTGTTTATATTTTGAAGTGATAATTTACAGCATTTCAAAGTTCTATTAAAATGTGAAATTAATGAGCAATGTATTGCTTTCAAATTAGTTACGTTTGTTGGCATTTTTGTGTTAAATAAAATATGTTATTAAAATTAAATTCACCTGTTCCTTTTAACTTTGTCTTTGGTTTTTACTTTTTCCAGTGTGGCTCTTACTATATATTATCTACATATGTTGGGCTCCCTTGCTATCTGAACTACAATTTTGATTAATCAGTGCGAAATAGCAGCAGGATATTGGGGAGTGGTCAAATAGGGAGAGACTGGAGTATTTCCTCTCCTACCCTCATCCTGCTTTGGTGCCATGGTTCTGTCAGCAGCATCATATCCTGAAGTTAGAACTACAGCAAAAAACAAATGGAAAATTAGGAATATTATTGGCATGATTTAGACAATATAAATGACATGTTTATACATTCCTATTGCAAGGCTGGTGGCTTCTAATTCTTTTTATTGGCAGATTGGAAGAATAACAAGTGACTTGTCAGCTTAGGGGATGATGAAAAATAATTATTAAGGACATCATAAGATTCAAAGAATTGGTTGCTATTATTTACAATAAATTTCCTCAATTCCTATTCATCATGGAAAATGTGACTTTTGTCACAGATTGACAAAAGTCCAGGAATTGTTTCCTGCAGCAGGCCTGATTCTACAGGACTCATTTCAAAAGCATATTTCATTAGGAGTGCAGAACTGCTATATTGTCCATTAGAGTAATAAGAGTAAAATGAAGGCCTGAAGAATAAGCAAGCTTCAGAGTAAAGAGTTCTGCTGTCATCTAAGACATAATAAGCTGGAAAGAGCATATTTTTTTATCCTGTCTAGGAGAAAAAGCCAAAAAACCGCACAGTCATAATTTTACTTGAACCTATCAGAGAGCTAATGTCATTAGAGGGCTGCCTAGTAGACTGAATTCTAAGGAGAGTCAGGTACCTCTAGGGATAGACTGAATGCACAGACCTGTGGCATGACCCTAAAGAAGGAGCACTAGCTACCATACTTATGGATTAGAAGAATGGTGAGTGTTTTAATGAATCGCTAAAGATTAAGTATAGGCTATTGTTACAGTGTAAAATCCTGGAAGCACCAAATGCAAATAGAGTTCATACTCATTTTTAGCCTTTTTCCCAGGGACCCCTACTAGTTGTTTTGGAAGTAGATTGGGAGCAGTGTGAAAGAACAGAGAGCCTGGGTGGTGTAAGACTGCAGGAAGAGCTAAGTCACTGCTGCATAAAAAACACAAATACTTAACCCCTGCCTATATGCTTCTCTGTTATGAATCAAAGTACCACATGAACTTCATCATCTACAAGTCACAGGTAAACATGCATTGCATGGAAACTGTATAAGGAAAAAAAAACTACCATGAGGAGAAAGTCAAGAAAGGGTCATGGGCTCATATCCTTTAGAAGTAATATTAGAAATCTGAAGCAGAGTCAGGAAACTCGCATACATCAATCAAAAAATGAAGTCAGAGTTTGCCACATGGAAGAAAAGCATGAATCAAAAAATAGCCCTAGAAACCTAGATACGTAGAGTTTTTTTAAGGTTGAGCCTAGACCAAGAGAATGGGAAAAAATCCAGCCCACCAACATCATGGGAAAAATCACTACATAAAAAGCAAGATGTTTACTAATAGTAGAGGTGAAAGGAAACAGATCCTGCCTTTGGTACAGAAATGCAGAGGTGACTGAAACTAGAGGATGGAGCAGGAACATTGAAAAATAAAAGATTTGGGGCCAACCCACCACCCTAAGAAAAAGGTGACAGAATAATTTGAGGCCTATGGTACACTGAAAATAATCATAAACAACAAAAACAAAACCCAGCTCAATTACTGAGTAAAGATTACTCCAAGCTATAGTGCAAGCAAACATAAGTGGTATTAGTAGTCTTTCGCATTTATGCATATTTTCTGTATTAGAGCATAATTTCTTCTTAGTCAACAGCCTTAGACAAATAGTGTTTTCTTCCAGGGAAGAAGACAGATTTGTTCGGTGTCTGCATAATGAAATCCATGTCTCCCTTTGGGGAAAAAGATAGGTATGATTACTAGTAGTCCCTTTATAAAGATTGAGGTTTCCTAAACTCAAGGTTCCTCATCTGTAATGCAAACCCATTGTGTGCACAGCTTTCACCTGAGACATTCAACATCACCTGACTAGGACTTGAGGGAGTGGTGAACAAAGGGAAATGGCACGAATAAATATCTCATTCTGCCTGCTGCACTGAGAGTAGAAAAGTCCTTTCTGACCCAGAAGTCTCATGTTTTCTCTCCAAATGAGACTGTATGAGAGTGTAGCAGACAACTTGCAAGGTGAATAAAATCGCACATCTCTGATAGTTCTTGATAACTGATGGTGAAGATGTGATGTTGAAAAACACATGGATCTATGAAAGATGACAGGGAAAGGGTCATTTTCATGTGTTAGGAGATGTGAAAAGGCTCTCCAGGATCCAGTAGTCAATGCTCTTACCCAAACTGGTAAATGGCAATGATTAAGGGTCCCTACTCTCCTACCTGTTACATGGGCAAGGTTGAAACAAACTGCAATGAATGATTCTTTGCTTGCTATTCACTCTCCTTCAGGGGAAAGGAGGAAGGGATATTATGATAATGGGGAAGCATGGGGCCCTGCAGTCCCATTAAAAAGGCAACATGGCTGTGACTGCTGAGTTAAGGAGCCCCAAATTTATATTAGGTGGTGTCAACAAGGAGTATATTAAACCTGTGGGTGGACCAAAAACAAGCTCATATGCTGAGCTGGGACCATGGCAGGCAAGTTGAAAATAACAATAAATGCAAAGATTTTCTTACTGGTGGGGTGCTACTCTCACTTTTCCCTCAATGCCATTCATTTGTCCCTCATTGTCATCCATAATCTCACTGTCTTTAATGAAAAAATTGAGTGTTCTGAACAACCTTGAGGAGGGAGGGGACTCAAATGTTTTTTAATGTGGTAAAGTAGAACATAACAAAATTTACAATTTGAAATATTTTTTAGCATACAATTCAATGACCTTAAGAATATTAGCATTGTTATGAAACCATTAGGGCTATCAATCTCTAGAACATTTTCATTATCCCAAGCTGAAAGTTTGTGCCAATTAAACAATGTCATCTTTACAAAAAAGGAGGACTGTAAGATACCATGTTCCTCAAAAGCTCCTTTTCATTACCAGGAACCTTGATAAGTTAGGGGAACAATAAAACAAGGCCCAGACCAGAGTGTCCAGATAAATACTATATTGAAGGGCACTGTCTCTCAAATATACTGCCAATAGGGCAGACTAGTGATATCGGTAGGAAATGCTTTCTTGTACACACATCAGGGCGAATACTCTTTTGATGCCAATAATAAAAGGAACAAAGTGAACTAAGCAAACTAATAATGTCACTCTTTTATAGTATAACTAATAAACCACTAGCTCTGGTGGTAACTGCTGCAAATCAGAGTCCTATGGAGAGGGAAGTGCTTGTCCAACCAGCTGCCACCAGACCAAGCATTGTGGAGGCAACAAAGGCACTATTTTCTGGCAAAGCATTAGAAGCATCCTGTGGAATGGAGATTTACCTGCCCAGCCCATTACCACTGGACTTTCTGGCAGAACACCTGTCTAACCCATCACCACTAGATCTTCCCCATAACATTTTCCCATAAATTATATGTCTTACATACCATCTCTGGGTGTCTTCTTTGGTCTCACAGTAAGTTACCTCATGCCTACCACAATTAGGCTACAGATGTTACATTTCTTCTTCTCATCCCCAATACCACTATCTACTTTGTCTATTAATTTCACTATACTAACTACTTCTTATGAAAGGAATAATACATTTTGTGTCTTATGTCTCTTACCATAATGTTTCAAGATTTATTCATATAGCATGTTATCAGAATTTCATTCTTTTTTTTTTTTTTTTGGTACTGGGGATTGAACCCAGGGGCACTCCACCACTGAGCCACATCCCCAGCCCTATTTTTTTTTGTATTTTATTTAGAGACAGGGTCTCATTGAGTTGCTTAGGGCCTCACTAGGTTACGGAGGCTGGCTTTGAACTCGCGATCCTCCTGCCTCAGCCTCCCAAGTACTGGGATTACAGTGTGCGCCACCTCGCCCGGCTAGAATTTCATTCTTTTTATGACATGACAGTATTCCAGTGCATGTGTATATATATATATATATATATATATATATATATATATA
>JAJEJO010048254.1:17268-138748 GCA_020662805.1 Glaucomys volans | reverse complement strand
CCCAGTGAGTGCGGGCAATTGGGGCCAGAGACCGCCTCGGTTCTGGGGTGGGTGGTGGCCCCTGGTTCCAACTGTCCCCTGCTCTGACCCAGACGAGGAAGCAGACTACCTTGGTGTGCGCCTCCAGCTACGGAGGGAGCAGGTTGGAACAGGGGCTGCCGGCTTCCTGGAGTGGTGGGTCATTGGGCTGCAGGACTGCCAAGGGGACTGCAACCTGCTGCCCATGGTGATCTTCAGTGACAAGGTCAGCCCACCCAGCCTTGGCTTCCTGGCCGGCTACGGGTGAGTGTGGGGCCGGGGCAGCCCAGGGTGCTGGGGGACCCTGGGCAGCAGCCCGGGCCTCACCTGCCTGCCCTGCAGGATCGTGGGGCTGTACGTGTCCATCGTGCTGGTCATTGGCAAGTTCGTGAGGGGCTTCTTCAGCGAGATCTCCCACTCCATCATGTTTGAGGAGCTGCCGTGTGTGGACCGCATCCTCAAGCTGTGCCAGGACATCTTCCTGGTGCGGGAGACGCGGGAGCTGGAGTTGGAGGAGGAGCTATATGCCAAGCTCATCTTCCTGTACCGCTCGCCAGAGACCATGATCAAGTGGACGCGCGAGAAGGACTAGGAGCCTGGCTCCTGGCACCGGGAATGAAGGCACCGCCCCACAGGCAGCAGTGCCACCAGGGCTGGTGGTGCTCTTGGGCCAGGGCACAGCTGCCCATCAAGGCCACCAGCTGTGATGTGTCCTCCCTGGCCCACCTGAGCCCTGATGCTGCTGTCAGAAGGATGCTATGTCCCCACCTGTTGCCCTTGTGGGCCCAGGACTGGCCACACCGAGCCTGGGGGCCTGGCCCTCCCTTCCCCATGTGTACTGTAGAATTTTCTAATTAAAAACCTTTTTATTTATACACATGGACGGTCATAGGTTAGTCCCCGCATTCTTGCCTCCCTGCTCCCAAGTGGTCAGCCCTGATCCTGTGGGCTGGGGGAGGGCTTCCTCTGCCTCAGGGTCACTGTCCTCGATCAGATATTCCTGGATCTCCTTCGTGGCCCAGGCCCTAGGGAAAGCGTGCAATGGGAACCCCCCCTGAGGGGCTCCCACCCCCAGGAGTCTCCCAGCAGAGGGGCACCAGTACCTCTGGCAGCGGAGCTGGGCCTCCGTCAGGATGTAGGGGGGCAGGGGGTCCAGAGAGGGCTGTGACGGAAGTCATGGGGTGAGGAGCTGCACCCCAGCCGCCTGCCACCGCGTGCAAGGCCCGAGTGGTGCAGGGCAGCCCGACTCACCAGGTCCTTCATGTTCACCCGGCAACTGTAGCACAGCTGCTCCATGACCTGGGTCTGCACGCCCTCCCTGTGGACACAGCTGCAGTTGCATGCCTGCTCTTGGCACTGCCCCAGGCCATGGCCCCGAGACCCCCAGCTGGCCACAGGGTAGACAGCAGGGACTCACCGCCTGCAGGCTGTCCTGCAGCAGGCCTGGCCCTCCCCTGCAATGCAGCCAGACCCCGTGGGCGCCCCAGCCTCAACAGGCGGGGTGGACAGCAGCGTCTGGGAGAGACGTGAGGTCTGAGCCCCAAAAGCCGTGGCACTGTCTGCAAGCAGAGGTGGACTGAGGGGACCTGGGGCTCCTGAACCCCATGCCCACTCTCTGGCTTGCCCCCTCCCACTGTAGCACCCTGTAAAGACCAGGTGTGCAGACCAGCAGTGTCGACATCCAGCGCACACAAGCAGAGGAGGCAGCGGGGGCCAGACGGGCTGGCAGCACAGTCTTCCCGGGGGGCTTTCACCAGCTTCTCACTTGTCCTGCAAGAAAGCAGCGAAGGGGCCTCCCAGGGCACTGTGCCCGCCCAGGCCCGAGCATGGGCAGTACCCCTGCCCACCTACCTGTACACAGTACTGACGGTGGAGGGGAACTGGCTCTGCAGCCTGAGGAGGAAGGCCTCCATCAGTCGGTGGATGCTGGCCTTCTCAGGGGCCTGGGAACGTTGGATGGAGCTGTGGGAGGGCCTCAGCACAGAGGGGCAGCCCTCGGGCTGAGACCAAGGTCCCCTGGACAGGAGCTGTGAGCTCACACAGCCAGTCCTTAAGTCCACCCTTGCTGCGGAGCAGCGCAGAACCCGTTTCCAAAGCAAGCCCGGCAGGAGCCGTCCTGTCACCTCATCATTCCCCTCAGACAGGACAGGATACCAGTTACCCCTTCACGGAGAAGTGTGTGCCCAGAGGACCCTACTGTTGGTACTTCCAGAGGCAGGGGACCTCAGGGTCAGCCAGGGGGGGCCACTTCCACCCCTGCAGCCAACCCTGGTGGGCCCACCTTGGTGTCGATGGCCGGAGTAAAGACAGAGGGAACAGCAAACAGGTGGTTGTAGAAGGCAATCTCCTTCAGTGTGTGGTCCCGCATGGGGCGCACCACCACCACGTCCCCATGCCGCTCATCGGAGAAGCCCTAGGGGTGGGTACAGTCAGACTGACCCCCCCCCCCATAGGTAGGTCCCAGGACCCTCTTCCCTGTGAGAGTCCCCAAGACCCACAGATGCTACTTTCAAGTGCACGTCAAAGGGGTGAGTGTGGGGAGGGCACTCCAGTGTCCAGGTCCTGCATACCGTGTCCCAGGCCAGGAAGGCCCCTCTCCCCAGGGCCAGGTTGGTCATGAGCTTAATGGCCAAGCGAGTGCAGCTATCCCCGGTCATCACCTTGGAGTAGCCGTGGGCTCGGGCCACATGCAGGATGAGGTGGGTCCTATGACAGAGGCAGAGGGTTACAGACACAGGAGGGGGATCTCAAAGGGCAGGGCCACAGGGGTGGGGGGTGGCTCACCGCAGGGTCTGAAGAAGCTCCTCCTTGGCTGTCAGCGTCCTCACGGAGTCGAACAGTCTGCAGAGGGCTGCAGTCTGGGTGGCTATGGGGGACCCCGCCAGGCTGCAGGGCCCCGGGGAGGTCTGGGCATGGCACTGGTGTGGCTGCTCTCCGCCCAGAACATGCTGCTGCTGGAGGAAGTTGTCCACAGCAGACTTGTAGGCGCCCTCAGTCCCCACTGGCTCCTGGGCAGAGCACTGCAGCACTGACGGTGGCAGGCCAAACACCTTCCAGGACAGGGGTGGGGGTGAGGCAGAGTGTACACGTGCCCACCAACACAGCAGGGGAACCAAGGCCCAGGGCTGCCCCGGCAAGCAGGCACGTGGGCCTTGTGGCACCCCAACAGTCACCTCCAGGGCCCTTCACCTCCTCCAAGGCAACTGTGTGCCACGGGAAGCCAACGCTCTGTAGGACTGTCTTCACCTCAGTCAGGGTCTTTGCTCTGTCCTCTGGGCTCCGGCCACAGGCTGCTCCCTCTGCAAGACCCAGGCAAGAAGAGGTTAGGGCTTGCAGAGGAAAAACCGCCTGGGCGGAGCAGGCTAAGGGGCTGCAGTCTGAAGGGCAGTGGTTTCTGTGGGGATAGCAGGTACCCACCACTTTCCTCTGGGGCCATCTTCAGGTAGGCAGCAGGCTCCCTGTGGCAAGAGATGCTCCCAGCCCTGCATACCCCACCCTTGGCATTAGCATCTAACTCGCCCTTCTCAGCCACTGGACCCACGATGGGCTCCCGTCCCCATGCTCCACCAACTCTCCAACACAGTCAGACCCCAGGACAAGGGTGCTGTCCAATGCATAAGTCTCCATCAGGGAAAGGCCCCAGACAGGGCCTGAGGGTGGGGACAACACCAAACCCCACCAAGGGGAGGACCAACAGACCTGCCCAACTGGCCAGGGTCTGGGAGGAGGGGAAGCCCCACGTACCATCGACATACACAATCCCTGGCACAAAGCGGAGTCTTTTGGCAGAATCCTGACTCAGGCCCTGGAGGGAGAAGTCAGGATCGGGGACTCAGACCCTGGCCAGAAAGGGCATTTTCCTGCAGAGAATACTTCTCTGGATTTAAAGCCCACCCCAAAGGAGGGAGCAGCCCTCCTTGTAGTAAACAAAGCCACTCAGACCCTGTGGGTGAGACTCTGTCCTTGCTGAAGAGGGCGCCATGTGTCTTTCTTCCCCAGTGGAAAATACTTCTGACTGCAGAAACCTCAGAACCTGCTCTCACCAGCCTCCCTGATGTCCCAGGAACCCGAGACAAGCAGCCAGGGGCCCCTGTGCCACTGCCTGGGCACCGTGGACCACTCAGAACACATTCTTGTAATAAGAACAGGGCAACAAGGCGCTGGAGGTGGGGCATTGCCGGGCATGGGAGGAGCAGGGCCAGGCGCTAGAGAAACGGCCTTGGGGGCTCATCTCAGCACCCTGTAGGAGCTCAAGGGACGAAGCAGGGGGCCCATCCTGGGGCCAGCACCCTCATCTAGGCTGACATCCCACCTTATCCCCAGTGGCTACTGCCTCCTTGCCAGACCCCCACAAGGCCGTGTCCCTCAGGAAGCATGGAGAAAGTGTGTATGCCCTCCCCTCTGTGGAGGCCCCAGGTTCCCCAGCACCCTCCGGGTCCCAGGTTGGCAGCTCAAGTCCTGCCCACTCCCTGTCCCTCCTATATGTGTGGCCCTCTCTGCCCACACATCTGCCAACACCCCCCGCAGTGTCCCAGCAAGTCACACTCAGCTAAGTTATGACACCGTGTTCTAATAACTGCTGCTGGGAAGGCTGGGTAAGTGGACAGATGAGGAAGCAACAGCCGGGCAAGCTGGACATGCCCTTGGGTTTGTGTACCTGCTGTACACACACCTGAGAGCCTGGGGCACCCCAGCCGGGGCTGTGATGCCCTTTAGTGCCAACCAACAACCAACTGCCCTTTGGTGCTGGCTGAGGAGGAAGGCTCCCCACCCCAGCTGGGCCCAGTAGCCTGGGCCTGGAGGGTAGTGCAGACACACCTCAAGTACCTGCCACACCATGGAGCTGGATGAAGGACCCCCAGACCATGCCAAGAGCACCTGGGGAAGAAGAAATGTTTGTGAGGGCACACGCCTTCAACGCAAGTGTGCTTCCACCTTGGGGACAGCCCAGACACCAAGTCCACCCTCAAAGCCCAGGGACAGCAGGTAGGCTGCAGTGGGGACTAGCTGCCTGCAGAAGGGGCACCAGGGCTGAGAGCTAAGCCCCAGATCTACCTTTTCACCAGGAAAGATGAGCCGATTCTTCCCCAGCATGGCTCTGAACTTGTGCACGTAGAGGGCCTTGAAGCAGTCCCTGCAATGCATATGCTCAGGGCCGCGGCAGCCAGAGGCCCCACTGGATTGCTGGGTCTTTTAGGGATGCATCTGCACACGGAGGCTCTGCCAGCGCCTGGCAAATGGGCTGGGTGGAGGGGCTTCCCCAGGGGGCACTAAGGTTCTTGAAATCCCAGCCAGACCCACCAGTTGTGAGCGACAGGGCATGGGCCCCCGCATCTAATACCCACAGGTGCTCAGGAAGGGCCCAGCTGGCAGAAGAGATGGGGCACAGCCTGAGTCCTGCTCTCAACACTCCCCATAAGCTCCCTCAGAGACCTTCCAGGCCCCAGCAGTAGCACCCCCACTTCAAAGACAGGACCCCCAGGAGCAACTCAAGAGGGAAACATGCTGATGACCTGGCTTCGAGAACCTTCAGGCAGCAGCACAACCTCTGGGTCAAGCCAGGGGGAAGGGGAGCACTGTACAGACTGCAGACAGCGTCCAACATTCTGGGTCTCCGGGACCACCCACCAGACTCCAGCATGCCAGACCCTCCTAAGCAAGAATGGTCCTGAAGCATAAGCAAATAGAGAGTGCTGGGGTCCCCAGAACCCAGAGTCAGAACTTCCAGCAAGGCTGAGGAGGCTGTGCCCTCAATAAACATTCCAGCTGGCTCTTGGATCACTGGGTCACGAGTCCCCAGCCCTGACTTGAGTCAGATTCCTAGGGAGTTTCCATTTTAAAAGTTCTTCTGGGTTTGTAGCTCAGTTTGCCTAGCATGCACAAGGACCTGGGTTTGATCCTCAGTAACACATCAAAAAAAAAAAAAAAAAAAAAAAAAAACCCCAGCCCCCCTAACCAGCAGCGGGGGAACAGCAAAGCTGATGGGAACGGGAGCAAGGCTTCCATGAGAAGCTACCTGTGCCCCAGGTCTGCTTCCTTCCTGTCAGACACAGCCTGTGTCCACAGCACCACCTCCCAACACTGAATGAGTGCAGTGTACAGGGACCAACACCCCTGCTCTGCAGCAGCTCCATGTTTCAAGGTAAAATGCTGGGCCCAGGGACTCCAGGATCCAGCGAGTGACTTCCCAGGGTGCAGCTCAGTGTGGACAGTGTAATCATGAGGAGGCAAGGGTGCTGCTGTGGGTGAGGAGAACCCTGCCGTCCCCTGCTCTGCCTGCTGGGATTCCAGTGTGGCAGGTTCCTGTGAGCAAGGGCTCCGCACTCACAAACCCACTCTCTCCTGGCAAAGAAAGGCCAGAGCTTCCTACACATGCCTGGTCTGAATCGTCAGAGTGCCTCACTCAAAACTTCAATTCTCAAAGTTTGTACCTGGAGAGTTGGCCTCCCACCCTCCCAAGAACACATGCACAGGAGGGTTCCCAAAGGACAGTCAGGAATGAGGAAGCATTTGGAAACAATTTCCTCATTCTCTTCCTCCCCAACTGTCTTTTTTGGAACAATTAAAAAGCAAGTTCCCAGTAGCCAGGCGTGGTGGCACACACCTGTAATCCCAGCGATTCAGGAAGCTGAAGCGGGGGGATCCTGAGTTCAAAGTCAGTCTCAGCAATTTGGGGAGGCCCTAAGCAACTTAGTAAGACTCTATCTAAAACAAATAAATAAACAAAGGCTGAGGATGTGGCTCAGTGGGTAAGTCCCTGGGTTCAATCCCTGATATTTAAAAAAAAAAAAAAAAAAGCCCCAGAAAAACAAAGAAAGAATAAAATCATATCTACTATTTTGCATACATATTTATATTTTAAATAGTATATTTAGTATAATCACTCATATTAATTGTCACATTTTTTAAAAAGCAAAGCCCAAGATTTCTAGAGACCAACTTAAAGATGTGAGGTTTTAACTCCCCCAATAAACACACATAATAGAACACAACATCATAGGAATTAAAGGGCTAAAACAGGAAAGATCTGGTCCTGCCCTTGAGGAGCTACCAATCTAGTAAAAACAGAGGAACACCAAACAGTCATGCTGACGAGAAGGAACAAGGGCCGCCAGAGAGTTACAGACAAAATGAAAAGTACTGGATCCCAGCCCCTCAGGGGAAAAGCCCGTGCCTCTATCCAAAGGCTGGGGAAGGCTGTAGCTCTCCTTCCAACTCTGACTCCCACACCACAACAGGCATCTCCTGGGATAAACGACTGCCACCTAGATTCCTGCCCCTGGTGCACCCGCTGCCCCAACGCCCCTCCCTCGCCCCATGTGGAGACCGCCCCACTTTCAACTCTCCGCATAAGCTCCCTCCGAGACCTCCCAGCCCCCCGCCAGTGGCGCCTCCACTTCAACAACGGGCCCCCAGAAGCAACGGGCCCTCGAGAAGCAGGAACAAGGTTAAGAGAGCTTTTAAAAGGAAGAAATGAAGCCCTGGACGGCGGGGCTCCCGGGCCTCACCTGCAGAAGGCGTCGCCCGCTCGGATCACCACCACCGGCAGGCCTTCCTTGCACTTCACGCACTTCTGCGCCCGGCTTTGGAGACCCAGAGAGAGGAGACAACAAGAGCACGGTGGCACGGCGGCACGGTGGCACGCTGGCCGCCGCGCCCCGCCCCGCGCGGGCCCGGAGGGGGCACGGGAGCGCACTCCAGAGCCTGCGTCGGGTCCTGGCCACGGCTGCCACCGAGGCCGGCCCGGGGCCGGGGCGTCCCGTTCCGCCCGCAGGGGACGCGAGGGCCCGTCCGAGCCGCCCGCGGCTCTCACCCCGGCCTGGGCGCCGGCGGGGGCTCCCGGGAAGCCGACTCCGCGTAGTCCTCGCCCACCTGGCACATGGCTGCGCCTCCCGAATGCCAGCGGCCGAGGAGGTCGCGCCCCAATGACGTCTCAGGGGACTGTGGCGGGCGCGCCCCGATGACGTCCCCCGCGGCCGAGGCGGGCGCGCTCCGTGACGTCACGCGGCGCCGGCGCGGCGGTGACGCGGGCCGGGCCGGCCAGGACGGGGGGCGGCGGCGGCGGCCTGGCCCGGTATGGCGATGTTCCGCAGCCTGGTGGCCTCGGCGCAGCAGCGGCAGCCGCCGGCCGGGCCCGCGGGCGGCGACAGCGGCCTGGAGGCGCAGTTCAGCTGCCCCATCTGCCTGGAGGTGTACCACCGGCCCGTGGCCATTGGCGGCTGCGGCCACACGTGAGCGCGCGCCGGGAGCCGCGGGAGGGGGACGGCCGGGCGCGGCGGCGGCCTGCGGGCGGCCGGGCCGCACCACCGCTGCTCGGGCGCGGGGACCTCCCGCGCCGGTCCGGGCCCCGGTGCGCCGCCGCCGCCGCCGCGCGGGGCTCCGAGGTGTGCAGTCGGGCGGGCAACGTAAATAAATGACTTGTGGCGTGTGCTCTCAGCTGTTTCTCCACCCGCTGTCCGCTCGTTCTGACGACAGAGGAAAGGAGTTCCTTCCAGTTAGGGGAGGGGCTCGTTTGGAGCCTGGTGCTGTTTTGTTTTGAAGGACTTGGGTCACGCCGAACGTAGGCTGGCGCCGAGGGGACCAGACCCTAGGCACCCCGCAGGGGTTTCCAGCTGAGCCGGGGCGTTTCAGGAACCGAAACTTGAGCATGTGGCTCTCCCCCGGCCCAGAGCTGTGCTCAAGTCCAAGTCCTCTGGAGCTCCAGCCTGGTTGGAAGGGAGCCAATATGAGCGTCCGCTCTTGACCTCCCCTGAGTGCTGCATGATCCAGCTCTGGAGTGAGATTCTGGGGATGAGGAGAGAGGGTTGGAGGGCTTCCCAGCAGTGGCCACGCTGCTGAGAAAGTGGGTGCAGGCTTCAGAGAGTGGGGGTGGACAAGATGCGCCTAGCCTGGCAGGAAGCCCTAAGACATTTTGCAGACACCGGCAGCTGTCTTTGGAGGCTCCTGATGCAGAGGGGCTGGAACCGCTGGGCAGGCACCTGTGCCTACTTGTCATCCAAGGATGAGGATGGTGTCAGGATCCAGAGCTATGAGAGGGGCCTGGAAATGCTGGGTGGGCATGTGTGCCTGCTCATCATCCAAGGACCAAGATGGTATCAGGATCCAGAGCTGCCTCGCTTTCCTGCCCCCTGGTGTCAGGTGTAAGATACCGGCTTTTACCAGAGAGCAGTGCCCTGTTCCTACTCAGTTGCTTGGCTGTGACATTTTGGCAGGACGGGATCTGATAGGGACTTTTTTGTGAGCACACGCTGGTGGGTATGTTGTCTTCTGCATCTTCCAGTTCGTTTTTGAGAGGGCTGTGAGGCTTGTCTGCATTTTGGATACCCTTTCTGGGCTTGGAGCATTGTCTCCCTGGTACGAGCACCTTCACCATGACATGGTTTCCCAGTCTGCACAAGTCAGTGTTTTCCCTTTCTCTTTTCCCAAATTGGTCTTTTCTTAAAATGAGATCTGCATGATAGGATGGAGACCCCGTGGGCTCGAGAAGCATCTTTCTTGTCAGCTCTTTCTCATTGATGGTCCTTAAGAGCCCTTTGTGCAGCCTCTGCCTTGAAAAGATTTTTTCCCACTTTGCTGGCTTCATTTTTCTGACTGTTGTCTGCCTCTGACCTGTGTCTGTCATTTGCAGATGAGCACAGAAGGTTTAAGGGCACACCCAGTCACCTTTTGAAAGTTCACTGATGTTCTGATTCTTTCCTTGCCACAAGCTCCAGAAGCCATTTCCCTTCTGAAGTCTGGTTTCCTTGTG
Source organism: Glaucomys volans (assembly GCA_020662805.1). Taxonomy (NCBI): domain Eukaryota; kingdom Metazoa; phylum Chordata; class Mammalia; order Rodentia; family Sciuridae; genus Glaucomys; species Glaucomys volans. Next base: position 128,982 of record JAJEJO010048254.1, on the reverse strand, counting down.
GTAAGAGGAGTCCTGCCTGGGGGCAGGTACTGCAGCTGCAGCACCTGGACAGAGGAGGTGATGGTAGGGGGAGCCTTCAAACTTGAGCTTTGGGCAGGAGGAACCTCAGTGGAGCAGCTCACAGAAATTGCCTTGGGGCCCCAAAGGAATGATTGTCTGCTGCCTCAGGGACAGCCCAGGGTGACCCACATCTAGATCCAGAAGCACGTGGACTGGGACACACAGCCACAGACCGCCCAGGAAGCCTTTGCAAGGCAGCCATTGTTAGCCGGACAACTGTAGAGCTTGCCTGAGGAGACAGGCCTGCTAGCCTCATGGATCTCTGGAACTGGCCTGTCCTAGCTCCCTGGTTCGTGCAGGGCAGAGTGATATTGGTTGGTGCCATTTGGCCTGCAGCCCATCCTGGGCAGTTCCAAGTACCCAGGGGGTTGGCCCCACTTCCACTGCCCTCAGCTGCTTCACTGATCTGCAGAAAGCCCTGGGCAGGTGCAGGGGGACTTTCTGTGGGGGAAGCTGCCGCTTGTGGCTGCTGATCCACAGTGTGCCAGAGCAGTGGTCACCATCCACCAGGCCAAACACTGCACCCTACCCTGTGGGTGTTCTGTTCTACCTGATCCTCAGGGGCTGTGACTCAGGAGTCACCCTGAAGGTGACCAGGTTCCTGCTGAGCTATCCTGCATTTTGCACAAAAGTACAGGGCAAGCTCCCTTCTCTGTGTTTCTCCAGAGACTTCTGGTTCCATCCCTGCTTGGGCACCTTTTCCTCCTGGAGGAAGTGGCCAGCACTCAGCCCCCAGCCTTTTCATGTGGCCCTGCTGCTGTGGGTAGTAAGGGCTCCACTGAGCTAGAAGTCAGGGCCTCCAGTGGCGTCTGGTGTGTCCACACAGTTGCACAGCACTCCCCCCCGGAAGGGAGCCCAGTGCCCTTTGCCCTCCCCAGCTCCTGACCACTGTAGGTCTGCCTCTGTCCCTGGGTGCGACCATTCACAGCACATGGCTATGGTCTCTGCTGGTCTCCTCCCTTCCCCGGGGAGGCCCATGCAGGCGTACATGTTAGTGCTTTGCTCACATTTCCTCCGTGTGTGTCCCATTCCACACCCTGTGGACAGCTGGATGCTGTCCCTGTCGGCAACCTTGAATGTGTGTAACTGGCCTCACCAGCACCTTCCTCAGACTCATCAAACCCTGGGGCCAGAGACAGCACTAGGGTGGGGTGGTGCTGGTGAGACCCCCCCCCCCCCCCACCCAGAGGGAATGATGGAGGCCCTCTACTCTGCAGAAAAGGCTTGTAGGAACCTTTCACGTTCTGGAAGGCCTCAGGTCTTAGGATGAGTCTTGCCTCTCTCAGGTGCAGGTTAACCTGTCTAGCCAGGTGGCACCTCCCCCAGAGGTCAGGAAGAGGGACAAAGACGCCTCAAGCTCCAGGCCTTCTCACCACAAGAAGGACCTTCTCTTGAGCGGGGACGAGATCATGTGAGAACTCTGGCCCTAACCTTAGCTGAGTCATTTCTAAATTCAGGACCATCCTCACATCCCCTCTCCAGCCTGGCTTCCCCTATGCCCATGGCCAGCCTGCGTGCAGAGAACTTCCTGAAATTTCCTGCCATCTGCAAAGTCTTCATCCTTCTCTTGGGCCTGGGCCAGCTCTGCCTTCACCTGAGCTCTGTCCTCGGGGCTGGAGTTCCACTCTATGTCCTTGTGTTCCAGGTGCTTTGCTGAGCCTGGCTGTCCCCACAGTACTTCTGGTAAAGTGGTGCTGAGGTCATCCTGTGCAGCTTCCTCCCCCTAGTGGCAGGCAGCAGGATGGGGGCGGTGTGAATGCAGGCAAGGCCAGGCCCCTGCTGCCAGCAAACGGGCTCTGGACAGTCTGTACAGGTGATGTTGGCTAGAGCTCAGGGGCCGCGGGTTGTCTCTGCCCTGAGTGTGTGTCCAGCACCTGAGCCACCCCAGCACAGCCTGCCCTGTCACTAAGCCCCTCCTGCCTGGGAAGCTGGCCCCAGTTGACAAACCAGCTTTGGCCTTTACTGTCCAGCAAGTCTGGGGCCTGGGGACTGGTGTTTCCCTTCCCACGATTGTTATGATTTTATTCCCTGCACTCCTCGGCTGTCCCCTGTCCTCCTCGGAGGCCTTGGGGCAGAGCCTTCCTCCCCTGCAAGAGCTCCCTGTGGGATCCAGCTGCAGGGCCACATGTGTTGGAGGCTAAAGTTATGACTGCCCAGCTTCTAGAACATGGCAGGGCCCCCCTGCTGGGAGGAACCTTGTTCACCTTTTAGCCAGACAGTGCCCATCTATCTGGTGGGCCTTGGGCATAGGAATGGCCATCTCCAGAAACGGCAGCAGGTGGTCCTGCATGCTAGCGCATGCTGGCCACTGGCCCTCAGGCCCATGTCCCCTGCAGGTTCTGCGGGGAGTGCCTCCAGCCGTGCCTGCAGGTGCCATCCCCCCTGTGCCCCCTCTGCCGCCTGCCCTTTGACCCCAAGAGAGTGGACAAGGCTGCGCACGTGGAGAAGCAGCTCTCTTCCTACAAGGCGCCCTGCCGGGGCTGCAGCAAGAAGGTACGCTGTCGGCCTGGGGTGCGGGTGGGACCTGCCGCTCTGTCCACTTGCCGGTCCCTCCCTCCTCCCTCTTTCTCTCCCAGGGGAGCTGGGGAGGGCCACAGCGGGCCAGCCCTGGGCCCCTGGGCTTCCGCTCTGGACCTGTGTGTGTTGTGGTAGGTGCAGAGCCAGGCGTGAGCTGGGCACTGAGGCCGTGATGGGGGCCTGGGGATAGCTCCGGGCGCAGAGGGGGCTGAGGCAGCGGGGGGCGCTCAAGTGCCAGTGCTGTTCAGAGCCTGGCGAGCGGGCGCTGCCACCTGATCAGCCGTGAGGTCCCAGCACTTGTGCCGGGGCTTGGTGACCCCTTCTCCACCCGCCCGCGCTCCCGGCACCCACTGCCCACCTCAGTGAGGGAGGGCCGGAGCGCGTCCTGTCCCACAGCTTCAGACGTTGCTCAGGCCAGTGAGTCTCCACTTCTCACCGCAGGGAGCAGCCCTCCCACCTTGTCCTTGGGCTGCCCTGAGCCTGGCTGGTCAGGCTGAGCTGGCCGTGTGCCTCCTTGGTGCCTGGTGCCTCTGGGCTCTGCCCTGTCACTGCTGCAGAGATGAGCACAGTCCTCCTAGTTTCACGTGTGAAATGGCCCTGCCCCTTGCCCTAGTACCCCAGTCACCTGACCTGGGTCTTCCTGAGCACGTGTCACCCTGCCTGGATGGGGCAATTCACTGTGGCCACAGCCCAGCCAATGGTCACAAGGAAGCCTGACGGTGACCCCAGGAGGACCTTCTTGGGCACCTGCTGTTCTGTTCCTGGCGATTACTCTGGAACCTGGATGGGCCGTTTGCTGAGGATGGTGCCCTGCCCTCGCCAGGCAGCTGTGCTCACCTGCCTCCCGCCACCTCTGCTCTGGGAAATAGTTTCCTGGCCTCTTGGCATGGACCAAGCCGCAGGACCTTGTGGCATCCACCCCAAGGGGAGGCTAACCGTGCTCTTCTCTCCTCTGGTTGCCTCTTAACCCTCTCCCTGGGTGTAGAGAGGACCGCCCTTCCCTGCCAGCCTCAGGCCAAGTTTCTGCCTCACACAGGCGGTGCTGTGGTGCCTGGGAGTGGAGGGGTGGGAGGTATGTCCTGAAAGGTGTCCTGATGGAGTGTTTTCAGTTGGGTCCTCAGCAGCTGTTTTCCCTGAAGTGCTCCCTCCCCTCACTGGAATGCAGCCGCGGGGCGCCCAGGGTTTCAGGAGCAGAAGGCGTGGCCACGGCTGCTGCCGATTCTCTGGGACGGCCTCACCTCCCTGCCTGTCTCCTAGGTCACCCTGGCGAAGATGAGAGTGCACATTTCCTCCTGCCTGAAGGTCCAGGAGCAGATGGCCAACTGCCCCAAGTTCGTCCCCGTGGTACCCACGTCCCAGCCCATCCCCAGGTGGGCGGCCTGCTGGGGGAGGAGAGAGCCCTTGGCTCCCCTCCTTTCCGTCTCTGAGCAGGTTGAGGATACTCAGCAGGCAAGGTGACTCTAGGGAGGCCATGCCATTCATAGATGGGAACAACTCAGGCATGGGAGCTAAGATGGGGGCCCAGGCCAGGCAGGGGGATGGGATGAGAGACAGCTCCCCATTGGCCACAGCCCTCAAGCCCCTGTGGGCCTAGTGAGGAGAGGGAGGTGTTCCCAAGTCTGCAGAGGTGTGGGCAGGGGTGGGACAGTGGTCTTCGGGGCTCCAGCTGCCTTCTGCCTGCCTGCCGACCGTGATGCTCCGCAGCTGTTAGGTAGCTGGCTCCTGTCTGAAGTCCGCAGAGGGGAGGGCAGGCTGGCCACGCTGCGTGTGAGAGCAGGGGGGAGTGCCCTTTGCTCCCTGACCCCACAGCTGCTCCCTCTCCTGCTCCACCAGCAACATCCCAAACAGGTCCACCTTCGCCTGCCCCTACTGTGGCACCCGCAACTTGGACCAGCAGGAGTTGGTGAAACACTGCGTGGAGAGCCACCGCAGCGACCCCCACCGCGTGGTGAGCACCCCTAGGAGGCCGTGGGGCGAGCACTGACTGGGGAGCCCACTCCCCATAAGCCTGTGGTGCCCAGCTGCCCAGGACCCTGGGTTGGTGGCATATCAGTCTTGGGGTGCAGTGAGTGCCATGGTTGACTCCTGGCAAGCTTCCAGTGTGTGCCCAGGGTGGGGGCGGTGGAGCTCCCTGATCCTTCAGCAGCCAGGGCACGTGCTGGGAAGGCTGGCAACACACTGAGCCCTCTGTTCCAGGTGTGCCCCATCTGCTCTGCAATGCCCTGGGGTGACCCCAGCTACAAGAGCGCCAACTTCCTCCAGCACCTGCTGCACCGGCACAAGTTTTCCTATGACACCTTCGTGGTGGGTGCCCTGCCCACACCCTCCCTCCTGCTTGCCCCAGCCAACCTTAGGACCCAAGTGTCCCAAGAAGGCCAGAATGAAAGCTGAGGGGCGGGCTGGGAATATAGCTCAGTAGGTAGAGTGCCTGCCTCACAAGCACAAGGCCTTGGGTTCCAAAGAAAAAAAGCTGAGGGGCCCCTACAGGAGGGGGACAGGCACCAGATCAGCCAAAGGGTGCCCCAGTCCCTAGGTGCTCATCTCCAGGCTTCCCAGAGGAGGCACCTGGGGGACAGAGCACCCAGGTGGACCAGGCTTCCCCCAGATGCTTCTGGAAAGGAGCTAGAGGACTCCTCCCCAGCCCTTTGCTCGGCCTCCCTCTGCAGTGGGTCTGGAAGGGAGCCTGCCGCAGGCCTGTGGACCCTTCCCCAGGCTCTTTCCTAGAGCAGCCTCTCCTCCCCAGCCCTGTTTATCCCAGCACCTCCCCATCCTGCCAACCTCCCGTCACCCAAGACTTCCTGCCTGCTCCGGCCCCACCACTGGAGGTCTTGGAGCCTTGTGGCTTGCCTGTCATCTCAAAACCCCAGTTCTTGCAGTGAGGAGAGAAGAACAGCTCTCCAGTCCGTGCATCCACCCCTGGAGCAGGGTCAGGGCACACAGTGTCTGCAGACTGCAGGGCTGTGCTGTGGCCAGGTTGCCCTCAGGACCAGCTTGAGTCCAGAACTAGGGAAAGCAAAAGGTCATGTGGTGTGGGCTGCGTGCAGGGAGACAAGGAGACCTGAGGCCATGGAGCGGGTCTGGGGCAGCTGGACAGAGGAGGTGGCCCAGCTCTGCAGGGCTCTTCTGGGCTCCTGTGACCCTGGCACATGTCCATTTGCTGTTTCCAGGACTACAGCATCGATGAGGAAGCTGCCTTCCAGGCTGCCCTGGCTCTGTCTCTCTCTGAGAACTGAAGGTGCAGCTCAGCCACCTGCCCCTAGCCTGGAGTCCAGGACGCCCTCCCGCCTCAAGGGACAGGGCTGTTGCCCTCCTGCCCTGACACCTGCCCAGGAGCGCACCTCGCTGGGCCAGGCGGGATCTCCTGCACAGTCAGGGCCCATTCGAGAGCCTCGAGGGCTGGACCTGGTGGCTGTCCCCTTGCTGTCAGCAGGGCTGCCTGGGTCCTGGCCAGCCGCACTGGGCATTCGGTGCTTTGAGGGGCGGGTGCTGCCAGTTGGAACTGAGAGGGGTCGGCTGTCTCTTCCCAGCCACAATGTCCTCCTTGCTGGGAAGCATGGGGTGCCCGGAGCTGTGCAGCCGCCGAGCCGGGAGGAGGAGCCCCCGTCGCCCGCCTGGCTTCTGGCTCGCTTCCACATGCGCACTTGGTACTGGCTTTTGTGATACTTAGAAACCTGGCGTTTTTTCTATCTTATCCTGTGTGATAATCTTTTCACGTTTTATAGAACAAAGACGAAGCAGTTACTCTTCATATTGCAATATCTGTGTTTGACTAGGACGAATAGTATTTTTATGGAACATTTACAAAATTTTATTTTTAAAAAAAAAAGTTAAAAAAAAAAAAAAACGTGTGAGGGATCAGTGCCTGGAGGGCAGGAGCAGTGGGTGCCCTGGAACCGGAAGCAGCTGGAGCTCTCTGTGAGGGAGCAGAGGTGGCATCCCCGACTGCCACTGCATGGCCTTGGCTTGTGGAGAAAGCCCAGCTCTGTGTCTGCTTGCTGTGCTCGCCTGGGCACAGGGCAGCCTGGGCCTTGGCCAGGGTCACCCTCCAGAGCAGACCGCGTCCTGCCCAGGAAGGGACTGCCCCCAATAGTGACGGAGCTTGGGGCTGGGCGGTGGCCTGTGGGTGGCCAGAAAACACTTGTCAGCACTCCTGTTGTGCCCATGGCATAAATTAGTGCTGTCTTTTCCAAGGAAAAAAAATTAAACGTCTCCAAGCATCGTAGAGGCGCTGTGTCGGTTCTCTTCCTGGGCCTCCAGTGGAGGATGTTGGGAGCGGCCGCCTTCCTCGGAGCCTGAGTCTGCAGCTGCTGCTTCACCTTGGCTGTGCCCCGCAGGTGCCCTTTTCCCCAGCTTTCCTGGCCTCTGGGAGGCCACACAGTCACACTGAGACTGGACTGGCCTGCACTCCTCTCTGAAATGTCTACCCAGGCTCCTGTTTCTCACTGGCCTGGGGCTGGGTTCCTGGGTCACAGGCCTTGGGCCAGCTGCTCAGAGCCCTCTGAGGGGACACAGGGTGCCTGTGGTCCTCAGGTCACCCTGAGGGCCTCTAAACGCCAACCCAAATCATGTCCCTTGGTGGCCATCATCGTGGGTGGGCTGCAGTTCCCTGCCTCACAGCTCCCTCATGGCAGCCAGGGGCAGATCTCGTCCTGGACAGTGGTTCTCAGGGAGGGTGTCCTGCAGAGCTTCAGAGCATGGCATGGACCAGGCAGGCCCAAGACCCCAGGCTGTGACTTGAGGGCCTGGTCACTGGGTTAATTTGTACACCTTTAAGAGCAAAGTGGCCTCCAGGTGTTTTTGTGGAGGACACCAGAGTCCACCTCCTCTGCCATCTGCTGAGTGGCTTCTGGGCCTGGGATGCCCTCTCTGAGTTCTGGGCAGAACTTCAACCAACCTGTCCTCCCCATGGCCTCCCAGGAGGAGGCCAGAGACATGGCACCCTGGATCCCAGTTAGGCCAACCACCCTCAGAGCAGAGCTGGTTGTGCTCACCCCGGTCACTGGCCCAGCCTGCCACCCTTGGGCAGCCGCCTGCTGTCCAGTGGGAGCCGAGGGTGCACTCTTGCAGGCCCAGACCTGCGTGCCGCTGGCTGACAGAGGGTGTTGTCATGGGGCATGACGCCCTGTGCCCAGGATGCCCAGAGGCGAACCCTGGCTCAGCAGGGCCTGACCTCAGCAACACCCCTGTGCTGACCGCCCACCCTTGGAGTCGCTGCCCACGTTTCTCTGTCTCACCTGCAGAGGCCACAGCACCTGCCAAGTCACTGAGGTCTGTGCTGCCAGGGAAGGGAGGGAGGGGCTCTTCTGGCTTCCTGTGGCCTGTGCGGCAGGGTGCCTGGGAGGAGACCAGGTGTGGCCCAGTGGGGGACCCGGGCACCTGCAGGGCAGAGGCATACGGTAAAGCTACACTGGGTGGGGCCTGGGTGCTCACAGAGGGGCAAGGCTCGGGGGAGCCCTTCTCACAGCCCAGCCAGATGGGCCACTGTCCTCCAGGACCATGTGGCCCACGCTCCCCTGGATGAACAGTGACCACAAGCCTGCCACAGGCAAAGCAGATACCCCAGTTAAACAGAGGACACCAGCGCCAGGAGGAGGAGGAGCCAGCTGGGTCATGCAGCTCCTGGCTCCCAGCTGGTCCTCTTTCCCCAAATATTGGAGTCCAACCTGCCCCTCCTCGTTCAGGCCCCAGAGGACAGCTCTGAGGCTCTGGGACTGGGTGGTACACCCAGGAGGCCTGCTGGACCCTGCCCTTCCCCACATCTTGTTTCTGGAGCATTTGGGGCCAGTCACCACTCCAGGCCCCTTAGCAAGACCTCAGGATGGCATCCAGTGGAAGGTCCCCCCCATGGGTGTCACCACACAACTTGTTGCCTCAGTCCCTCGTCCTGCTTGTCAGAGGGAGCCAGGGATAGCACAGCCTCCCCAGGCCTCAGGCAAATCAGCCAGATGCTCGTCAGGTGGCCCCTCAACCTGGGTTACAGGGGTGTGGTGGCTTGATGTGGCCCATCCTCTCTAGGCGGGGTCTCCCTCTACCCTGAGCCCTGTAAGCACACACAGTTCAAGAGGAAGCCAGCTGAGCCTGACCCGCAGGAGCCCTGGCTCTGTCCCCTGCAGGGTCCAGGGCATCGGAAGCCAGGGCCAGCAGCGACATGCCCATAGTCTCAGATGATGCAACGGTGTGGGAGCTTGCGCCCCACTTCCTAGAAAGTGCCCCCAGGTCACAGGTATCTGCAACCCAAGGCATATGCTCAGAGAACAGAGGTCCTGGACCTCAGACCCGCTCCCTTCACCAGATGGGACTCTTGAGAAGCTGCCCGAGTCCTCCCCCCAGGTCACCTGAGCTCTGTGCCCTCAGCAGCAGTGGGGGTTCCAATGGCTTTGCAAGACTCAGCCTGTGTCCAAAGCTGCAGGTGTGCAGGGCCTCCCAGCTGCACCTCATGCCACTCGCCTGACCCTCAGGCACGTCTGGGTGGTACCTACCTCCCTCTAATGCAGGAAGACCTCATCTGGGGCTCATGAGGCCCCCAGAAATAGAAGTCACTGCTTCTGTTTGGTGAGTGAGGAGGCCTGGGGAGCCTGCCGAACCCCTGCTGAGGAGAGGCAAACCGGGCGGGGCCCTGGCACATGGAGGCCTGGCAGCTCCCAGGACCCTTGGCCCACAGGCCTGAGAGGAGAAGGGGCTGTCACACCACACTCAGGCTAGGCTGCCTCCCTTGGACACACACCCTGCTGTGGGCTGAGTTGCCATCACTGCCCTTCCTTCCACGACCCTCCCTCAGACAACAGGCTCTCCCTCTGTCCACTCACTGAGCACGTTTTTGGGGAGAGAGGCTTAAATTCACTCACAACAAGGTGTCAAGGACTGATAAAGTCCAAGGACACTTCAAAAAACAACCCAAAGCTGGGCACAATGGCACATCCCTGTAATCCCAGTAACTTGGAAGTCCGAGGAAGGAGGACCACTAGTTTGAGGCAAGGCCAGCCTGAACAACTTAGTGACACCATATCTCAAAAAATAAATTGAGGCCAGGCGTGGTGGCACACACCTGTAATCCAAGCGATTTGGGAGGCTGAGTCAGGAGGATCGCGAGTTCAAAGCCAGCCTCTGCAACTTAGCGAGGCCCTAAGCAACTCAGTGAGACCCTGTCTCTAAATAAAATACAAAACAGGACTGGGGATGTGGCTCAGTGGCCAAGTGTCCCTGAGTTCAATCCCTGGTTCCAAAAAAATAAATAAAATAAAATAAAATAAAATGAGTTGGGCATGGTGGCACACACCCATAACCCCTGTTATTCAGGAGGATGTGGCAGGAGGAACATGAATTCAAGGCCAGCCTCAAAAAAAAAAAAAAAAAAGGGCTGGGAACATAGCTCGGTGGCAGAGCACTCCTGGGTTCAACCCCTAGAACAGCAAAATGAAAACAAAAAACAGCCAAGGAACCCCTGTGAGTGCAGACTGGGAAGCAAGTGGGCTAGTTTGTGCAGGGTAACAGGAAAGACCTGGGTGGCCTCCCGGCAGAGTCTCAGGTAAAGGAAGTGGGATTGGGTCCTGAGCCCCTGGGTTTGGACTTGTTCTCCATCGGAGGAGCAGGAAGGAGAGCGGAAGCTGGTGAGGCTGTTTGCGGGCCTTGCATTCTCCGTACTGAGCGCTGGGAACACCTGGGGAGCTGTGGTGCTCCCACAGCTCTGGGCGGGTCTGCTGCCATGTTCCTACTGGGCCTCAGAGTCAGGGCGAGCCCCGCTGCAGCTCTGTCCGTCCAGTTGCCATCTCTACGAGCCCCTGGGCTGCTGGAGCAGAGTGCATGGGGCACGGCGGGAAACACCGGAAATCCAGGCTCTCAACTTCTGGAGGTAAGAAGTCTACCATAAAGGTGGGCAGGGCCCATGGGCGGACAGCCCAGGCCTCTGGCTCATGAGGCCAGGGCCTGGGCCCTCGCATGGCCTTCCCTCTGGACATCTATCTGTGTTCGTGTTTCCCCCTTTTACGGGAATGCCAGTCATTGGATTAGAGCCCACCCTGACAACTTCCTCCTGACCTGGTCACATCTGCAAAGACCCTGTCTCTGAATAAGGTCTTGTGCATGGGGACAGGGGGAGGGCTCCAGCGTTTTGGGTAATTCAACCCATGACCAACCGTCCTCTCCCCGGGGTGGACAGGTCAAGATGTGGACAAGCTGGGACGCCTCCTCTCTCGGACATGTCAGGCAGGAGGTTCTGTTGGAGCCGTGGAGCTTCCATTCTTTTTTTTTTTTTTTTTTTTGGAACCAGGGATTGAACTCAGGGACACTCGGCCACTGAGCCACATCCCCAGCCCTATTTTGTATTTTATTTAGAGACAGGGTCTCACTGAGTTGCTTAGGGCCTCGCTAAGTTGCCGAGGCTGGCTTTGAACTCGCGATCCTCCTGACTCAGCCTCCCAAGTCACTTGGATTATAGGCGTGTGCCACCACGCCCGGCTGAGCTTCCATTCTTGAGTGCAGCGCCCTGGCTACCTTGAAGCCTGCCCTGCCTGGAGGACACTGGGGTGCCGCCTAGCAGAGTGTGCTGAACCTGCGGGTCTGGCCACTCCCCTGACCAGGAGCCCTGCTGCCTGGGAACAGTGGTGGCCTGCTGGATGTGGCAGATGACTCGGTGGGCAGGTCGGGGGAGGAGGGCCTGTCTGTGCTGGTGCTGACCTGTTCAGGCCCGCAGGTCGCAGCACCTCTGAGCATGGCTGCAGTGAGCTGTGAGCCCCTGAGATAGGCCTCCCTCCACCTGCCGCAGGACAGGCTGGCCTCCTTGGCCTTTGTCCCCCTTGTGGCTGGACTAGAGAAGCACAAGACACTGAGGGAGGGAGCCAAGGACATCCATGGAGCGCCCTGGAGACATCCCTCCCAGTGACAAAGATGGCCTGTGGAACACCTCCATCTCCCTAACAGGGAGGAAGGCGTCCACTCCACTGCCTGCAGGACGAGAAGCCAGGTGGGCACTGGAGCTGGGGGCACAGCCCCCCCCCCAGGACCACGCTGTGCCTCTCAGAGCCTCCCCTGAAAGCCCTGGGCTCACTGCCTCCACACCACCTCTGATCCTGCTCCCAAAACTCCACATGACCACACCTGGACACCCCTCCACACCTGTGAGCGTACACAGGCACGCAGAGCACCTCCCAGGTCAGCTGCAGCCCCTCCGCCCTCCTCAGCCCCCAGCATGGCTTGTGCCCCCACATCACAGGAAGCACTCCCCTCTAACAGGCCCCCAGTAGTGTGGGCACCTTCTAGCAGTAGTGAGTCCCCTTCCCTGAGGGTGACCAAGCATGTGGAGGACACCAGGAGTTCAGGCATTCAGTTCCAGCCTCCAAGTCCAAGACCCCGGACGATGGCGGGCTGCCCCAAGCCAGAGCATGTGTCTAAGCACACCTGCCTGCCCTCGAGGACTCCCCACACGCGGACACACTGCCCGAGTCCCAGGACAGCTGAGCCCCAGCTGCCCGGCTCAGGCTGGGGCCTTGCACCTCCCCATCTGCCTCCGCACACGAGTGGACCCCAGGGCACAGAGCAGGTGCTCCAGAAAGGCCAGGCCTTTGGAGGCCCTGATTCTTTTTCCTCCAGCTCGACAAGCATCAGTGACCTCACTGCAGACTTGGCCACAGGCAAGCTGCACCTGAGAAGGGCCATTCCCGCCTGGTCCTGCACCAGGGCTGCCCAGGAGTGTGCAGGCTGAGACCTGCCAGCAAGGAGGCCAGCGTTCAGTGGGCCGTGAGGCACGCGCACACAGACGTGGGCCGCCCACATCCCAGCACTACTGCCCACGAGTGCAGGGATGGACAACCATCAACAAGAACAGGATGCAACAGTTCCCTTGACCTGCAACCTGAGCTGTTCACCAGGGCTGTGCACGCCACTTGAAATCCACATGAGTGTCTGGTGGAGGTGGTGGAGGGTAGTGGTGGCCACAGCAGGCCATCATCCACTGTCCCAGACTTCCAGGGAAGAAAGCCAGAACCTCAGGCATCTGCGGGGCCTTCTCAGGTTGAGGAAGGGGCTTCCCATGCGGGCATGCAGGTTCAACCCCTTAGGACAGAAGGACTGAGCAATGAAGACAGTCACATCCCTGCCTGGGGCCGCACATGTGGGGACAAGGCCAGCACTGCGGTCTTCCTCCGTGAGCTCTGCAGGGCCAGCCTGGACACAGCTGTGAGTCACAGCTGAAGAATGAGCCTGCATGGCCATGAGGAGGCACCTCTGGCAATCACGGGACCTCAGACTTCCTCTGGGGTAACGTACTGTGGCCGCCCTAGGGAACACTGACCCCACCCCAAAGGTGGACTCGGTACCCTCGGGCTCTCGGGGGCATTCCCAGGCGAGGCTGGCAGTTCCCTACAGCCATGCCAGAGCAGCCCTTACACCGTGCGCCTCAGGCTGGGGTCAGGAGAGAAACTTGCCAAGCCAAGGGCCTAGCCTGTGGCCATGCACTCAGCGGATGGGTGGGTGGGTGGGTGGGGAAGGGTGTGGGTGGAGGGCTGGCTCAGCCTTCTGCAGGCATTATCTGCGTCTGGGGGCAGGCAGGGAGAAGTAAGAAAGGCTACAAATAGAAACCTGACTAGGCCAAGGAGCAGGTGAATGAGTGGCAGGCAGGCGCGTGTCCTCTGCCACCACATCAGCAGCAGGGTGCCAGGTTCTGCTGCAGGACAAGTGCACCTCCCCTCAGGGGCACCACCTGTGCCACGTGCTCCCTGATCAAGCCTCAGGGGCATGCGCACTCACTCCTGAAAGACTGCAGGTGGGGCTGGGTCCCAGCTCCTCTGCTCCCTGACCTGCAGAGCCTTGCTTCCTTGCTGGCAGTGCAGGGTGCCACCACCGCAGCTGCTCCTACCCCACAACCGCGGGAACCCAGGCGCTCCTGTGACTCCCCTTCCCCTCTGTCCCCAGCCTTCTACAGGTCACTTCACCTTTCCCAGCTACTGGGAACTAAAACATCGCCAAAAGCTAAAAACATCACCAAAGCTTATGCAGGAGGACAGCAAGTTCGAGGCCAGTCTGGAAACTTAGTCTCAAAATAAAAAATTTAAAAGGGCTGGGGATGTCGCTCTGTGGTAGAGCACTTGCCCATCACGCAAGAGGCTCTGGGTTCAATCTCTAGTCCAGGATTTGTGGGTGGGGGGTACAAAACACAGCCTGGAGGCACACAGTTAGGGCAGCCTTAACCGCGTGGCTCATAGGGGCCTGCCAGGTGCAGGGCCCACCCACCCAGAGACTGCCCCGCAGGCCTCCAAAGCCCTGAAACATCAGGTTGAGAGGGACCTACAGTAGACTGCACCCTGCTCTTCCTTCCACTCGGTAAGGGGAGGAGGAGGACACGCATGTCCAGGCCAGGCCGCAGGCACTGCAGAACACAGGACTGCCCCTTCTACACCCGTCCCACAGCCACGGGAATCCAGAATTCCAGGCTGCCTTGAGTCAACAAATGAGCTTTCGGGAGGTATGGGGCACACTCCCACGCCAAGCGCCTGGGCTGTCCAGGTGCTGACTGCGGTCCCCGCTGTGGCTGCTCTGGTGAGCCAGCCTTGGACTTCGGGGCTTGTGCTCGGTTTGCAGAGGACCGCCAGAGAAGGCGGTGGCCAGGTGTAACCTGCGCGGCGACGGTTCTCTGAGGACCGGTGGTCGTGCAGCGTGGACCGCAGCCCGGCCGGTTTCCACCCACTCTAAACTCTGTCCTTTGAGCCACGCGAGTGGGTGGCCTGCCCCGAGGGTCGGTGCGTGACCGCTGCGCGCGCCAGCCAAGTCCCGTGGGGCGGACACCCGCGGCCACGCGCCCGGCCCCGCCCGCGCACCTGTCCTGGGCGTGGCGGCGCGGCCCCGCCCCGCCGCGCAGGGCGCTGGTTGGCCGAGGCGGCGCGTTATGCTAATGAGTCTGACCCTTCCGGCACCTGCCGGCCGCGCTGCCCACGGGCGCCGCAGACGCCGCAGTCTAGACCGCGCTCGCCTCCAGCGTCCCGACCGCCGCCCCAGCGGGCACCATGCCGCGCTCCTTCCTGGTGAAAACGCACCCCAGCCACAGAGTCCCCAACTACGGACAGCTGGAGACGCAGAGAGGTAGGGGCTGCCTGGTTTCCCGCGCCCCTTCCCAGGACTCTCTCCTGCGGGACGGGGGGAGCCGGGAGGTCTCTGAGAACCGGGCTGCACCTGTCCCAGGTGAGAGGAGAAGGAACCAACTCTCCAGTACATATGGGGCCCAGGAGTCCTTCCCGGCCAAGACGGGGGCTGCGACAGGGAGGTGGCCCACGGGTGCCTTAGCCACTGGCTAAGAGCCCCTGGCTCTTCTCCCCACTTGGAGAAGTTTCATAGACCCCCCCCCCCGTATCCCTGCAGCTCTCCCACTGCGGATGGGCATCCATCCCCACCACTCCAGTCCCAGCTAAGGGGACCCTAGAGTCATTTTCCCTGTGAAGGAAGTTTGCAAAGGTCAGGAGGCCAACCAGACGCTGTGTCCACCCACCTAGGGAAAGCCCCACTGACCCCCAAAGTCGTGAAACTTGCCGTGGGATGGTGGGAGAGGAAGGGAGGGCCATCTGGAACTTCCCAGGGAGATTCCCCCAGAGCATCCTGGCTGGGGACGGTGAGCTCAGGGGACCAGAAGAAGAAGGACCTCTGTGCTCCCTGGGGTGCAGAGACCCTGCTCTCATTGTTCAGTTGGGCTTCCAGCAGCCTCCTTGCCCCTCTGATGGCCTCCCTCCCCAAACCTCCCCTCACCCCAGAAGCCTTTTTGCTCTCTGGACACAGCCTGGGCACAGTGCCTGAGACACAGGCTCAGGTGTCCACTTGTTCCTGCCTGCGCACCAGCTAGAGGCTTGCATGCAGGGAGGACCTTCCCCTCAGAGGAGCCTGCTGTGCTGTCAGAGTGTCCCCCACCCAGTGGGTAACTTCTCTGGAAGAGGACCCCCTGCAAGTTGCATTCTAGAGCTCAGGACCCCCAGCCACACCCCTCACCATGGGAGCCCTGCCCTGTGCCTGGGGCAGGGGAGTGTCCCCTGGATCAGTCACCACCCAGGCTGCCACCAGGGGGTGCCACCTAGCCCAATGCTCTTCCAATTTGCATTTTGAAATCAATTTAAGGAGTCACTAACACTTTCAAAAAGTAAAATAGAAGTACTAGAGTGCAGGGCTGACAGTGAATGAAACTTTTGTTTCAAATTATACGTATGGATGTAAATTTAGATATGATGGGAATCTGATTTCCATGGGTCCCGCCTGCCTTTTTTTTTCTTTTCTTGTGGTACCAGGAATGGAACCCAGGGCCCCCAGCATGCTAGAAAGTGTTAACCACCTAACTACTCCCCCATCCCAAGGTCATAGGGTTTTTTAAAGAGTTATATGTTTTTCAATTGGTTCTTTTTGATTACACATGACGATAGGATTCACTTTGAATATTATAAAAGCATGGAATATAATATGTTCTATGTCAGTCCCAGGACTTCCCCTTTCCTTTCACCCTCCCCTGCTCCTTTCCCTCTACTCTCCTGATCTTTGGGCTGTTTCGTTTTTTTCTTTTTCCACATTTTGTTGGTGCATCACAGTTGTATGTATAGATTCATACATGCACACACAGAACAAGATGATCTGACCAATATCACTCCCCAGCACTCCCTTCCCTCCCTGAGGTCATAGTCATAAAAGCTTAAAACCATTGTTTAAGGTCACTAG
Source organism: Glaucomys volans (assembly GCA_020662805.1). NCBI lineage: Eukaryota > Metazoa > Chordata > Mammalia > Rodentia > Sciuridae > Glaucomys > Glaucomys volans. The sequence goes on along the minus strand of JAJEJO010048254.1, from coordinate 112,728 downwards.
GGTCATTATGGCCTTACCATTTCAATGTGCTCCACTGGGCTCCCTGCAGGGACCCATGGGGACTGTCTAAGGACAGTCTCACTGCCAGCAAATTCCTTCCTCCTCCTCCTGGCTCCCTGAAGGCCAGATGTCCCCCTGTGACCATCTTCCTGCCAGGATGTCACCCCAGAAAAGACCTGAGTTGTGGAGGTTTGGGTTCCTCACTCTCTCTTTTTAAATTCAGAGCCCCCTTCTCCCAGGGACCTGGCTGCAGAATGAACAGAACAGAAGAGGAGCCCTGTAAGACTCTGGCTGAAGACAGTCACTGGCCCTCGCTTGGAGCCCTTCTGGCCTGTGCTCTGAGGTGGCCACAGGGTCCACAGTCAGGACAGGGAGTGCTGAGTCTGCACAGAGCCTTGGGAAAGAGTCTTCTCCTGGAGACAGACCCTCATAAACTTCAGTGCAGGGACAGTGGGCAGCCCTGTGCGATTGGACTTCATCTCTTACCTGTTTCTCTTTTTTTTTGTTTCTTTTTTTTGGGGGGGGGGACCGGAGATTGTACTCAGGGACTCTCAGCCACTGAGCCACATCCCCAGCCCTATTTTGTGTTTTTCATTTAGAGACAGGGTTTCACTGAGTGCTCAGCACCTCACCTTTGCTGAGGCTGGCTTTGAACTCGTGCCTCCCGAGTCGCTGGGACTACAGGCGTGCGCCACCGCGCCCGGCTCTTACCCGTTTCTTACCCGTCGCTGCCCTCCCCTTCTCTGGGAGGACAGAAGCCTCGTGCTCCTTTGTGGTTGGGGAAGGAGGTGAGGGCAGGCCAACACTTGTCCCCTCTGCCTCTTTTTTCCTTTCCCGATTCTAGTGGCCTGCTGAGGGTGGCAGCCCAGTCCACATTCTCCGTGTGTTCATTTGCTCGCCTTCTTTGGACAAATAACCATCCCTGTCTTCCGTCCGTTTTAAGTTATGTCATTGTCTTTCTATTGTTGAGTTGCAGACATTCTTTACATATTCTGGACACTGGTTTCTGATCAATTATCCGATTTTATCTGGGGCAACTGGCATTATCTGGATCAAACACATGGCATGCCGGTCCTCGATAACAGGAGCCACAGCCGGAGCACCAGCTGAGCCAGCAGTAGGCCTGCTGCTGCCTGAGAAGGCAGGGGCTGAGGGCCCAGCCACTGGGCCACCAAGCATGTCCACGCATGTTCCCCCGAGCAGGGAGCTCTGCTGCCCAGTGCCGTGGAGGCTGTGGAGCACAGCACATCATGATGCACTTAGGAGGCGCCAAGGGGTGATGGTGGGGTGACTGGCGGCCAATTATTGTGGGGGTGGGAGGGGTGACCTTCACACAGCGCCCAGCCACCAAGTGTTCTGACCCCAGGCTGCTGTGTGGGAGCCTGGAGGATGCTGGCCCGGCCATTGCCCACCACCCGAGGTGTAATGGGAGCTCCCCAGAGTGGTCTGCAGCCAGGGCTCGCAGGGAGAGCACGTGAGACGTTCTCTCCTTGCTGTTGAGCACCCGGGACTTCTCCCTAGGCCCAGGCTCCTGTGATTCTGGGTGCCAACTGCAGTCACCTCCACCCGGTGGCCCCTGCATCTCGGTCCTCTGGGCAGCGTTTCCTCGTGCCGGCTGCTGGCGGCCTTGGAGACGGCTGTGGTCAGAGGCACGAATGCGAGTTTGAAAGCAGATGGCATGGGGACTCTGTCTTCACCAAACCTCTCTCCCCTTTGCCCTTCCAGAAGGCGATGGCACCCGCTCTGCCTGTGGGGGGCTGGTGGCGACACTCCACCCCCCAGGCAAGGAGGCCGCTTCCACGCCCACTGCACCTCCCAGCCCCCGGGTCGGCTGCCCCGCCCTGGCCTGCATCTCCCTGCCTCTCCTGCCACATCACCAGGAATCCCAGGGGTCCTCGGGGTCACACCCACGGGAAGTCAGCTGGTCGGGCCCTCGGACTGGCCGACCTCCCAGCATCCCCCTCAAAGACAGCCTGAACCACTTGAACCTGCCCCCGCTGCTGGTGCTGCCCACCCGGTGGCCCCCAATCCTGCACCCGGACGGGCACGGGGCTCCAGACAGGCCGCTCAGGGCTGAGGGGACTCCCCGGACCACAGGGGACTTCGAGTGCGGCCACTGTCACAAGCCCTACCACACACTGGCCGGCCTGGCCAGGCACCAGCAGCTGCACTGCCGCCTGCAGGCCGGGCGTGCCTTCACCTGCAAGTACTGCAACAAGGAGTACGGCAGCCTGGGCGCCCTCAAGATGCACGTCCGCACCCACACGCTGCCCTGCGTCTGCAAGCTCTGTGGCAAGGCCTTCTCCAGGCCCTGGCTGCTCCAGGGCCACATCCGGACCCACACGGGTAGGCAGGCAGGGCAGGCCCCCGAAGGCCTGGTTGGGAAGGTGTGGGGCAGGGAGTGGGTGATGGCACCCGGAGGACGGTGTTCAAGTGCAGCCTCTGCCTGCCTGGCACGTCCTCTCCTGCAGCCGCCAGGACTTCTAGGTACCCTCCCACGGTCCTGCAGACCAGACGCCTGAAGTCATCACGGGGCCCCACTCCCCCGAGGGCGCTAGGGGAGGCTACTTCCCGCCTCCCTCAGCTCCTGGCTTGGAGGCCTCACCCTGCTTCTGCCTGGCTCTTCATCTGAGCCCCTGTGTGTGTCTGTGTCCAAGTCTCCCCCTGCTCACGACACCAGAGTCGGTCCTGTGGGCTTAGGGCTTGCCCTAAAGGCTCCTCTTTACTCGAATCTGCAGAGACCCTATTTCCCTTTGAGGTTGCAGGAGTCGGAGGACACATCCCTTGGGGGGACACAGTTCAACACGAGACTGGACAGAGCACTGGTGGGCAGACCTCAGTGGGCATCTACCCGGGTTTCAGGGCCTCCAGGACCTGAAGCAGTGGGAGGGGCCTCATGACCAGGTCAGCAGTCTCACACGGCCAGGACAGGGCAGAGACTGGCTCTGGGGAGTGGGAGCCAACCTGCGTGGCCCCCAGCCCGCAGGAGCACAGGTGCCCCAGGCCTTCAGGACCTGCTGGCCGGCTTCTCTGCATTCCGCAAGGCTGCAGCACTGACAGGTGGTGGTCAGAGATCCTCCCTGGGGCTTGCTAGGGTCATCCTGGGGACCAAGTTTCGACAGAAAGACCTTGTCCCCATCCCTGGTCACCATTACTGGAGGCAGTGCCTCTCACAGTCCATGCGCCTCCATTCCTCTCTGTCCTCACCCCGGCCTCAGCCAGAAGCCAGTGGTTCCCACCTTCAGCTGGCCAGAGGCTGGGACGAAATGCCAGAGGCTCCCAGTGACAACCAGACCTGAGCAGCCAGGGAACCTGCCAGGGAAGGCTTTGGGGGAGCCAGTGAGAGCCAGCCCTGTGCAATCTTTGTCCCTGGAAGAGTCTTAGATGCTGCGGGTGGTGACCATAGGTGGCCTGTGGGTGACGTTCTCTGGCCCCAAGCAGCTTCCATGTGGGGCCCTCAGCTGCAAAGAGTGCTTGGAGGGAGGAGCGGCTGCTCACAGAGAGCACAGACGCTGAGTCCTGGTCACCCTCTGTAGCATCATCCTGGCCTGGGGTCACTCATCTGGCCTCTGTCTTCCTCACACAGGTGAGAAGCCCTACTCCTGTCCTCACTGTAGCAGGGCCTTTGCTGACCGCTCCAACCTTCGGGCCCATCTGCAGACACACTCTGGCACCAAGAAATACCAGTGCAAGCATTGTGCCAAGACCTTCTCCCGCATGTCCCTTCTGGCACGGCACGAGGAAGCCAGCTGCTCTCCTGGCCCCTGAGAGGTGTGGTGGGGTGCAGGGCCCTCATCTGGGAGCAGGAGGCCAGCAACCCTGCTGGCAGCCCCATAGCAGCTGGGGTGGGCCCTGGAGGGCAGGGGCCCAGTCAGGACCAGGAAGCCTGATGGACCCACTAGTTGGCCCCCCACCCAGGGAACCCCTTTCAAGTCGCCTCACGCAGGAGAGGTGCTCGTCAATATGAAAAGCACACCTCTGATTTCGACTTGGCCTGGTTTCTGCTCCCACTCCCAGAGTGGGACTGTTGTCACCTGTGCTGGACAATGCCCGCTGCCACACAGATCTGCCCGGCCCCTCTGCAGCTCTGGGGCGCTGTTGACTGTGGTGGGCACAGCTGCCTCTCACCTACCTTGGCTTGGGGTCTGGGGAGACGCGCCCATGTGCACGTACCCTTCCTGCCTCGCCAGACCCCCTGGGATGCAGTGTGGGAACAGGAGAAGAGGGTGTTTGGGGCCCACCCGACCCCTGCCCCAGGAACTTGGCCTGCTCAGAGTGACAGCTGGCCTGAGGCTCTCCTGCCTTCTTGGAAGAGCAGGGCAGGAAATAAAGACCCCTGATCCTGCCTCCCGTGCTCTGTGAACTCTCGGGCCCCCAGCCCCTCAGTTTGCAGGGGAAGGGAACTCGAATGTCTCTGGGCAGCAGGATTCGGATGGTTTGGGCCCTTGCACTGAGAATGTTCCTGGGCTCCCAGGAGCTGGCAGCACGGTGCCTTCTCAGGAAAATGAGACCCACCACTGGAGCCTCGAGTGGCATGGAAGATGAGGGAGGGGCACCAGGAGGCGGGATCTGGATGGGACCAGGGCCCGGGGAGGGTGGCATCCCAGAATTCAGGGCTCTGGCTCCTCTCAGTTGTCTGACTGGCTCCAGCTGGACCCTGGAGGTGACGTCCAGAATGGAGCAAGGAGGCCTGAGGCGTCCAGCAGGGACAGTCCCTGACACCTTCTCCGAGGAGGCCGAGGGCGGGCTCCCTTGCTCTTGGTCAGAGTGGGCCTGCCCCCAGCAGCTCCACCTCTGGCCCCGGGATGGGAGTTGGGGGCCTTCGTCCTGGCTCTGGAACAAGCCACCTGGCCAGTAGCAGAGGCTCCCCTCTCACCTGAGCCCTGAGGAGCCTGTGTCTGTGGAAAGAACATTCAGGAAGGTTTACTGGGACCATATGCACTGTGCCTCGTCCCCCAGGCCAAAGTTGGCAGTGAGCATCCAGCCTGGGCACTCCCATCTGCAGGTTCAGCTTGGCCCTGCTGGCCAGGCCCTGAGGGGTTTGGGGCGGCTGGTTTGAATATGGCCTTGGAGGAGCTTTGGAGGCATCCCACAGAAACTTGACTTGAGGCTGGCCGGGCTCAAGGGTGGTCTTGTGAGAGCAGACCACCCATGAGAGCCAGTGCTGCAGCCTCAGGGCCCATGTCAGGGTGCTGGGGATGGGTCTCTGAGACAGCCACGCTCATCCCCAGCTCCGGTCCAGGCTCCCCCAGCCTCCCATGCAGAGCTGCTGAATGGGGTGGGGGGATGCCCCTCATGGCCAAACGGAAAGACATATTCCCTCACAGCTCTGGAGGCCAGAACTCCTGGGTCAAGGTGACCTCTGGCTGTGAGAGAATTGGTTCCAGGTTCAGGAGGTGGCTGGCTGGCCTACTGTCCCTGGCTGGTTGGAGCAGCCCTGATCCCTGCCTTGGCCTTCACATGGCCTCTGTCCTCGTGAGGTCCCCAGTCCCTGGACATGGGACCCACCTTGTCTCAGCCGGTCACATCTGCAAGGACCTGTAGAGGCTGATTCCAAGGTGCTGCAGGTGGGGGACCTCAGTGTGTGGGTCTGGGGTCACCATCCAGCCCAAACAGTGATGAGCACAGGGGTCTGTGAGTACCACCAGGGTCCTGCTCAGAGCTGAGGAGCGGGGGTCTGACACTCTTCCCTCAGTCTAGCAAGAGTCTGGGGTGTGGTCGATTTTAGCTGGTGGGCTGTACTGGAAACGTCTTCAAAGGTTGGGAAAGAGTCACCTTCACTCCCCTGTCAGGGCCTAGGGAAGGGAGGACGGGCACCTGGAAAGGGAGCAGGAGCAGGAGTCTGGCCCTGGCCCTCCTCTGCTAAGTCAGCTGCGGTCAGGGGGCCCCCAGGCTGTCCTAGGCAGGGGCTCCCACCAAGGGTCCTGGGCACTTTTAAAACAGTGCCCAGATGCCTAAAGGAAGCTGTAGTAGGTCGTGTTCTATTTTGGGGCCCCCACGTCTAAATGAGGCGGTTGCACCTGTTGGATGTGAAGGAAGGGAATTTCACAGGTCTAAAATAAAGCGGAATGTTTCCCTCAGCACCCACCCATGGAAAATGCTCTCCGGTTATATCTGGGCTGGCGCGGGGCAGGCCGGGTTGGCAGGGGCAGGAAAGCATGGGTGCCTGCCAGGGAGCTGATGTGGAGTGAATGGAAGACTTTCCACACAGCAGGTCAGGCCACAGCGGCGGCCAGGCCCTGGGACACCTGTGCCCATCCGGCCGCCTCCCTCAGCCGCTGCCTCCCTGCCCAGCCCCCTGGGTTCCTGGGCTGCTTGTTCAAAGCCAGGGTCTGAGCCCTCACCCAGCACCTCCTAAGTGAGAATCAGAGAGGCATCTCGGGCCCGTGCGGCTGGGTGGCAGCTCTCCCCTGGGGCTGCTGGGTCTCTGCCTGCTCCTTTCCCCACCCAGTCGCACTGCCCACAGCTCGCCTCCTTCCCAGGCCTTCACAGCACGCGTCCAGGCATTCTGTGGACCTCTCTCCAAGGCGGGAGTGGGGTGCAGGGCCTGTCTGGACTGACAGGCTAAAGCTCGGTGGAGATGGGGCCAAGGAGCTCTGTGGGGTGGGGTCTGTGTGTTGGTCCTGCAGGGGGGTCCCCAGTCCTCTCTGCCAGGGGGTCGCCTGGCAGGCAGGAGCAGGAGGAGGGAATGCTCCCGCAGCCACCTGCCGGGTGCTCCTCGTCAGGGCAGGCGAAGAGCAAGGCCGGCTGCCTGGACAGGTGTGCGGGGACAGCGGCCTCTGGATGCCCGTCCCTGCCCTCCCTGTTGAAAGAAGCCTCTCCCCAGAGCCAAAGAGGCACTAAGATCATTCCTTCATTTCCAGAAGCCCAGGGGATTCTATAAATATCATTTTGGCCCAGAAATATTCCAGGGGTTTCTCTCCAGACTTGAAAATAGCCCTGGTTACTATCTATACTGGGAGAGCCCAGCCCTGGCCTCCACCAGGGCTAAGTATAGCTCTCTGGCAGGGCCGGGGGGGGCGGGGGGGGGGGGGCACAAGTTCCCAGGTCGCACTGGCTTTGGATGGCACGACGGTCTGGAGAGCAGCCTGCTGCCAGGCTGGGGCAGCTGAGAGGCCACACTGACCAGCCCCCCGTCCTTCCCAGCCTGAGCCCTTCTTTGGTGACTGAGTTCTTCCTCTTTTTTTTTTTTTGGTCCTGGGGATGGAACCCGGGGTGCTTAACCACTGAGCCACATCCCCAGCCCTTTTTATTTTTTGAGACAGCATCTCACTGAGCTGCTTAGGGCCTTGCTAAGTTGTTGAGGCTGGCTTTGAACTCATGATCCTCCTGCCTCAGCCTTCTGAGCCGCTGGGATTATAGGTGTGTTATACCCCACGAAAATAAGATGATTGAAGCCGATCAGGTAAAGCCCAAAGAAGCCTTCGTGTCAGCCGGCCAGCGAGAGCACCCTCACCCCTAAGAGCGGGTGCCGTGTGCGGGGAATGGGCTTTAGTTCTTTTGTTGCCAGCATTTATAGGGAGTGGGAAGGGATTAGGGTGGGGCTGTAGGGAGGGGGATTAGGTGGGGCTGACTCTCTCCCGACGGCACTGGAGAGCCTTTTTGGGGAGTGTAACAGGCGTGCAGAACCAGCCTGCTGTGACGGAGCTCTTCACCCACCCAAGTGTCTTTGTGGAGGGAGGAAAAGCCGAGCTAAGTCCTGAGTTGGAATTCAAAAGAAGGTCAATGGGCGTGACAGGGAAAGGCCCTTCCAACACCTGCACCGAAGCCTGGGCCTCTCTGCACCTGTTTCTTCTCTTTTTTTAAATTTTTTTATTTTACAGACCTCCTTGTGATTCACTGTACACATATGGGGTGCGAATTTTCATTTCTATGGTTGTGCATGATGCACCTGTTGATTGACCACCAAGTCCTGGCTGCAAAAGTCCCTCCTCCCTGCTGCCCCAGCCTGCCAGGGAGTTCTGGGGGTCAGTGGGGATTTGGGACCTGGCACCAGCATGGAGGGACAAGAGTTTCCCTGTTGTCGCCCTTGGAGTCTTGGAGCAGGCCCCCCTGGGCCTCCCTCGTCCCCCCAAGCTCCTCTGGCCCCTCGCTTCTTGCCTTCCGCCTTTTGCTCTCAGCAAGGCTGAGTGACTCCTGGGAGGAAGAAGCCGGCCCTTCAGTCTCACTCCCACAGCTCAAAGCACCAGCCTGCTGATCACTGAGAAGGACGGGGCAGACCGCAGGGGGCGGGTCTGGGCCCTTGGCGGGAACCAGGTGGGCCTGCCCCTTTAAGGAGAGCCGCAGCAGCAGTGGTGGGTCACTCAGTGCAGTTGCCAGCTCTGGGCACTTCTGACTCCACGCCTGTGCTTGGCATCTGTGCAGAGGGGAGTGATCGCCTCTGTGGTCAAAGGGAGTGAGTGGCAGTTTGGAAGCCCACCGTGGTCAGCTAGCCCACAGGTTCCAAATGAAGGGTGCTGGCGTTCTGGAACCTGGGAACAAGCGGACAGCGTGGAGAGCGACAGTGGATTGCAGTGGGTAGGGCGCAGTGCGGCCTGTGGGTGCCCTGCCCACGAGGCAGCGCTGTCCCCGCAGCAGTGTGCGGCTGCCCACAGGGTGACATCACGGGTTTCTCCAGAGGCCGCTGCCAAAGCAGCGCGGCACCCAGGGCGGACCTACCGTGGACATGTAGGGCGGACACTGAGACTACAAAATGCAAAACGAGGCCACGCTTCTCACCGTTTCTCACTGTTTCAGAAAACAAACCGAAGCCGCCTCCGATCTGCGAGAGACACGCAGTGGCTGGCAAGGGAGAGAAGGAAGGAACGACCAGGGACCTGGGAAGCCTCCGTCACACTGGACCCTTAGAAACCCCAGTGCCGGGCCAGTGTCACAGCTGCGACTCCCACATTCTTGGAGAGGAATCTGCTGTCTTGGTGACGACTTCACAGCACCTGACCAGGATGACAGGGAAGGGACTTGCTGGGGCAGAACCGAGGTGGGACAGCGGCTGGGCTCCGCCCTGCACACAGCCCAGGCCCTTCCGTCCTGGGGACTGCGGCAGCAGGACCGTCATCGTGACTCAACTGACGAGGTTCTGAGACCACGGGGGCGTCCGGGGATCCGTGTTCCTGGCATCCAAACAAAAAACAGCAAGACACGGAAGAACAGGCGGAGCAAAGCCTGACTGGAAGTGAAGGTGAAAGGGAGCAGAAAGGCAGCTGGGCCCCCCGAGCTGGCTGGCCCCCCACCCGTTTCTCCCCATTGGTTATTTCACAGTTGCTTAATTAAAACACACATCTTGTGGGAGCTGTGGTGGTGACGACGCCTCCGTGTTGGGAGTTGCTGGGGTAACAGGACAGGATGACTCATCGCCCTGTCTTTTGATGACCCCACCTCCGCCATCTTTTTTTTTTTTTTTTTTTTGGAACCGGGGATTGGACCCAGGGGCACTCGGCCACTGAGCCACATCCCCAGCCCTATTTCGTATTTTATTTAGAGACAGGGTCTCACTGAGTTGCTTAGGGCCTCGCTAAGTTGCTGAGGCTGGCTTTGAACTTGTGATCCTCCTGACTCAGCCTCCCAAGTGCTGGGATTACAGGTGTGCGCCACTGCGCCCACCTACCTCCACCATCTTGATGTCCCTAAACTACTGAATTGGTGGGGTGGTCAGAGAGTACGACACCGGCAGAGAGTTAGGGCAGCCGGCTGCAGAGTCTTCTCGGAGTAGATGACAGTACAGGCTGCTGCAGGGAGGCTGGCTGCTCTGTGGGGACATCCCCGCCTTCCCCACTGGGGCAGGAAGGCACAGAACTGAGTGGGAGCCACAGAGAAGCCAGAACGTTGGGGCCCCACCACTGAACAAGTCGCCTTCCAGACACTGACTACCCAAGCGTTAGGACCAACAGGACGGCCTCCTCGACGCACAGTGAGCAGACACTGAGCAGCTCACTTGAGGACGACCCTCCACCGGTGCGAGCTTGTTCTGGAACAAGTCTTCCTCTTTCACTGTCACTCTCCATTGTCTGTGGGTTTCATTCTTTGAGTTCGCAAGACAAAACTGGAGAAAAACGCTGGCAGTCTGCCGCCGAGGGACACCAGCGGGCGCTGCCTGCCACCCGGCTGAGAGGCTGCCAGAGCGGCCCTGCCCACGCAGCCCTGGCCACAGGCTGCCTCACCGCCTGGGCGCAGCAGCGCGACCTGAGTCGCCTCTGTAAAAGCCGCTGTTCCTGCCGATGGCAGAGTCACAGCCGCTGGGACAGGGGTCCCTGTGCTTCCCCTTTGCTAGCAACGCAGTAGATCTCGTTTCCTTTTCCCCAAAACTGTGTCCTCGTTACTGCATCGCCATCAGGGATAAGGACCAAGCTTTTGGTAACAAGACCAATTTCTCTGCTGTGCTCCGGGGAGGGACTGCAGAAGACACCAGGAGACGGAAAGACCTCCCGCGTCCAGGGACTGGGAGAACCCTTTTATGAAGACGGCCTCATCCACTAAGCAACCCACACACCTAGTGCGATCCCCACCAAAGTACCAACGACGTTATCACAGCCCTAGAGAAAACAGCCCTCACACTCACGCAGATGCACAAAACTCCCTGAACAGCGACGCAATCCTGAGCAGAAGATCGAAGCCGGAGCTTCTGAACACCTGACCTCGAAGCTCTGGACCCACACCACATAGACACACTTAAGAAAAATTTTAAATTAGCAGTTTACAATTAGCAACTTAGAAGATTGCTTCCTGGTCAGGATGGAGCTCTGAGGTCCCCAGCCCCATTCCCAGTGCTGCTCCAGAGCAGGACGGGCCTGGGCCGTGGCTGGGCACCTCCACTTCCAGGGCCCTCTTCTTCCTGCCCATCGTCCTGAACCTCGTCCTGTGTGTCCCAGTCTTGCCCAAGGTCAGCAAGGGGTGAGTTCATCCCCTGCCGAGCATGATGCTGCCGGGTCCTTGCTCCCCCGAACCTCCTTTCACTATCCAGGTTCCTCCTCTGGCCTGCTCTCTCTCTTCTGCCTTCTCATGTACTGAGGAAGCAGTTATTTCTAAAATGGCCCCAGGGGCTGGGCTGTGGCTCAGGGGTGCAGCGCTTGGCTCTCACGTGCGAGGCACTGGGTTCGATCCTTAGCATCACATTAAATTAAATAAATAAAGCTATTGTGTCTGAAAGAAAATGACACCAAGACACAAAGCTCACTGTCGGAGAAGTTCCAAATTTATTCAGAAAAATGCTTGTACTTATAGGGTTAGGAGGGAGTGGACGGGTCAGGGCAAACGATAGAACAGTGACTGGTTAGCCACGGTTACTAAGGGGCTTCAGTGTGGTGTCAAGATGTTAATTGGCCCCTGGTTCGTGCCAGTGGGAAGAGTTATGGGGGGATTAGGCCTGGAAGAGAAGCCTAGCCAGCGCCATGTTGAGAAGTTACAAGGGGATATACAAACAACCTTACAGTGTCCACATACGATTAACAAATAAATAAAATGGCTCCAGTGGCAACCAAATAGTTGTTACTGTTCCTTCTCCCAGTCTTTCAAAACTCTCAGCCAGACCTCGAAGACTGCCATCTCCTCCTTGGCAGAGGCCCAAGGTCAGGGCTCTCGGGGGCGTCCTGCCCAGGAGTGAGCTTTTGTGGCCCACCCCCAGAGGCCGCCAATGGGCACCACTGCAAGAACCCCTCCTCACCCCACACTCCATCTTGGGCCCCCAAGACATTGTAACCCTTGGGCAACAATAAATAAACTGAACGCAGGGATTCAGAGCCTAGAAATAAAGTCCTCCTCTTTGCCACTCCCTTCCACCCTTGGAGAGGAGGGAAGTGGGCACCTGCTGACCCTTGCTGCCCGGGCTGGCCAGCTCTCCCACAGCGTGGACAAGCAGGAAGCTGAGTGCAGAGCAGAGGACGGGCTCGAGGCCCCACCGTCAGCCACAGAGCTGGGATCCCTACTCAGCACAGACACTCTGAGCAAAATCAGAGGTGGAGAACCCGCTCCTGAGAGCGGAAAGAAATCCCAGTCATTTCAGAGGGAGGAGAATGGCCACAAGGAGGTCACAGGTCAAGGTCTCGGCAGAAGCAATTCTTAAGAGGGCCTGCGCCCCACCCAGCCCTGCTGCCGCCATCTTGAGATTCTTCATGCTTTTGGAATTTCTTTTCTTTTCTTTTTTTGAGATGGGCTGGCTATGTAGCTGAAGCTGGGCTCACACTGCCAGCCTGCCTCCTGGGCCTGGGGCATGCACCTCACACCGGCTGGGGCACATTTTTTTGAACAGGGCCCACATCTCCATTTGACATCAGGCCCTGCCCTCAAATGTGGTTTAGTAGACATGAAGGTCAAAACACCCAGGAGGAGGACGCGGGGCGCGGTGGCGCACACCTGTAATCCCAGCACTTGGGAGGCTGAGTCAGGAGGATCACAAGTTCAAAGCCAGCCTCAGCAACTTAGCGAGGCCCTAAGCAACTCAGTGAGACTCTGTCTCTAAATAAATACAAAATAGGGCTGGGGATGTGGCTCAGTGGTCGAGTGCCCCTGGGTCCAATCCCTGGTACCAAATTGTATTTATTTAGAGACCCAGGAGGAGACCTCCCGGCCACTGTCTCGCAACCCACCTCCTTCCAGAACCTCCCCTCAGCCTCAGGCGGCCGCATCACCACCCAATCCTCCCCTAGCATCCCACTCCACTGGGGTGTGTCTGGTTGGCAGGGTGTATTTTGGTTCCCAACTTGAAGAACAGCTAGTTTTTGGTAGTGATTCAGCCGGGACAAGCTATCTGATAGAGCGATGAGGACGCTCAGTGATCCCAGGCAGAGGGGAGAACTCCTCAGGCCCTAAGTGTCAGTCAGCCATGGACAGGGTCCCACCCGTCTCTGAGCCCGACCTCAGGGCAGAGCCTCCTGTCATTCCAAGACAACTCTGTCGAGGCGACAGGACATAGGGTCAGCTGCTCACACTCCTGAGCTTTGGTACCTGCTGTGTCTGCAGAACGATCACCTCAGCCCATAAATGAAGGTGCCCACACCCCAAGATTTTCTCCAGCCCTTTACCCTGCTCCTGCCCCTCAACGGGCCCCTGTGAACTCATGGTTTGCTCTCTGTGATCAGCCTAATGCCCAGGAACCTGACTGGTCTCGTGCTTTCTGCTCCTCCTTGAAGTCTGAGACGCCTTTGGTTCCCTCTCGTTGCTCTGGTTTGCAGACCATGACGGCCCTGTGTCTAGCCTGTGTCTCGGTAGACCAGAGACCAGGGTAGATGGTGACCCTGTGGACTGCAGACCAAGGTGGACTGCAGAACATTCCAGACTATAGAACAAGGTAGGCTTTGGCCGCTCTAGACTGCAGACCACTCTCCACGACAGGACCCTCTTGAAGAACACTGTAGGTGGTGGCGGTGATGTTAGGAGACTCCCTGCCTGTCGATGTCCCTTGGCTCAATTCACCCTCGTCAGCTGTGTCTCTAGCCTTGAGATTCAGCTGGGATCACATCCTTCTCTGGACCGAAACCGTAGCATCTCAATGCGAAGTGCTTCTGAGCCCAGCATTCACAGGTCTCAGCCACATGCCACCAGCGCCCGGTCCCTTGGCCATTTCACTGCTGTGGTGGTGTCCACACTCATGAGCCTCTCCTGATGCTGCCCTCCCGCCTTTCGTGCACCATGTGTGCTAGAGGAGTTCAGAGGTGACCACTCGTTGGAAGGCTGGTTCCCAGGGTGTTGTTGTGTGAGTGCCTTTGTGATGGGGCACTGGCAGGAGTGTGGCTCAGTGGTAGGTGCTTGCCCAGCTCATGTGAGGTCTTGGGTTCATCCCCAGTACCACCACCTAAAAAAAAAAAGCTTCCCTTGTGGGGCATCCACAGGACCCTGGACGCCTTGCCCTTAGGAGAGACGGGTGGTTCTCACCAGCATGGGAGCAGAAGTCTGAGTTGGCGCGGGCATTGCCGTAGTCTTCCTGTGACTTCTGCCTGACCTGCACTAGGGCCTGTGAGGCCGTCTGCAGCAAGCCCTCACCTCTGGCCCTGACCCTCTGGCCCTGACAGCTTTCTTTATAAGGTGTTTTAATACGAGGGGTCTCCGTAACGGTGTGAGGCTAACCAGGGGGTGCAGAGGCTCCAGCAGGCTCAGAAGGACCTGTGCTGCGGCTACTCGAGGGTTACACCATGTTCCCTTAGTAAGGGGAGGACGGGACAATCCCGCGGCCCTGCCTCCATCCTCGCACACACAGGCAGACTGAGCTCGACCTCGCTGCCTTGGTGACAGGGTGACACGTGCAGGTGAGAACTCCTGACCCCTGCCTTCTCATCCTGCCTTTCCCAGGAGGCTGGCGGGTACTTCACTGCTGAAGACGCCGGGCCCAGGTGGGCTTGCTCCTTTTCCTTTCGCCCCAGAAATCCAGGACGTTGACTTCATCCAATGAAGAGAGCAGAGAATCCTAGAAGTAGCTGAGGTGAGAGCCACAGGTCTCGGGAGGCCCGAGGGCGAGCGCCCCCTGCGGAGGGGGTGCAGAAGGAGGCCTAGGTGGCTGCCAAGGCGGCTGGCAGTGACGGGCGCGTTCTGTTATTTGTCATTGTTGTTATTTTGGCGTAAGGGGATTGAACCCAGGGCCTCGTCCCCACGAGGGGCCTGCGCCCAGCCTCGGGGCTGTAGTGCTTCGAGGCGCTCCACAACCAGTACTCCTCTGTGTGCCTCAAATGCCTCTCAATCAACAGGAAACCCTGGCTCTAGGGGGGACGGAGAGCTAAGAGGGGACCGTCCTCTGCACAGTCACTGGGTGGGGCTTCAGCCAGGACAAGCAGCCATGGGATCCCAGCAGATGCCAGGACCCAGGGGGGACCAGTTTGCCCTGCCGTCTCCCCATAACACTCAGCTAGGGCCCCCGGCACCCTGTGTCCATGGTCTCCAGGTGGGAAAGAGTGGGCCACTGTGGTGGCCTCTGAGATGGACCAGAACAGGGAACAAGGCAAAGCAAACTGACCACCTGGGATGGAGACTCCTGTTCCAGAGCAGGGGTCACCCGACCACAGGCCTGCGGGCCACCCGGTCACAGCCCGTCTGTGCAGTGAAGATGAGCCAGGAGTGCTGGGCCGAAGGAACTGAGGGAGCGTCACTGTCCACAGCGGCCAAGATGTGGACACGCCCCTGACCTGTGTTGCAGGGGCGTCATGCAGCGTGGGCATCTCCTGCCTCGGGTTCTGAGAACAGCACGCTGGGTCCCGGGAGTCCCCCACTGCAGTCTGCAGAGGGTGGGTCCAGAGAAACAAGAAGAGTGGCCGGTGGTGCGGGAGGTGGGGTGGCTCGGCGATGGACAGCCTCGCCACGGCTGAGCGTGTGCTCAAAACAGGCCACAGGGCAGATTTCACGGTGCACACATTACACCACGATGGAAAATTGCAAGAATTAAAAGAAGCAGATTTTGCAAGACCTAAACACGACAGGGCGTTCGCATTTCCGTGTCTCTAAAGTCACATGGCGCGTGGCTGCTCGTGAGACACCTGTGGCCACAGAGCCTGAGGACTCTGCTCTCTGGCCTTTCAGGAGAGACCACACCCAACCCCAGGGCCAGCGAAGGCACTTCAGTCAGTCGATCGGAGTGTGGGGCTTTGGAGAGCACCTGGCGCTGGGTCCACAGCTTTCAGGGGCAAGGAGCGAGCGCCAAGTGCTGGCAGAATCCTTGGGGGGACCAGGAGCGGACCGGGCCTGGGGTACCGCCTGGGGACTGGACACACGCTGATTGCAGGAACAGAACCTCCCCGGCACAGCGGGGGCTGGGCAGGCTGCCCCTCCTGCCTGAGGCCCTTGCCCACTTCAACCCTGGGTAATGGGAAGACAAGGGTCTGCCTCCGGCCCTCCCTGCTCTCAGCCTGTGAGCCGGTGCTCGGCCCTGCGGCACTGGTTCCAGGAGTCTGTGCAGGAGAGGCTCGGTCTGGCTTAGGGGTTTCACTTGCTGACGGCCTCTGAGGACACCTGGATGCGCTGGGCTGTAGTGAAAGGGACACAGAAAACCCTCACACATCACGCCTTCCTTTCAGGTCACCTTTTGGGGTTGCAGTCCGATGTCTAGGCTGGGAGACGTCAGCGCCCAGGATGCACTCTGGTCACCTCTGCTGCCCTGCCCGGGCCACGTCCTGAGGGCTCAGCAGGTGCTCAGCCCTGACTTAGTTCTCCTGGGGGCCCCCCCGCACTCCCCAGGCCACAGCATGTGGCTGGGGTGGCCTCACTTCCCATTTACCTTCTCCAAAGACCCTTCCTCCTTGGGTTTGGCGTGTGGCCCTGTACTTAGCAGTGTACCCCCCACACGGACTCTAATGAGTGTTAACTGAGTGACAGACAGCTGCCCTCACATCGTCCCACAATTGCAGGGCTCTGTGGCTCTTGCGAGTTGGGTCCTGGGAGGATGCCCGGCCATTCATTCAGGCTCTGTACCAAGCCCGGGGCTGCAGTGGACGTGCACCTGTTAGCACTGTCACGTCTCTGGGGGGCGTTGCTCCCAGGCCACATGTGAGGAAACCGCCTGGCCTGACTCCAGAGCCACGGGCCTTCCGTCACTTGCCTCTGCGGCTCAAAGCGTGGCCTTCCACTGCACCACACTTCTGGGCACAGCTGGAAACAGATCCCAGGCCCACCCAAAGCTCCTGAGCCTGAGGTGCACCTTATCAGCATCTCCTGGGGCCTCCTGTGCCCACCACCTTCTCCACTGAGGCTGGGAGGTGGCTGCCCGTCAGGGGAACCGGGTCAGCCCGGGAGAGCTTCGTGCTTGCTGCAGGGGAGAGTCCACTCTCCGTGATTGTTACATAGCTCGAAACCTCAAACTGCCTTTCTCCTTTCCCTGTACACCACCTTCTGCTTTGAACCACTTGATAATCAAACAAATCAGAATACTTTTAGGATGTGCATTTCAAAGTTCCTGTTTTCTGGTTCATGTCCCCCGCTGTGACCCCACAAGCCACTTTTTTTTTTTTTTTTTTTTTTTTTTTGGGGTGTGGGGGTTGAACTCAGGGCCTTTTGCTTGCAAGGCAGGCACTCTACCAACAGAGCTACATATATCCCCAGCCCCTCACAAGCCACTTTCGAGCAAACTAAAAATAGGGGAGAAATACTTTTCTCACTTGGGTCCCTCCTGACCCTCTGAATTCACTCTGGACACTCATGTCTCCCTGCGGCCCAGTCATGCACTCTGTGCCCACACGTGCGCATAGGTGGAAGACTCTTGAGAGCCTGAGAAGCAGGTGCCAGCAGGGGCCCTGTGTCCTGCCTCCTGCACGGAGGTTCACGGAGCTGTCCTCCAGGGATGCTGTGCCTGCTCACCCACTGCCCACACTCCCAGCTAGACCATGGTGTGTGCAATTGCACTAGCTATGAGGAACGCCATGCAGGCAGACAGCAGGGCGGGAGGAGGATGGTATGTGACTGGGAAGTGGAAGAGAATTCCTCATTTCTACTTAGCACAGCTGGAGTATCTCTTACCCAAAGTGCTGGGATAAGAAGGGTTTTGGATTCCGGATTTTAGAGTATGTGCACATACAAGAAGAGATATCACGGGACGGGGTCCAACGCCATTCATCTGCCCACATGCATTTGCTTTATGTGCACCTTACACACAGGGCCTGGAGGTCACATCACATGGATTTTAGTGTGCCCGTATCTTAACTGTGATACATGAGATCAGGTGTGAAATTTTCCACCTGTAGAAGTCATGTCAGTTTTAAACACTTTTTCAGAGTTTGGAGAATTTTGAATTTCACGTTTCCAGATCAGGGATGATTAACCCGTGGCAATCAAGAGATGTTATCTACATACACATGCTCCCCCCATCCCCCAGGTTACACCGAAGAAACATGGAAGAAAATACAGTTGAAAGTGGCTGCCCTTGGTGAGCTAGAATCTGGAGGTAGGTAGGTGTGGCAGGGGTATGTCAACTGGCTCTAAATCGTGAATATTGAACACTGTGATTACAAACAATGACATTGGTAAGGCACCCAAGAACACAGAGAAGCACCTAGCCCAGCATCCGGCAAAAACAGATGCTTCATACAGACCTTTCTCATCACTAGCAGGGCAGAGTACAAATCACTGAGGTCCATGGGGCTCTGGCTCCACCTCTCCCAGGCTCAGTGAGCACAGTAACTGTTGTCTGGAGTAACCCACTGGCAACTCTTTTCTTTTTTTGGTACTGGGGATTGAACCCAGGGCACTTAATCACCGAGCCACATCCCAGTTCTTTTTCTATTTTATTTTGAGACAGGGTCTCACTAAGTTGCTGGGGCTGGCTTTGAACCTGCAGTCCTCTTGCTTCAGCCTCCTGAGCTGCTGGGATTACGGGCATGTGCCATGGGGCCCAGCACTTACCATCAACTCTTGAAATCTTAGTGGCTTTTCAAGGAACAGCAGATGATTTCAAGAGAAAATTAAAAACAAGTGGTCTGAAATGCAGATTTAAGCAAGGGCAAGATGCCATTTTGGGACCATCAGACTGAGTGGTTAGGTGTCTGCAGAGGCATGTTCAAACTTGTATTTGGCGGAAAAAGTTGAATAACGGATCCAGCTTCCAGAGAGGGCAGCCTGCCAACAGCTATCAAAATTACCCCAAGCACATACTGCTTGGCCTGGCAGCTCCACTTCCAGGAACTTCTACAGAAATGCACTGTCATAAAATGTGTGGAAAAGCACTGTTTATAGTATCAAAAAATTGGTAACAACTCAATTGCTCATCGACAGGGGATAGCTTGAATAAATTATAGAATGTCTAGACAGCAAATGTGGACATTCTCTTGGTACTTGGTCCAAGAGACGTTCAAGTGGAAATATAGCGTTGGGGGTGGGCGGTGGGGCTATTTGTTTGTATTGTACATAAAATGTCAAAGGAAAGACTGCAAAGAATTGACAACATGATACTTCTGGGTCCAGGACTGGAAGGCTGGGGCCCCGAGCAGTAGACTTCATATTGTATACTCTCATATTTTCTGAACTCTGAACCCTTTTAAAACCTAAAATAGGGGGCATTGGAAGTTAGGTGTCCAGTGGGGACAGTTTCTGGGATGATGGGAATGTTCTGGAAGCAGATAGTGGTAATGGTCACACAATGTGAATATACTTAACCACTGAGCTGTACACCTAAAAAGAGGATGGTAAAATTTAGTTATGCATAGTTTCCTAAAATAAAAACTATATGTATGACCGTGTCAATCCTTTCCATGATGAAAAACTGAAAAAAAAAAAAAAAATCCTTGTTTACATGGCGTTTAAACGGGGCGAGGGCATTTTAACATGCGTTTCTTGAAGGCCATTCACCCCTCAGCAGGCCCGGGCGCTCCAGCTGCACTGGCTGCTCAGGGGTGCGGCTGGCGGGAACCCCAGGAACCGGAACGCTGGAGGCCGCAGGATGCAGGGCACTGGGGACCTCAGGATGCGGGCACAGGCTGCCCCTGGAGTTGGGCGCAGGGCCCGGGGTGGGGGGCAAGAGCGACGCCAGGACGCGGGCGCAGTAGCGGCGGGGCGCTGGGAGGACCGAGATCTGTGGGCTCAGGGAGGGTTTCGGGATGCAGGGGCGACCCCAGGCTCGGGGTCCAGGGCCACCCTCGCGAGCCCATCCTCTCCGGAGGACCCAGCTTGCGCCCGGCACCCTGTTTCCCGGAAGGCCGCCGCGCCGCGCCAGCCGGAACCCGGCCCCGTGCGCACTCTGCGCCTGCGCAGGCCCCGCCCCCGCCTAGACCCCCGCCAGGCGCAGGCGCGTGGAGAGCCTCGGGAGCGCGGGGGCGGGCTCGGCGTCGGCGGCCCATCGTCCGATCCCGCCCATTGGCTGACGGGTGGAGCGTGCACTGGCCCGGCTGCTGGTTGGACTGCGCGCAAGCAGCCGGGGCCGCGCGGGCCAATCGCGTGGCGGCGCGTGAGGCGGCGGAGCCGGCCCGGCAAAGTCCGGACCGCTGGCGGCTGTGCGCCGGGGTCTGCGGGTGGCGCGGCCATGGCCTCCGAGAAGCCGCCGGCGACCGTCACCTGCACCGCGCCTGTCAACATCGCGGTCATCAAGTACTGTGAGTGCCGCGCGCCGGGACGGGTTGGGATGAGGCCGAGGGACCGGGTCGAGGGGTCGGTGGTTGGAGCCTCAGACCGACCGGAGGTCGCGGAGCCGGGAGGTGGGCGTGCGGCCGGGGTGGGGGTCGCGGGGCGGGGAGGGGGCTGCGCCGCGGAGCCGCGGCCGGACGCCTGCTTCGGCGGCAGCTGTGGGTGGGACTCGGTGGTGCAGCGCCCGCGGTGGGAGCAGCCGGGCCCTCCGCCCCCCGAGTCTGGGGTGGTCGCTCGGTGTGGCCTTCATTCGCGTGCCCTGGTGGCCGCCGAGGCCGACGTCCTTCGTGCCGGACTGGCACCTGCAGGTCCTCTTCGGCGTGTGCCGGTTTGTCTTTCATCGCTGTTCTGAGTGAGTTGTTTGCTCTTTGGCTGTTTAGTGTTTTGTTGTCGTTTGTTTTAGCGTTATTTAGTGTGTTTTTGTTTTTGTTTTTGGTTTGTTGTTTTTGGCGGGGATTGAACCCAGGGGTGTTCTACCAGAGCGCTTTACCCAGTCCTCGTTATTTAATTTATTTATTTTTTAAATTTTGAAACAGACTTCCACTAAGTTGCTTAGGGCCTCACTAATTTGCTGAGGCTGGCCTTGAACTTTTGATCCTCCTACCTCAGTCTCCCAAGTTGCTGGGATTACAGGTGTGCACCACCACACCTGGCTGTTTTTTCTCTCTCATAAAAAAAAGAATTCAGCTGGTCCTATTTGTGGGGTCTGTTTCTGGGATTTCGGTTTTGTTCCTGTTTCCACCACTGACACACTGCCTGGATTATGGTAACCACATGGTAAGTCTACAAGTAGAGTAGGGCTGATTGCTTCTGCTTTGTTTTAAAATTGGTTACCTACTGTAGGTCCTTTGCATTTCCATACACATTTTAGAATAATCTTTCTACAAAAATTCTTGCTTGGATTTTGATATGTCCTGTACTAGGTAAACCTGCATAACAATTTGGGAAGAATCAGCATTTTTACCATGTTGAATTTTCCTATCTAAGAACCTGTTATGTAATTTATTTAGAACTTTGATTTCTTCATCAGTATTGTGTCATTTGCAGCATACAAGTCTGTACGTGTTTTGTTAGATTTAATTTATACCAAGGTTGTTTCTCCCCACCTGATGGCAAATGCCATGTATTTTTAATTGTCACGCCCATGGATAACTGCTAGCATATAGAAAAACAGCAGTTTTTTTGTGTATTAATCTGGAATCCTGCAACCTTACTGAACTCATTAATTAGCACTAGGAGTTTTTTTGAGGATTCCCCAAGGTTTTTTATGAGACAACTTGCCACCTGCAAGGAAGGGTGATTTTATTTGCTTCCTTTCTTCCAGTCTGTCTGCCTTGTCTTTCCTTTCTTGCTTGATTGCAGTGGCAAGAACTCCCAGCCCCGTGTCAGAGAAGAGAGCAAAAGTGTGGGGTGCCCACTTCCTTGTTCCCGATGGAAGTCGTGTCTGTCACTCAGTGTGCTGTTGCTGCAGGCAGTTTGTGTTCTTCATAGGTTGATGATGTTCCCCTTTATTCCTATTTTTCTGAGTTTTTTTTCTTTTTGTCATAAATGGTTGTTGAATTTTGTCAGATGCTCATTATGTACCTATTGACAACACTGCATGATTTTTCTTCATTGGAATATTACTGTGATAGATTATGTGGATGGTTTTCAAATATTAATCCGTCTTTGGTTCCCTGAGTCTTCTCTGTCCCTCCATCAAGTTTGTCCACTGAGTTTTTTATGTGAGTTATTGTGTTTTTCAGTTCTAACATTTCCATTTGATTCTTAATCTTCTGTTTCTTTTTTGGTGGGTACTGGGGATTGAACCCAGGCGTGCTTTATGATGGAGCTGCATCCCAGACCTTCTTATTTTTTATTTGAGACAGGGTCTTGCTCCATTGCCCAGGCTGGTCTGGAACTTGTGATCCTCTTCTCTCAGCCTCCCAAGTCAGTGGGATTACAGGCGTGTGTCCCCATGGCCAGCAGAGACTTTCTTATTTATTTCAAGTGTGTTTGTAGTTGCTTACTGAAGCATTTTGCTTTTTTTAATCATGGCTGCTCTAAAGTCTTTGCCAGATAACCCTGACCTCTCAGAGTTGGCATCTTTTTGGTTATCTTTTCATCCAGTTTTAGATCTTTCTTCTTGGCATGACAAGTGGTTTTTGACTGAAACCCGAACATTTTCACTGTTCAAAGACTCTTGAGTCTTATTTGAAAACCTTTTGACTGGTATCTTGACACCACCTGGTGGAGGCAGAAGTCCAGGCTCCACTGAGTGTGGGTGTGCCCGTGTCACTGGGGGGCAGGGATCCTGGTATCCACCTGGTCTCTGGCAGTGGGGAGCACCTGTCACTGCCAGGTGGGGTGAAGGCCAGGTGCCCGACTCAGATGAAAGCTTCCCCTACCCTTTTGGGTTGAGAAAGAGGTGTGGAGCACCCCATTCCAGTCCAGCAAAGGTGGGAGGGCATCCCCACCACGCCCCGGCCTGTGCTGTGCGGTGGCAGGGGCGTGGCTGAAACAGAGCAGGTGCGGGCAGCTTTCTGTCCTGGGCTGTCTTGGTGGGCTGCCTTTCCTGGCCCCTGGCTAGTGAGAGCAGAGGTGGTCGTCTGCCACATCCATCTCCAAGGTCCTGGGGTCCACCTTCCTTCATCTTGAGAGTCTCTGCTGGGTTGCAAAAGTTGTGCGTAGCGTGGGGGAGGGGGAGAGGGAGCAGGACCTCTGCTCATCTTCCTGGGAGCAGAGCCTGCCTGGCCCTGACAGGCTCTGTGAATTGTGAAAGGTGTTCCCTGAGAGGTGGCAGTGGCATCGTCTCCTGTCCCCAGAGCCCTCAGAGCCTGCTGAGCACTCGTGTGCTGGGCAGAGACGTTTGAGAGCACTGCTGGTGAAGCCTTTGCTGTTGGTCTTCTGGAAGGTTGACTTTACCTGCTGTGATATTTGGGAGGGGAAGTACTGAGAAGTGGGGTGATTCGAGGAGCTTTCTAAAACTGGGCTCCCATTTGGGCAGACAGCCAGATGCAGGGGAGGGCTGTGAGGCTGTGAGACACACTCAGCGCCTCGAGATGCCTGGGTGATTGGTGGTGTGAATGACGCGACAGGCAGGTAGGTGGGCTGGGAAGCTGGGAACCCGAGCCCGTGAGGAGGCAGCAGTCCAGGAGGACTTCTTGAAGTCAGTGACACGGCAGGAAGAGGAGGACTTAGGTGGCACAGTAGAGCAGGATCGAGGCAGATGGGGCAAGGGGCAGGGGCTGCTGTGGAGGGTCGGCCTGGAAACCCACTGGCTGGACCTCTGGTTGCCTTTCAGGGGGGAAGCGAGATGAGGAGCTGATCCTGCCCATCAATTCCTCGCTGAGTGTCACTTTGCACCAGGACCAGGTGAGAATCTGTGGGCCACAAAGAGCAAAATGTGTAACTGAGGATGTTAGCAACTGGCGGTGCTTTACCTAAGGGTCGGGGTGAGCTGACCGCGTGGTGTCCCCAGGCAGGGCTGTGCCCACGCCCTCTCCCTGTTGAAGTGCTTGGCACATGTGCGTGCACGAAGCCCCGGAGTCCCCTTTGATACGGCGTCCCTCCTGCAGGAGGAGCTGGACTGCCACAGTCTGCATGGGAGACGGGAGTGTGGGCCCCACACACCCTGTGTGGCCGAGACTGGGCCTGGGCAGGAGCCCCAGGTCTCTGCAGGACTTCCCCAGTGCCCAGCCAGGAAGGGGCTCTGCATGAGTGGGCAGCCAGAGGGTCAGGGGTAGGAAAGGCCTCCTGTGCAGAAGGGTGTGAGGGGCCTGAGTCCCTGCACTGGCCCTGAGGTGGCCCCTTGTTTTCTTTCCCAGTTAAAAACCACCACCACGGCCGCCATCAGCAAGGACTTCACAGAGGACCGTGTTTGGCTGAACGGCCAGGAGGAGGACGTGGGGCAACCACGCCTCCAGGCCTGCCTGAGAGAGAGTGAGTTGGGGTCCACATGTCCTCTGTGCCTTTGCCCCTCCTGCCATGGACAGATGCTGTGGCTGGGAGACAGCTGGCTGGAGCTCAGGGCTTCCAAGGGAGGAGGGCCACCTGAGGGTGAAGGTTACTCTTGGCCGTGCCTGCTCTTCTGACCTGGCCAGTGAGATGCCAGGGACTGCCCATGGGCAGGACCACTCATGTCTTCCCATCCCTGCAGTTCGCCGCCTGGCTCGGAAGCGGAGAAGCACAGGAGGTGGAGACTCACTGCCTCTCGGCCTCAGCTACAAGGTGCACGTAGCCTCTGTGAACAACTTCCCCACGGCTGCGGGCCTGGCCTCCTCGGCAGCAGGCTATGCCTGCCTTGGTAGGTGTCCACAAGCAAGGTCCCTGTGTCCTCTGTGTTCTCGCAGTGGGTCGGGAACCAGTGCCAGGCTCTGCTGTCCAGGACACATCTGATCATTCCCTGTCCAGGCCCTGGAGGCTGGGACAGAAACCACCTCAGAGTGGCTTCACCCTAAAGCAGGGTGACGTCTTATCTCCCAGAACTGAGGACTCCAAGGGCTGCCTTTGCTTTGGGCATAGCTGGGTCCTGGCTCTCCAGCAGCCTCACAGGGAATCCAACTCCTGCCACCAAATCTCAGCTATGTTTGGTGCATCTCTGGCAGGCTGTCCCCACCTGGGGGCACGGCCAGTCACACAGTGGTGAACCACACCCTCACCCCTCTACTCCAGGATGATGCTCACTGGCCCAGCCAGGTTCCTGAGCTGCCTCTGACTAGGGGTGTGGGTGAGCTAGACCTGGAGGCAGGACCACCCTCGGGAGACTGGTGGACTTGGGGGAGAGACCCCAGGCTGAGAGAGCAGCTGAACTCACCCCTTAGTCCACCACATCCTATTTCCCTGTTTCCCTGCTACCTGTGCCCCTAGCGGGCACACTGCTAGGTGACCTTCCAGACTCCTTCCCAACCCTCAGAGCTCAACTTGGGTGCTGACCCTTGGAGAAACTTTCTCTAGCCCCTGGGTGGCTCTAGGTCCCCCAGACAGTTGCTAAAGACTGCATCTCTTGCACGTTGCTTAGGGAGGTGCCAAGTAATTGGGGAGGTCCTGACCCTGGGAGCCGGTGCA
Source organism: Glaucomys volans (assembly GCA_020662805.1). Classification (NCBI taxonomy): domain Eukaryota; kingdom Metazoa; phylum Chordata; class Mammalia; order Rodentia; family Sciuridae; genus Glaucomys; species Glaucomys volans. Next base: position 87,663 of record JAJEJO010048254.1, on the reverse strand, counting down.
GCGGTTCTGCCGTCTCCCAACACCAGCTTCCCAGGTCACGAGGGTGCTCTGTGTACTGGTGCTGAGCACAGCCTGGGCTGGTCCCTGGCCCCCTCTGATGCCCTCCCCCACCTGCAGCCTACACCCTGGCCCGGGTCTATGGGGTGGAGGATGACCTCTCCGAAGTGGCACGCCGTGGCTCTGGCAGTGCCTGCCGGAGCCTGTACGGGGGCTTTGTGGAGTGGCAGATGGGGGAGCAGGCCGACGGGAAGGATAGCGTCGCCCGGCAGGTGGCTCCTGAGTTACACTGGCCCCAACTGCGCATCCTCGTCCTTGTGGTGAGTAGAATAGGGCTTGGCCAGCAGTCGGCTTGCTGTCTGGCAGTCAGGGCTGGGCTGAGAACAGGAACTGTGTCTAGTCCAGCATCACTGGGCTCCTGAGTCCACAGGGGCTGAAGGAACAGACCCGAGGCTGAGCTGTCAGGAGTGGCTCCCATGTGGCAGGGCTACTGCCCTTCTGTGAGGTGGATGTGGCCATTCCTGGACCCACATCACCTCTGCAGTGGCCAGGATGCCCTGGCTTATGGCCCCACTGCCTGCCCCGTGGAAGGGAGGACTGAGTGTCAGGCTGGGTCGGCAGGCATGGCTGGGCAGCAGGGCTGAGCACTGTCTGCCTTCAGGTGAGCGCGGCGAGGAAGCTGACGGGCAGCACAGTGGGCATGCAGACCAGCGTGGAGACCAGCCCCCTGCTCAAGGTGAGCTGGGCAGGAGGGTGGCCCCGGGGCCTTGTGCCTGGAGTGGAGCTCCTCTGTGCTCACCCAGGCGGCAGAGCCTGGGCTTCAGCCTGGCCCCTGACTCAGGAGCCTGTGCTTGGAGCCACACTGTGTCAGAGTGCCAGCGCCTCCTTGGAAATGGCTTGTGCCTTGCAGTTCCGGGCTGAGTCGGTGGTGCCGGCACGCATTCGGGAGATGATCTCCTGCATCCAGGCACGGGACTTCCAGGGTTTTGCCGAGCTGACCATGAAGGACAGCAACCAATTCCACGCCACCTGCCTGGACACCTTCCCACCGATCTCGTACCTCAACGACATCTCCAGACAGATCATGCAGCTGGTGCATCGCTTCAACGCCTACCATGGGCAGACGAAGGTGACTGAGGCATGGGTGTGGCGCAGACATGACCCCCTGCTGCAGACAGGGCCCAGGACAGCACCAGTGTGGTGTTCTGTTCCTTGGATGTTGTGCTGGTTGCCTGGCCCACTCCGGTCAAGGTCAAGCCTCACTGCCTTCTCTGAGCGGGCAGGCAGAGGGGACTGTACCAGGGCACTCGGTAATGCTTCTCATTCTTGTGCTCCAAGGGCCTCCCTCAGCTCCTGGACACCCACATCCCCCTGGCAAAAAGAGGGTCTGGGGTGGGATGGGGCACTGTGTGAGCAGCAGGTTGGCTTCTGTTGGTTCCAGGTGGCATACACATTTGACGCGGGCCCCAACGCTGTGATCTTCACCCTGGAAGACACCGTGGCTGAGTTTGTGGCTGCCGTGAGACACAGCTTCCCCCCAGAGATGAACGGAGACAAGTGAGTGTGGGCCCTTCCCCGTCCTTCCGTGGGAGACAGTTCCTGAACCGTCCTGCCAGGAGGGAGCAGCTGAATATCATGATACGGACCTGGGTCACGCAGCAGGCACTGTGGCACGTCCTGGGGGCACTGCCTACCTCTCCCCTTCTAAGCAGCTCTGGACTCCTGTGCCCTGAGCCATGAATGGCACCTTCAGTTCTCATTGGGAAATGTAGCATTCCAAGGACTAGTTAAGTGGTCTCTAAGAGACTTTTTTTCCCCCAGTACTGGGGATCAAACCCAGGGTCCTCTACATGCTAGGCAAGCGTTCTACCACTGAGCTACATCCATAGTCCTGAATCTGGTCTTTTAAAGTAAAGGGTCTGGCCGGGCGTGGTGGCCCACGCCTGTAATCCCAGTGACTTGGGAGGCTGAGGCAAGAGGATCACAAGTTTAAGGCCGGCCTAGGAAACCTAGAGGGATCCTCAGCAAAGTCCTTAGTGAGACCCTGTCTTGAGATAAAAAGGATGCAGGATGCAGGTAATTGATAAAGCGCCTCTGGTTTCACCCCAGTACCCAAAGAAAGAGAAAAGAAAAAGATCCAAACCAAGCCTGAGCCCTGCCTGCCAGCGTGGAGTCCACCCGTGTCCTGCGGACCTGGCAGGACCTGTCTTCTCCATAACTCCCTCATGTCCCTAAAGCAGACCCACTCCCCAGCCGAGGACCTGCCTGCCTCCTGCCCTGGATGCTTCCTGCTAATGGACCCTGACCACATCCCTGCTTTCTCCTGCCAGGTTTCTGAAGGGGCTGCCAGTGACCCCTGTCCTCCTCTCTGAGGAGCTGAAAGCCGCACTGGCCGTGGAGCCCACCCCTGGCGGTGTCCAGTACCTCATTGCCACTCAGGTGAGGTGTCTCTTTCTCCTGGATTCCAGGCGCAGGCTGACCCAGGCAGGAAGCAGAGTGCCAGCGATGGCAAAGATGGCAGTGCCCCTCTTCCAGGTCCAAAGCGTTCTGTGTGCTTCACTCACTCGCAGGCAGACATCAGGGTGCCCTGTGTTCTCAAGTGTGTGGGGCTGGGATCGTACAGTAGAGTCAGACCCAGACCTCCAGGAAGACGGGAGGGAGGAGAGCTGCTGCTCACGTGGATGGGTGGCTCCTGGGGGTCCCAGGACACGAGTGGTGCACCTCCACCCCAAGCCCACTCACCAGGATCAGACCAGGACCCCTGCGTCCTGTCGTGACCCTGCCCAGAGGAGCTGGTCCCAGGTCCAGTGGTCATGTATGCCAGAGCCACAATCTTTGCTTCCTGATCTGGGGCCACTTGCTCAGGGCTGCTGTTCCCACAACTCAGGTGTGTTCTACTCCCTGGGTCCTGGGCCTGGCCCAGGGCAGGGTACCATCGGCAGACAGAGGCAGCTCAGCCCAGATCAGCTGGGAGTGGGCCTCACCATCTGGGTTGGTGACCTGTAACCGGGACCCTTTCCCTCCAGGAGTCTAACCTACCTATTGAAGACCTCTGGCCCCTTGAAGAAGCTGGGTGGGGCTTTGGGCTGGTACTGTCACCTATGACCCAGCACTGATTTTTCTACCCTCAGGTGGGCCCGGGGCCTCAGATCCTGGATGACCCGCACGTTCACCTCCTGGGCCCAGATGGCCTGCCAAAGCCAGCTGCCTGATCACTTCTGCCACAGGATCTCCCACCCTCCACCCACAGAAGGGACCGCTCTGGGACTCAAGCTGGGGTGCCTGTCAGTCTACATTCGTGGGGACTTGTGGGCTGCCCTGTGCTTGGCCCAGCCAGTGTGCAGTGGCCAGGTTGTGGTTGGAGGTGTGAAGCGGGCTCCTGTGCCATCCAGGCAGTCAGGAAGGTCCCCCCAAGTGCCTCACTGTCCAGGCACCACCCAGTGCTCTGCCAGTATGGAAGGGGGCCTGAGCCTGTTGCTGAGGGGATCCCTGACCCGCTCTGGCTTGCCTGAAGCTCTAGAGCAGGAATCCACAGGGGAGTCCTGTCCTTCCCAGCCGTGGGTGTGTGCAAGGCATCCTCTGGGCTCAGGAGACGTGCTTCAAGGTGATGGACGGTTCCTCTTCTGAGACCCGTGCTGACTGTGATCCCAGGCCACAGGTGTGGATGGAGTGTCTATTTCTAAAGAGGCAGTGGCTGCTGCCCAGCTGCAGGGTGGGGTCCAGTGGAGGCTGGGTTATGAGCTGGGGCCCTGGTGGCTGGTCCCCAAGGAGTAAACCCTTCATTGCCCATCTGCCTCTGGTCTTTTTTGCTTTCTAAACCAGTGTTTTGAGACCCTGGCCTGATGGTTTTGTCCCCTGCCCAGCAGGGAGCGTCCCAGGACCCCGGGTTTGCAGTGCATGGGGGCCAGAAGCCAACTGCAGGCAGGCAAGACATGGATCCCCCAACTTGGAGAGGCTGGCCCCCAAGCAGATCCCTGCTCTGCATGAGCTCCCATCTTGCCCACCTGCCACTGCCCCACTCCAGTGGTCTGTGCCAGTTCTCGCAGCTGCCCTGCCTGGCCTGTTGTTGGGGTGTGTCCACGAAGAGGGGACTGCGCTGCCAGGCAGCTCCTCTCCTGGGTTTTCCAGCCTTGAATGTCCTGAACCTCCTTCCACTAGTCCTGTGACGCCATGAGGCCCTCAGTCCTGCCCAGGCCACAGCCAGCCCAGGGTCTGGAGTAACCTCTGGTCCCCAGCCAGTTGTGAGGAGCTTCCCTTGTCCCTTGACCATACGATCTTGGAGGCAAGAGTGCTCCTGGGAGAGGCATCACCGCCCTCCTGGCGCCTCACGCAGAGCCCAAGCCTGCTCCGACGTTGGGGCCCGGAAACACCAGATCGATGTGACCCTGGGACGCTGTTCCCCGCGGCACCGGTCGGGGTGGGGCCCCCAGTCTCGCTGGGTCAGACGTGGGCGGGGAAGTTCCCTCCGGCCACGCCTTCCCCGCCTGCAGGTCACCTGGTCGCCGGAGGGGCGGGGCCGCGGGCGGGTGGCGGGCCTCCGGGTGTCGAGTCGGGCGCGGAGACCTCGCGCAGCCGGGCGACAGTGAGCGGCCAGCGAGGAGGCGCCATGGGGCAGATCGAGTGGGCCATGTGGGCCAACGAGCAGGCGCTGGCGTCGGGCCTGAGTGAGTGCGCGCCCGCGGCGGGGCTGGAGCCGGCTCGGGGCGGGGCTGCGGGCGGGCGGGCGGCCCGAGGGGCGTGCGTGCGGGGCGCGGAGGAGCGGAGGGCTGCGGAGGGCTGCGGGACCCAGGCTGTGCCGCGGCGACCTGCGCTGCAGCCCACTTGTCCGCCCCATCCCTGCCCCCATCTCTGCCCCATCCCTGCTCCTGCACTTCCCCCTTTCCGGACCTCCGCCCTCTCAGGAGGAAGTTGGAGCCCCGGGGAAGAGTCGCTTCACCCCGGTGGTTTCCGGGGAGTCAGGTTCCTCCTGGTTGAGAAAACCCTGACCGAGGACCCTCCTCTGCACCCCCGCCCTGTTCTGGAGTCCGGGATCGGGCCCTGGGGTCACCTGCTGCTCCTCTTCCCCTGGAGCCAGCAGGTGTGGGCCCGGGTCTGGGCTGGGGGCTCCCTCCCCAGGGTCCTGGTGTCGGGGTTCTGATGCGTTCCATGGAGCCCTCTCCATTTGGGGTTCAGCCTGGAGTCTGTCCAGAAAGGAGCCTAGGATTTCACAGGCAGCAGGAAACCACCCGAAGTGGCCAGTGCTGCTTGGCTGACCTGCCCAGACACTTGGCTCCTGGGGAGGAGGGCCCCTGTCCTGCCGTTGTTGCTGGGAGCTCTGGGGCAGTGGACCTCCACTCCTGTGCTGCTCAGACCCAGGAGCCTGCAGCTGGGCCCAGTCTGGCAGAAGCTTCTGGCCTCTGTGGAAAGGTCTGTACCCAGTGCGCAGGGGAGTATCGGGATGAGGGGTGGCCCACCACCAGTCACCTGGCAACAGTGAGCAGCCAGGGTGACAAATCGAGGAAAGCTCCCTAGCGTGTCACGGTTGGCCCACATTTTGTGTGGCAGCCTTGGGGCCCTGGCCCAGAGCCTGCATCGGGTGGGCAGAGCCTCCTTTTGAGTGTCTGGGAACTCCATGCACCAGTGGAGGTAGTCCCCAGGACCGTCCCACAGGATGGTCACCTGCCTGCAGTGGACTCTGCCCTGCACATTGGCTGCACTTCCTCCTTCCTCCCAGAATTCCCCCAGGAAGTGCAGTGTGGCAGAGCACCCACCTGGGGGCCACTGTGCCTGCAGTGCCAGCACAGGGTTCCCCTCCACCTAGCTGTGTGCGTAGCACCCTGGCTGGTGCTGCCCAGTACCAGCCTGAGGACAGCACAGGGCAGACCTGAGAGGGAAGTCTGGGCTGCAGCCAGTTTCTGTCCAGCAGGGTGTTGCAGGAGGCCTTCCAGACCTGCTGTGCATCTGGCCCTCCACCCACTTCCTCTGTGACCATGATGTGCAGCCACTGGCATCTGGGTCCTGCCAGTGTGGCATCCAACAGCGTTCTTTTTATCCCAGAACACCTCATTTAACAGACCATGTCCCCTCCCTGTAGAGCCTCCAGTGGCTTCCTATTGCCAATAAGGAAAGTTGGATTCTGATGACCCAGGTTCCTGCCCCCTCCCTGGCCCCCACCCATATTCTCACTCCAGCTGCACAAGATCTTCTTTGTTCCTGGGTGAGGACGCCTCGGGGCCTTTTCAGAAGCTGTTTGTTTTTAGGTGCTGAGTTTGCCCCTCTCCTCATCTCTTAACGCTGAGCTGGGCCAGGTGGCACACATTAGGTCCCCAGCAACTTGGTTAGACCCTGTCCCTAAATCAAAAATAAAAAGGGTTAGGGATGTGACTCAGGGTTCAGGTGCCCCTGGGTTCAATCTCCAGTACCCCCCAAAACAGCAATAACAGCAAGAATAACAACCCCCAACACCACCTGTTTGGAGATGTCTCTCTGGAGGTCCTGCCGGAAGCAGCCCCGCCCTTCTGTCACTCTCTGCTCTAACCCACCCCACGCGTGAGAACTGGAGCCCCAGCACCTGCAGAGCCCCCGCCTGGAACAGGATGTTAGAATGAGGCCTTCGGCCTCCCTAGTGCAGCCAGAGGAGTCCCTGCTCCCTCTGGCCGATGGCAGGCAGTGAAACCGAGGCTCAGACAGCCCTGGAGACAAGGGGCAGTGTGCTGAGGGAGCACAGGAGGACACTGCCCTCCTCATCCAGCACACACATGCTGACCAGCAGAGAGCAGTTCATTGCAGCCGAGCCCAAGACTGAGGGTAGGAAGTCTGCAGGGAACAGAAGCAGACTTCCCGGAGGGCGAGCAGGAGCCCAAGTCCAGCACACCCTGGGGTCCTGGGGTCTCCAGGTGTGGAAGGAACAGAACTGAGCTGTGCGCGGGAAGCAGGGGCAGGAGGTGCTGCCCGAGCAGGAGCAGACTGAACAGCCCCTCCAGCCTTAAGAGCAGCGGGAGACTGCCTGCCTCCCCCCAAAACAGCCAGACTGCTGGAAGCTCAGGCTGTGCTGCAGATCACAGAACCTGGCCAACGCAGCGGCACCGACCCGGAACCTTCTGTGGCGGTTCCTCAGCCAGGACTCCCAGGCCACAGGAAACGCCCTGCAGGGCTGGAGCCCACACAGCTGCTGCTGGAGGAAGTGAGCCCAGCAGAACAGCCCTGCGTCCTCAGAGGCAGAAGCACATTCGAAAGGGGCGTGAGGACGTCCACAGTGTTCACGGAGACCAGGCGCAGAAAAGTGTGGCAAAGGGAGGACGACGTGAACATGAAGTCTTAGGCTGAGGAGCTGGAGGCAGGTCCCAGGGAGGCCCTGCCTCAAAGTAAAACGTGAGAAGGGTTGGGGTGTGGCTCAGTGGCAGAGCACCCGGTTCAGTCATGACCAGAACACACACGGCACCAACCCAGCCCCACCACGAAGTCCTGAGAGGCTGCGTGGTGATGAAGAGGGAGCCGGCTCAGGAGCACACGGGAGGGGGGCCCAGGAGTAATGGTGGACACTTTCCAGAAGCAAGGAGATCACAGATTGAAGAGCATTCTTTTCAGAATGAAAGGAAGCATAGCCCTCCTTGGACATGTAATGAAAGACCAGTACAGAAAGAGGGTGGATTGGCTCAGACGCCGGTCTCCTCGACGTCGATGAGGGTGCCAGGAGACAGGGAGTCTCGTCTCAGGTGCTGATGCAGCGGCACTTGGGAGGCCGAGGCAGAAGCACACAAATTCAAGGACGTTTTCCGCAAAATAAAGAAAGGGCTGTGGGTGCCAGATGTCCCTGGTTAGATCCCAGCACAGAAGGGAAAGAGAGCAGGCCATTGCCAGGGGCAGCGCTGCTCTCAGATCCACTGCAGAGACATTAAAGGGTGTCCTTCAGCACGAGGTCGAAGCCATGAGGAAGAACCGGCAAGAACGCGGGTAAATAGGCGTCAAATAAACAAGGCTAACGAGGACTTGGGAGCAGGCATGAAGCTGGACGTTCCAAAGTCTCTGATTAGGGAAGAAGGATTTCAAAATAAGTAACTTAACTATTTGGAATTTATTTTCAAATTTAAGAATAACCAGTGGGAATAAACATGGGATGCCTTGATCTGTGCTTCTCAGTGGGAGAAAGAGGAAGTACCCCAGGGCTACCTTTGGGGCTGTGAGGGTCGCTGGCAGATATCCACGAGACAGCTGAGTCCCAGCCGAGGTTTGTTGACAGAATCTGCCAGGCTGCCCCTGCAGGGCGCAGCAGCCTGCGGGAAAGACGTCCAGTGGAGTGACTGGCCCTGTGACTGCCACTTGGCGTCTTTGCTGTGGTTTCGGTGCTGAGGGCCTCTTCCGGGGTGGGCCTACCGGGAAGGTCATGCCTGGGTGGACAGGTGACGTTTGTCAAAGTGGAGTCACTGTGGCCTGAGGACCTAACAGAAATCTATTGCCAAAGATGTTCTTGAGTCCAAGGAAGGCCCAGTTCCAAAATGGAAGGAGGAAGAAAATGATACCATGGTAATCCACCAGACGATCTAGAACGTGGGACGTGCCGCTAACATCAAACAAAAGGCTCTAAATACATAGAAGGTTCTGGTCTAGATTTAGGAAGACGGCAAGGAGCTTGATTAGTCCCTGGTGCAGCAAAAGGTTCAGAGGCTGTTCCCAGGACAGCTTGGGAAACACCAGCGTGGACAGGCTGATGGAAGCACAGGGAGGCCGCACACGCGGGACGGGGTGGCGGACGCGGAGGCCACTGTGCTGAGCCTCCACCCCTGACGAGAACGTCACAGTGAGCAGTGGAGAGCCATGTGCAGGAGGATGAGGAGGAGGGAGAACAGACAGGTGCCCCGCTGGGCGGCTCTGAGATGGGACTGCCCACAGGAGCTGCACCCTGGGGCCACCAGACTGTCCCAGAGGGCAGAGTGTAGGCGAACAGCTGGCTTGTGCAGGAAGCTGCTCAGTTAAAGGAGACGAAACCCCAGACAGCTCCCCATCCACACCCACGGTGAGCTCAGCGGGACCTTGAGCTGCAGGAGCCAGACATGCGGCCCAGGAATGCGGGGCTGCTGGGGCACACGGTGGCCCAACCCAACACCTGTGACCCCACTGCCCTGAGGGCTGCGGACCCTGCCCGGCCTTTGGTAGCGGATGAGTCTGTGGTGCTGGGTGGAACGGGGCCTCGCGTGCAGCCCAACAGACTCGGTGCCCCTGGAATGGCTGTGGCGTTGGATCCTAAATCTGTTTTCCCACGGGGAAGGAGCAAGCAAACAGTGTCGGTTTCAGGGGGAAACGCCCAGGAGGGTCCAGAAGGCAGGGCACGCAGACCTGAAGGCAGGGTTGGTGACCCAGGGGCGCGGACCCACTGGAGCACAGGTGCCAGCGGCAGGCAGGAAGGGAGGCTGGGTGGAGGCCGGGCAGGGCGGGGCAGCCTGTCAGAGAGGCAGTCCCCACTGGACCCACAACCCAGGCGAAAAGCAAAAGCCCAAAGTGACAAGCTTGACCAGTGGCCGGACTGCCCCTCTGTAGCCCCCGGCCCCGTCCCTGCCCTGTCTGCCTGCGGCCCTGCCTCTTCTGCCCAGGACTCTCCCAGCCCCGCTAACCAGCAGCCCACTTGGTCTGCAGGGACCAGCAGGTGCCCTATGGCCCCAGCGGGTGGAGGAGGGGAGGCTGAGCCCTGCGTCTGGGGGATGGGGCCTGCCGTGGCACCGTCTCCTGACCCTCTTGCCTGCCCACAGTCCTCATCGCCGGGGGCATCGTGGCCACTGCAGGACGCTTCACCCAGTGGTACTTTGGCGCCTACTCCATGTATCCTTCTGCCGTGTCTAGGGGATGGGGTGGGGCCAGGTCAGGGGCAGAGGTGCCACCCCTCCAGGCAGGTGCTCGACCTGGGGGGCCTCCAGCTGCGGTTTTGGAAGTCCAGGCTAACCGACTCGGCAACACCACCAAGTGGAGGTCACAGTGGTCAGTGGCAAGTGCTGGACCTGGCCCTAGTGGGGGCGTGAGTGCCCCGGGGTGGTGCCGAGGCCTCCTGTACGACCTGGCTGGGCCTCTGCCCCCTCCCAGAGTAGCCAGCCGGGCAGAACTGGGTGTGGAGGGTGCGTGCAGCCCTGTGGCCAGGCCCCTGGGACCATCCTGGCTATTCCCTGGATGGTTCCGTCAGCAGAGGGGCCTGCTGTGGCCCCGGGCTGAGAGCACTGCCCTTAACCCCACTCCGCAGCGCTGCGGGGGTGTTCGTCTGCCTGCTGGAGTACCCCCGCGGGAAGAGGAAGAAGGGCGCCACCATGCAGCGATGGTGAGTGTCCAGCAGCCCTGAGGGACCTGCCTGGTTGTCCTGGGCCAGCCCAGTGTCTCCCGGCGGCCAGAAGACAAAGGGGTGGGGGGGTGTCCTGAGTCAAGTGGCCCTGGCCCCATGCTTGTCCCCCCATCCCCGCCATCTAGTGGACAGAAGTACATGACCACCGTGGTGAAGCTGTTCGGGCCTCTCACCAGGAACTACTACGTCCGGGCCATCCTGCACCTCCTGTGAGTGCCCAGTTGGCAGCTGGGGGGCTCCCTGCCCAGGAGGGCATGCGCCAGTCAGTCCCTCCTCACGGGTGGTCTTCCAAGCAAGAACCCAGCCCCCTGACCTTCCTGCTTAGACCTGCAGCGGTCAGGTTGCTTGCGGACAGGGCTCAGCTGGGCGGTTCTTCTGGGGGCCCTGCTTCCTGCAGTTGCTGGGCCCATGGAAGGCCCGCCTGTCCCCGCTGCAGGCTCCCTGAAGTGGTGGCCAGCCCAGGGCTAAGGCAAGGGAAGTGGGCATGCTGGCCTCCCCTGTGGGATCCTGCGACAGCACGCCTGCAGTCGGTCCCACCCCAGGTCCCTGGCCCTTCCTGACAGTCATCCTGTCCACCCCCAGGCTGTCAGTGCCCGCAGGCTTCCTGCTGGCCACCATCCTGGGCACCGTCTGCCTGGCCATCGCCAGTGTCATCTACCTGCTGGTGAGTGTGTCCTCTGTGGCCCCACCCTGGGTGTTGTCCACCCTGTGGCTCTGCCGGGGACAGGGTCTGCGAGCAGTTACCGCCCACCATCTGGAGCTGGCATCTCCGCGCCTTCCCACCTGAGCCTGCCTCAGCCCTGCAAGCTGGTGCACGAAGAGGTGGAAGCTCAGAGAGGGTGGAGGAGGCCTGGGGCACAGCCGCAGGCCCAACTTGGGTCCATTTCTCCTTCCCTGCCCTCACTTCCTCTCTGCGCCAGTGTGGGCCGTGCTGCATCTCCAAGGACCCCATGCCACACAGATGTCTCCCTAAATGCCGGCATGGGTTCCCCTGGTGAGGTTTGAGGGTGGTGCCTGTTGGGGCACTTGTGACAGTGTGACCTTTGTAAGGGGTTCCCGCTCAGGCTGGACTCCGGCAGAGCTGCACCCCACTCTCCGTGGGCCCCTCCAGCACATGCTCCCTGGAGCTGACCGCTGTGGGTGCTGCTTGCCTGGGCATGCTCGGGACGCTGGTGTGCCTCGGGGTGTGCCTCAGCTCCCTTGGGTTCCCCTCCTGCTGCCTAGTGCTGGCCCCAGGGCTTCAGCATGCTGGGCCTGTCCCCTCCGACGACCCCAGGCAGGACAGGCTGCATGAGTCCCTTGGGTGGAAGCCACCACAGGCCTGCTGGGCCCAGGGCTGGCCTCTCTGCCCTGTGGTTCCCGCTGCTCTGCACCCCACTGTTCACCGTCCGAGCACAGCAGGGCCTATTGGGCTCCGCCTCCTTCTCGGCTGTCGGGGTCCATGTTGAACGCCAGTCCTTCAGGTCTGTGGACGAGGATGGACCGACTCGGGCTGTGAGGTCCCTGTGAAATGGGACCCGGGGTCGCTCCTCCGGCCCTGAGGGATGCTCCTCTGCCAGCCCCCTCTGCCAGCATTCTGGTGGAATGTTCTGGCACCAGTAGGGGGATGGGGACCCACAGATGTTCAGTTCCTTGTGTGCTTCCTCAGGGTTGTGCTGTGACAGACATTTTTTATCCATCAATATGGATATAAGCCGGGCGTGGTGGCGCACGCCTGTAATCCAAGCGACTCGGGAGGCTGAGGCAGGAGGATCGAGAGTTCAAAGCCAGCCTCAGCAACTTAGTGAGGCCCTAAGCAACTCAGTGAGACCCTGTCTCTAAATAAAATACACAATAGGGCTGGGGATGTGGCTCAGTGGCCGAGTGCCCCTGAGTTCAATCCCTGGTTCAAAAAAAAAAAAAAAGGATATAAATGTGACCTACACATCCAGGGCCTGGGCCTGGCCACGGTAGCTGCCTGGGGGGTGGGGGGTCCAGGACGCTGCCGTCAGCAGGTCCCCTGGGAGTTGAATCCCCGCTGTGCATCTGTGCAGAAATGCCTGGGCACCCACGGAGGCTGCAGGCCTGAGCGGGTCCAGGGCAAGTGGGCATCACTTGCCAGGCAGAAGAGGGCCCTGCACTCCCCGGGCCTTTAGTCCCTTACAGGAGAGCTGGGAACCCTCTGGGTCTTGGAATCTGCACCAGTAAGTGGCCTCCAGAGGACTGTCCAGGAAGCGTGGGGTCCAGCGCGCCTTCCCCTGGGCCCCTCTAGCATGGCAGGATAGCTGGGCTTTGGTTCAGGCAGGCCCAGATCCAGGCTGCATGGCCTCTGGCCAGTTGCTTAGCCTCTCTGAGCCCACTCTCCGGAGTGGACTTTGTAATTCCTCCAGGAGGAAGAGGGCAGGTGGCCGTAGCATGGCACAGTTATATGCTTTGCAGGCGGCCATCCGCGGAGAGCAGTGGACCCCCATCGAGCCCAAGCCCACGGAGAGGCCTCAGGTCGGAGGCACCATCAAGCAGCCGCCCAGCAATCCCCCACCCCGGCCCCCCGCCGAGGCCCGCAAGAAGCCCAGCGAGGAGGAGGAGGCGGTGGCAGTGGGGGGTCCCCAGGTCAACCCCATCCCGGTGACTGATGAGGTCGTGTGACATCGCCTGCACCCCCAGCATGGCCGCCAGGGGGCGGCCGCGCCCCAAATAAACCCAATGAACACCTGGCGTGTGCGGCTTTTCTGGGTCGCCGACTCAGTGTGCCCGCCAGGACCGAGAACCGCCGGTGTGCTGGAGGCGCCGGGCCTCGAGCTCCACTCCGGAGGCTGGATCCGGAGGCGGCCTTGGGCCGAGTGGAGGGAGCCAGGCCCACCAGCCTGCGCAGGACGCAGGCTGAGGTGAACACACACCTGGGGTCCCCCTGCCTCTCCGCCAGCCTGGGAGTGCCCTCGCCAGCGTCTATTGCTACCTGCTCAGAACTAGGTCCTCTGATGTTCGGGGGCATCCAGAGGCCAAAACCTGCCCCCGCGGTGGCCCAGCACCACCAGCTGAGGAAGGGCAGCTGCGTCCTTCCAGAGGGTGGTGGGATCCCACCCCTGCTGCCTGTCAGGTCCCCGACAGTCTGGCCTGGACCTGGGGCCCCAGTGCCCGCCCTGCCCGCAGCGTGTCCCAGCATGTGGCTGATGAGCACCCCCTGCAAACCCACGGGGACGCAAGGGCAGGCACAGAACCCAGAGGCCAGAGCAGGAAGCTTCTGGGCCCAGGCCTCCCACAGCCAGCCCAGGCTCTGCCCTCAGCCAGTCGCTGGGAAGGCAGGGCCTGTTTTGTCCACTCCCCTGTTCAGTACCCTGGGCTGGGCACTTGGTAGGAACCCAGTAAGTGTCCTCCCAGACCCTGGGCAAAGGCTGCCTCCCCAGGAAGCCTCTGAGCCAGCCTCCCCTGGGCTCCTGGCACGGGTCCCTGGCACACACTGGCACACAGCAGGTGCTCATCGGTGCGTAAAGAAAACTGGTCGGTGGGATCCTTACCCATGGCCACTGTCAACCCCGGGTGGCCTGAGTGTCCTTCCCACCACGGAGGCCGTGCTCCAGGACCCCTTAGCCAGAGGCCCCAGCAGAGCCTGGGTCTGGCCGCCCGAGCACAGGGTCCCTGCTGGGTTGGGGCCTGGTAAGCTCAGCTGGGAGGAGGCAAGGTGGCCTGTGCATCCTGCAGGGTGGATGAGCCCTGGGCTTTGTCCTCAGAACAGATGACCCCAGGGGCTCCAGGTTGTAACAGGTGGGGGTCCAGGCTTGGCTTTTAGGGGCAACACCCGTTTCCGTGCCAGGGCTGGCAGGGGACGTCTGCCTGTGCCCCATGGCATTCGGCCCCCCCCAGACTTCTTGCCCGAATGGTGGTGATCCCTGGGGACCTGCTGGTGGCGAGGCCTGAAGTGAAGAGGTGCAGAGCCACCGAGGTGTACCCGTTTAATCACACACGTTTACAGCGGAAATAAATACTTAAGAAAATAGATGCTTTGTGCACGGTGGCTGAGAGCAGGCAGAGCAGCCTGAGACCAGCCCCAGGAGGGGGCGCCAGCAGGGGGCGCACCCCGGAGAGCGGCGGCCCCTCCCAGCTCACCGCGTCTTTTGGTGACCGATGGGCAGCGGTCGGGAGTGACCCCTCCAGACACTGGGCACTGCTCAGATTGTGCTGGAGTGTCCAGCCCTGGAATCTCAGCGGCCCTGCCCCCGGCATATAAATAACAATAAATACACATAAATATCAGGCCTCCCGGGAGCGCCTGGGCTGGAGGCGGCGTCACTGCGCTGACCTGGGCAGGACGCAGGTGCAGCCCACTGGCACGCGGATGAACTCGGTGTGGAAGGCGAAGGCCCCGGGCGAGGCGACCTGGGCCCCGTCGGGGGAGCAGGGCCGGCGGTGCAGAACCAGCAGGCTCTGGTGCAGCCGCACGGAGTTGAGCGCGGCCGTCTCCTGGCCGGTCCTGGCGCTGATGCAGCCCCGGCACAGGCACTCGGCGAAGGCCAGCTTCCGAGGGTAGCGGTTCTCGTCCGTGTCGATGCTGTGGGGACAGCGTGTGAGGATTCCGGCCGCCTCCCTGCCTGGAGGCCCTGCGCTCGGCAGTGGGCGCTCAGGGGCTGACCGTCTATGTCCCCATGGCCCTCCAAGAGCATGGGCAGGGGTTTTGGGGGTCAGGATCTTCCCAGGAGCCTGGGGACCAAGATCTGGGCTGAGGTCCTGTCAGACGACAGAGCCTCACTTCCCTGGCTGGGGCGGGGGACGGAGAGATCAGGACGCTGAGGCCCAGGGCAGAGGGAACTGCCCTCCTGCTTCCCCAGCAGGGCCCTGTGGCCTCACCGGTATCTCCAGGGTGAGATGGAACGCTGGTGGGTGTCTGCCGTCAGGACCTCCTCTGGCTGCAGTATGGGGCACTGAGGCCCAGCCAGGGGCCCCTTGTGCTGGCGCCTGTGGCCCTCTGCTTCCAGGCTGGACACCAGGGCCACAGGCAAGGCCTGCTCCCACCTGGCACTTCGAGCCAGCAGGTGTGGGGGCGGCTGGCCATGGGGCAGCTCCTTGGCTGAGTAGCAGCGTGGCGTCCTGTGGGGGTGTGGGGCCCCCCAGAGGGGGTAGCTGTGGTGGGCTGGGCTGGTGGGCAGCCAGGCCAGAAGCAGGATGCCGGGGAGAAGCTGGAGGAGAGGCCTGTGGTTAGTAGGTGCCCACAGCAAGGGCACCTCACCCCCACCAGGCTGCCCACTGCCCCTCTGCAGACGGGGATACGGAGGCCCAAGGACCAGCCCAGTCCTGGGGCAGCCAGCACACCAGGGCTCCTGGGCTCTGGGCAGGACTCTCCCCTCCCCAGTTGGGGTGTCCCGGATTGCTTCCCAACACCTGTCCTGGGGCTCAGGCCCCACCCTGGCCAGCTGCCCCTGGGGCCTGCCGAGGCCCTGGGCTCACCAGCACTGCGGCGGTGGTGGCGGTGGCGGCAGGCATGGCTTGGCGCAGCCTCACCCTGGCTGTGGTCCCAGTGGCGCACCTGTCAGAGGCCCTGGTTGTGAGGTTCTTTATACCTGGGGCCACGCCTGGGGAAAATCCGGCCATCGTTTCCTCCTAGGATGTGTCCAGCCGCTGGCACTTCCTCCTCCTGTCCCTTGGGTTCCCCGGAGCCCAGGAACCGCTGCACCCGCCCTGCCGCGCCCCCAGCAGGGATGGCGTCAGAGGCACACGGCCCTGAGGCCCCTCCCCACCCAGAGGGAGCCAGGGCAGCTCACTTCTTGCTACTTGGCCAGCTAACCTGTGGCTGGGCTGGGCCTGCCCGACTTTACGCACCTGTAGTCCATCCACAGGTCCATCTCCATCCTCTGAGGGTTCACTGAGGTTGGTCTTTACCCAAGATGATCAAGACCAGGTGAACATGAGAGGTTGGAGAGGTGGCTTCATCCAGAGTCCAAGTCAGCAGCCGCGGGCTCAGAGGCCGGGCTCAGAGGCTGGGCCGCAGAGGGTGTTTAGGAGCCCAGCCTCCTGCAGACCCGGCCCAGCACTGCTGGCTGGCGGGGTGGTGCCTTTTTACCTGGAAAGGGGGACATCTAGGAGCCAGGTCTTGGGACACTTTGAATGCCTGGGGTTTGGATGTCATCTTGGGGAGGGTCCCGGGGTTCACCTTCCAGGTGGAGGGCCTGCTGCCCTGGTCCTCAAACTGTGGCTAGAGCGCCCTCAGGGGGCTGGTAGGAGGAGGGCACTCAGCTGCTCAGCTTCCTTCACTGCTGGAACGGGTCCTAGGAAGGTGTCCTTTGCCAACACCTCTGTGACTCAGGGCGTCCCTCTGGGGCCTCAGTGTCTGTCCCTGTCAGTGGGTAAAGGACACCCTGTCTGGCACCAGCAATCTAGGGAGGAGAATCGAAGCTGAATTGATGCTGGATGTGGGGTGCACACCTCTGATCTCAGCAACTTGGGAGGCTGAGGCAGGAGGACCACAAGTTCAAGTTCAAGGCCAGTCTCAACAACTTAGCTAGACCCTGTCTCAAAATAAAAACTGGGAATGTGGCTCAGTGGTGGAGCAGCCCTGGGTTCATCCCCAGTCCCATCAACAAGGAACTATCTGGGCTGAGCTCCAGGGCAGCTCCACCCTCCAGGTCCTCCCGTCTTCCTCTCTGCGTGCATCCCTCCTGTGACGGGGAGCTCACCTCCCTACTGGGTCCCTAGGGCTCTGCTAACACAGTGCCGAAAACGGTGTGGCTTGAAACAACAGGCCTTCATCTGCACGTGGTCTGCAGGCCAGAAGACTGAAATCAAGGTGTGGACAGCGCTGGGGGCCCTCAGGGGAAACTGCCAGCTCCCTCCAGCTTCTGGTGCCTCTGACAACCCTTGACCTCCCATCCAGCCTCCGCAGACACAGGCTCTTCATGTGCCCTCTCCCTGTCTTTCTTCTGTCTTATAAGGACATGGACCATTGAATTTAGGGCCCATTCTAGTCCCGTCTGGAAACCCCTTTCCTAATCACATCAAAGCGCAGACCTTCCCACAGGTGAGGGCAGGTTCCAGGCAGTGGGGATAAGAGGTAGACAGATCTCTGGGGGTCACCGTGGAGCCCCGGCTACTTCCCTGCTGTGGTTAGCCCAGGTCAAGAGCGGCTGAGCGGCGATTCCAGCCCCAGCACCCCCAGGGGCAGGGACTGAGCTCCTTGGGGCAGGGACTGTGCCTGACGTCCCTGGGGCTCCAGGGTGACCCACCCAGGGGTGCAGGGAAGAGCCCCACCCCCAAATCCCAGGACCCCCCAGGTCAGCTGCTTGCCACCTGCACTAGGAGCACCTGAGGGACCCCAGGGCCCCCCACCTTCTTCTGGGGCAGAATTCTACCCAAGCTCCTGGAGCCTGGCCGCTCTGCTCAGCCAGGGTGGGGCCAGCACTTTCCTGCCGGGACCTACCAGGCCCCCCAGGAAGCCCCTTCCTAAGTGCCCCCACGGCCTGCAGCTGGGTGCCTGGGAGGGTTGTGTGACCCCAGGGGAGTTGCCTCTCCCCTGCCTGGTGGGCCTTGACCTCCCACCCCTGGCACACATGTCCAGTTGTGGTGGCAGGATGCCAGCCCCTGCGACACCCCAGTGCACATGGCGCTGGGGGCTCAGGCTTTTGGGGTTTCGGGTCTCAGGCCCCCTGTTTCAACACTCCGCCTGTGGATCACTGTGCCCTCTATCAGGGTGGCAGAAGCAGGGGAGGAGGCAGGTGTGTGGGAGCAGGAGAGGGAAGGAGAGCAAAGAGCTGGGACCGCCCTGATTCACAGGTGCCCCTGTGCAGGCAGAGGTAGGTGTCACCCAGCGGGCCGGCCCAGGGCCGGAGGGAGGGCGCCCCCTGCAGCAGGCAGCCTGCTCAGCCTCACCTCAGGAGGAGAGGAAGGCCAGGAGGAGGCCGAGGGAACTAGGAGGGGGGGAACCCAGGAGGGAAGATGACCCTCCTTGGAATGTCCACGGGGAGCCAGGGCCCCGCTCCAGGGTCACCTCTCCCAGGGTGTGGGGTCCAGGCACAAGTCAGGATGGTGTCTAGTGAGTGGATGAGCTGGTCACCATGAGGAGCAAATGGACCAGTGAGGCCACCCCACCCTGGTTCCTGCCCGCGGCGGCCCAGACCAGGCAGGGCCTAGACAGCCCAGCTCCTGCCACCCGCCTGGCCTCACTGGAGAAGCGGGCAGCCCTCCTCACAGGCAGGCCCGACACTGGAGGCTGCTGGCCCCAGCCAGGCCCGACAGGGCTGCTGACTCCCAGTGCCAGCCCCGCTCCTCACCCTCACCCCCTTCCCAGGAGCGTTCAGGGCCTGCGTTTCTGAGCAGCTGGATTCTGAGGTCAGAGGATGGCACTGAGGTGGTGTGGGGCCCTCGGTCCCCAAGCACAAGGGAGGCTGAGTGCAAGATCCCAGGCTGGCCACTTCATGGTGGGAATGAGGCCAGTGGGTCTCCCAGTGCCAAGCCGGACCGAGGGACCCGCATAGTCCCAGCCAGTCTCCAAAGGAGTCTAGAGTCCAGCAGGGTGGGAGCAGGTGCTAGTTGCCCCTGCCTGGCCCGGCCACCTCCCGCGGGAGAGGGGCCCGGAAGCAGCCTCGCACTCCCTGGTTAAGGCGGACCGGGTGCTCTTGAGGCCGCGGCTGAACCAGGTCGTGCTTGCCCCCGCTGTGGCTGTGTCCGGCCACCTGATGACCTCAAGAGTTCACCCGCCCCTGCCCCAGGAGATGTTTCGGCATTTTCCGATTTTTTTCTTTCTTTTTTGCACTGGGATTGAACTGCAGGCGCCCCACCGAGTCACACCCAGCCCTTCCTTTCACTTGGAGACAGGGTCTCTCGCTAAGCTGCCCAGGCTGGCCTCGAACCCAATCCTGCTCCAGCCGCCGCAGCTGCTGGGATTACAGGCGTGGGCCACCACGCCCGGCTGCATTTGCCGGGTTCAGCAGCCCGCCGAGAGGGAGCCCTCTCCGCGTAGGTGACCTGGGGGACAGCGCCCGAGGGCAAAGCTCTCGGAACACGTCCCGAGGGCAAGGGGAAGGGGACAGGGTGCAGGCGGCCTCGCTTCCGTGGCGGAGGCTCGCTCGGAAGTCCGGAATTGGGCAAGACTGGACAGCCAGACCGAGGGCGGCCGAGGGGCGGGGCCGGAAAGGCCACGCCCCCAACCAGGCCCGGCGCGCCCCGCAGCGGGAGGCGTGGAGGAGGCGGCGGTAGGGCGGCCCCGCAGCCGAGGAGAGCAGAGTGGTCTTGTTTTCTTTTCGGGCCCCCCAGGAGAGGCTCCGCGGGCAGGGGCCCCGTCGGCCTGTCCACCGGGCCTAGGTTGGGGCTGCGCCTCCCGCTGGGCCTGGGTTCCACCAAGTAGCTCAGCTGGCCGCTGCTCAGTGGCGGCCTGCGGCGGCGACCTCTGGCAGGTGGTGTGCGCAAGACGCAGAAAGGGTGCAGGCAGCCACAGCTGGCCTGTCCCTGGAGCGCAGCACGATCTGGAGCCCCGCCTTCCACGGGAGGCCCCCTGTCCCAGTGACGCCTGGAAGGTTCTCTCCACTTAGACCGGTGGGGCGGGGCGTGAGGTCAGGATGCGGCCTTCGCGCTTCCTGGACCACCACAGGGCGCCCCTCCCCGGCTTGAGGCGGTTGGACACTCTGAGCGGGGGTAGCCGCCATGGGCAGCAAGCTCAAGCCCGGTTCTGGTCCGAGGGGACCTGGCCGTGGCTCCCAGGAGCAGGGCAGGGGGGCTGGCGCAGAGGGTCCTCTCCTGTCCGCTGCCGGCTCAGTGTTCTGAAAGCCATCCTTCAGAGAACAGGAGTCCCCCGACCTGGCTTCGACCTGATGGCATATCAGGAAAGCCGCGAGAGTCCTGGGCAGACAGACCCCCGTGGCACCCGCCTGTCGTCCCTGCCGCTGGGTGGTCTGAGGCAGAAGGCTCTCGGGTTCGAAGCCAGCCTCAGCAATTTAGCAATGTCCTAAAACAACTCAGTGAGGCTGTCTCTAAATAAAAAGTGTCAAAACGGTCTGGGGATGTGGCTCAGTGAGTAACACCACTGGGTTCAATCCCTGGCACCAAAAAAACAAAGCCTTGGGCACAGGTTGAGGTCACTGACATGGAACGATCTCAGGTCCTGGGATGTGGACATTAAACGGAACAAGCTGGGCTGGCCACTAAGCAGCAGGCTCCCTGCTTCCTGCTCCATTCCACACTGGGGAGTGCCCTCAGCCGCTAGGAAGAGCAACACATTACCCAGGGCACCAGGCCACCGCTCTGCGCAGGGACCCTGCCCCCCACTAGGCGCAGGGCCCTGCAGGTGAAAACAGGAGGTCACAGGTGGGCACTGAGCACCACAGGCAGGAAGGAGCTCCTTGCTTGCGACTGATGTCTGCCCTGCAGGGAGGAGAGGTGTCACAAGCTGCTCGGGCCCCAAACATGAGCACACACACCAAGTGACGAGAGAAAGCAGGTGACATCTAGTTTTGTGGCTCAGGGCAGCCCAACCTGGCCTACTCTCTGCCCAGTCGAGGGCCCACTGCTATGAAGGGGGCCACCAGCTCACATCCCAAGGAAGCCCTGCTACAACCTTGGAGGAGATAGGGCCAGGAGTAAGGGCGGAGCCCTGCCTACAGGCTCTTGGCTGGGGTGAGGGAGCAGCCAACCTCTCAGGGTGGGTGACCCCAGCAGAGGGGCAGGCTCAGCCTGAGCCTGCCAAGCCTTGTTTTCCTGCTCCCGCAGGGTAGAGCACAGCGTGTGGGGCAGAGCACAGGGCGCAGGGCACGGGGCACGAGGCAGGGGGCGCAGGGTGCGGGGCAGAGCGCAGGGCGCGGGGCAAGGCACAGGGCAGGGTGAGGGCTGCAGGGCAGTGTGGGGTGCGGGGTGCCCAGGGAGCCTGGCTGGAGGGTGGAGACAGGCAGCCTAGGCACAAAGAATGCATGAAGGCCAGGAAACTGCTTATCAAAATATTTTATTTTAGGAGATCCCTCAAAAAAAGACCCTCCACATTAGACAGACACCCCAATACCCTGGGCCTTTTTTTGGTCTTTTTTTTTTTTTCCTTTTTAAATCAACTAAAACAAATTGATGCTTCAAATAAGACAGGAAACATTTCCCAGTCAGACTCCAGTCAAGAATATATGTACTTCTGATCCGGGCGGTGAGGAGGGGAAGGTGCCGTGGTTCACCAGGAGCTTGGCGGGCGGTCCCAGCGGGAGGCTTGCTGAGGAGCAGGTGAGGCCCGCGGAGGTGGAGCCAGCCAGCCAGGGCAGGAAGTGTGGCAGGCTGGGCGCCGCTGGGACTTGTACTTTACATAAAACCACGCCTCGTCTGGGCGCTGACCTGTCTGTCTGTCTGTGTGGTGGGACGTCTGCTCTGGGGAGGGACTGATTCGGTGTGCTGGGGAGCTGGGGTTCAGCATCTTCATTTTGTGTGTGGCTTCTTTTCCAGCTGAGAAACTTTTTTTATTCTTTTTTAATTTTTAAAAAGAATCACAGCCAAAATAAGACATTAACTGCAAAATCCAAAATGGCTGCGCTTACCCTATGATATAAAAACACGAGAGTCACTCCAGGGAGCACGCGGGCTCCTACACCTTCCCAGGGATCTTGGCCCGCTTGCGAGCAATGGCATCCTCCACCGCCTTGAGCTGCTTCAGGAGCTCTTCCCGCCGGGACAGCGTACTGGCCTTCCCGGACTTGGTGCTGGCTGCAGCTGTGTCCGTGGCCTTCCCGGGCACGCTGGTAACCTTGCTGGAGCTCTTGGACTGGGGCGACAGCTGGCGCTTCCTGCAGGGATGGGAAGACAGACATGTGGTGCTTCCTGGCAGGTGGAAGGCGGAGCTCACCAGGGCCCTCCTGCTGGGGAGTGACCAGAGTGCTGGGCTGGCCTGGCACACCTGACTGTTTTGCTTGTCGTCCACCCTCTGAGGTCCACCCAAGGCCTCTCTGTGCCCAGTGCCCTGGGCTTCTTAGGGAGCCAAGAGTGGGCACTCCAGCTCCAGCTGGGGCTGTGCCGGCTGCCCCTCGCCTCTCTCCTGGTGGGCCTCACTCAGCAGCCGCTGGTGGGGCAGGGCAAGGTGCAGTGGGCCCAGGCGGGGACGCACCTGTCCGTGGGGGCTGGGGGTGCTTTGGAGTTCTGCCCTCGCTGCCGCTCTGGCTTTGGGGAGCTCAGCCTCCCACCTGACTTCCGGTCCCGAGAACCTGGCAAGAGGGAACAGAGTGAGACCACTGCCCTGTTACACAGAAGCTGGCACGGAGGACGGCCTTGCCCCAGGCCTGGGACCCAGCTCCCAAGGTCAAGGCAGGTCAGCACACCATACCACACTGCTCTTCATCAAGAACAGCGCAGAAGAGCCAGGGAGAGAGGAGCAATCTGAGTGCTGGGCCAGAGCTGCTCCCAGCCTTGCCCCACCGTGGCATTGGGGAACACAGAATGGCAAGAAAGCATGCCCATTTAAACACCGAAAGCAGAACTGAGACCGAGAGTGAATGCTCTACGCCAAGCCACAGGGAGGTGGCCTGGGCTTGGGGCCTTGGAGTGTGAGTGCTGGAGGTCAGAACCCGCAGGCTTGAGAATGAACCCAAGTCATGCGACCCTAGGCAAGGACAGTGAGGCTACTCCTAGGCCAGCCCTTTGGGGTGCAGTCCACCTTGGGTGCTCTGGCAGAGGGGGGAGGTTTCCTTCCCCTGGGACCTGCCTGGGAGGGGCCCCAGGCCCCCTGCCTGCAGGTGGCCACCTCTTCAGAGAGGATGCCTGGGATTTTGCTCTACCCAACAGAGCCGGCCAGCAAGACCTCCCTGTGCTCTGCCTGGGTCAGGGCCTCTCAAAGCACGGCCTGGGAACGGCTGGTCCCTGAGACCCTTTAGGTCCCTGTGGTTAAACAGGGACATGGAGGCACCATGTCCTTTTCTCACGAGTCCCACTGGACTGGAAGTCTGCAGAGGCTACAGGCCAGGCCAGCCAAGGGACCAAGACCCCTTGTCTTCTGCCAGGCAGGTGGTGAAGAGACTTGCAGAAGAGGAAGATGAAGGCACTCCTCATTTTTTTTTGAAGATAGTTGTTTTTCATTAAAAAACGGTATTTATGTGGTGGTTTATTATTGGTAATTATTTTTTTTTTCCGGGCTAGAGATAGAACCCAGGGCCTCACACAATACTAGACAAACACTCCATCTTGAGCTCCACCCCCAGCCCTTTTCTTGGAGGGGGCGGGGGGAAACCGGGTATTAAACTCGGGTATTAATCCCCAGCCCTATTTTGTATTTTTATTTAGAGACAGGGTCTGAGTTGCTTAGTGCCTTGACCTTGCTGAGGCTGGCTTTGAACTTGCAATCCTCCTGCCTCAGCCTCCCAAGTGCTGGGATTACAGGTGTGCGCCTCCACGCCCAGCAGCCCCAGCCCTTTTTACTTTATTTGAGTCAGCATCTTGCTAAGTTGCCCAGGCTGGCCTTGATCTTGTGATCCTCCTGCCTTAGTCTCCTCTCCCAGGTTGCTGGGATTAACACCGCCTTCGGCCCTGTTATTTTAAAGTAAATAAATTTTTACAAGATTTCCACGTTCCAGTGTCCAGTGCTGTGAACACTGCGGGACATGACCACACACCCTCTGGGCTCTCCTCGGTGGTTCTCCAGAGCAGATGGATGCTGAGAAGGCCAGGCTGTGCCTGGCCGGGGCTGAGGCTCACCTCGGTCTGGGGATGAGGTGGCCCTCTTGGCTGGGGGACTCTGCCTGTCCTTGTCTGATGGCTCACACCGCTTCCTGCTTCCTTTATCAGCTGCCTGGAACAGCACAGAACTGTGAGGCGGTGGGGCAGATGCGGCAGGGACAGTGGCAGCTGCACCCTGCACATGGCCAGCAACCCGCCCTGTGCCCTGTGTCCCTCCTGGGGCCCCTGTCATTGTCAGGGGACCCTCTGCTCCATGGGAGGTGGCCTCAGCCTGCCGATGTGGAGCCCAGCATGCCCGATGCTGCTGTGGGACTGGCCGGCCACAGGAATCCTCAGAGGCCATCTGTGTGCCAGAGGCCACACAGGGCGGACCCCGGTGCAGACCCCTGCCCGCCTCACCTTGTTCAGCAGCGTCAGCTTGATCTCCTTGTGGGCCACGAAGGAGCCCTGCTGCGGCTGCCCGGGGGGCGCCTGCTGAGGGGCCGAGGGCTGCTGCGAGGACTTCCCGCCTGCTGGAGGCTTCGACTTGGGCGGCTGCGTGGACGCTTCCCTTTTCCGCTTTTCTTCCTTAAGGCCGTCCTCCTTCTTGGATTTTCCTGCCGAGGACACACCCCTCAGCCACAGGTGTCCCCCATGGGTTCCTGTGTGTGCGGGGCACACGTGCTTCTCCCAGGCCTGTCTGGGAGGCACCCCAGAACTGCAGGGCCCAGCCTACCTCTCTCCTTCTTGGTCTGGGCTGGGGTAGGGGACCGAGAGCTGGCTGAGGACACAGGGCTGGCCAGGTCTGCATACATGTCCTCTGAGTCCACACTGTGCACTGAGCTGCTGCTCGAGGTGGCGCTGGACACTGAGGAGACGCTGCTCACGCTCAGGGACCTGGATACACAAGCACAGCTGTGCCCCACAGCCCCGAGCCCGGAGCTGGGCTGCAGGCTGCAGGGAGGGGTGCGGCCGGTCTCTGTGGCCACCTTGATCCACATTCCCTATTTATGGAAGGTGTACTCATGGAACCGAGGCTTTAGGGGGACTGCGAACTCAAAGGTGCTACACAGTGAAGGGTGGCCACACCACTGAAGCAGGGCCTCTGCTCCACTCAGGGTCCACTGTATGCTGGGGAGGGACAGGGGAGATGGCAGCTGGGTACAGTGAGCTCCGGGAGTCCCCAGTGCTCAGCAGGCTGACAGGAGGACTGTGTGAGAAACAGCCATCTTAAAAAAAAAAAAAAAAGGGAAAAAGGGAAAAAGGGAAAAAGGGAGCTAGTTTGAACCCTGGTTAATCAGAAGGGAGGTGGCCACCTCACTCCCTGGTGGGGCAACACAGCGCCCAATGCTACAGCCAGTGGCTCTGCCACAACCCAGGCCCCACACAGCAGGCACGGTGGCCCCCGGCCGGCCCACCACCTGGCACAAACACCAGCTGGCGCTTTCTCGGTGGCCAGGCCGGCAACGGCACCCGGGAAAGGAAAAGGCCAGGTGTCTCCGCCGTCTTCACGATGGCAGAGGGAACACAGCGTGCGCTGCTGCTGAGCCACACGCCCAGCCATTTCCATTTTTTATTTTGAAACAGGGTCTTGCTGGCTTTGAACTTGTGATCCTCCTGCCTCAGCCTCCCAAGCTGGGATTACAGGTGTGGCCACTATGCCAGGCTTTTTTTTGTACAAATGTACAAACCACCTGCTGCCTGGGAATCAAAGAAAATCTGAGGTGGGGACCCCGAGGCCTGACTGGCTGCTGAGGTGGGGACCCCGAGGCCTGGCTGCTGCTGAAGTGGGGACCCCGAGGCCTGGCTGCTACGGAAGTGGGGACCCTGAGGCCTGGCTGCTGCTGAGGTGGGGACCCCGAGGCCTGGCTGCTACGGAAGTGGGGACCCCGAGGCCTGGCTACTGCCACCTCCTTCTACACAGCACAGCCCTCCTTCCCATGGGCCCTCACCTCGGGTTTCTTTAGTCCCTCCCTCCACTGAGGAGTGGTAGGCCCTGTCCTCAGGAGAGTGGCGTGGTCAGGACCCGTGCCAGCCTCACTCTGCCCCTCTGGACTGCACACTGCTGCCTGGCCTCCTAGCGCACAGTCAAGTGCTCTCGTGGGAAGTACAGGGTCAGGGGCCCACCATATGCACCCTTGGATCATAGGCCTATCAGGAGACCCTGTGTGGCCAGCCTGCCTGGGGAGGGACAGAGGCAAAGGTTGACAGGGAGTGGGACTCAGTGAGTGACCTGGATCGGGAACTGGAGCCACTGTAGCTGCTGCCGCTGCCGCTGCCACTGCCGCTGAGTGTCCGCCTGCAACACAAGCAGCAGAGCCCTGCTCAGAGGCAGAGCCTGCGGGCAGGCCGTCGCTGCCCGACACCGCCATGTGCTCACTGCTGCGGGAGCAGGCCTGCTCCTACTCGTCTGGGTGTGGTTTTCTCTCCAGGTAAGAAACCAAGTATCTACAGATAGCACTTCCCAGCAGCACCGAGACAGTCCCCTCCCTGGGGGCCTGGGAACTCCAGGCAGTGGTCACTCCATCCACTGTGCTCCAGAGAAACCAAGGCTCGGCTGGGGCACGCGACCAGCCAAAGCCAGAGAGTCAGGGACGGGTGTCTGGGTTTGGGCTCAGCTGCTGGCCTCTGCTACTTGGCCAGATGCCCTCCCACACGCTGGGTTTTCATCTCAGCACCTGCTCTGTGGTAGCACCAAGGACACAGAATCCCCCCAGGAAAACCAGAGCCCAAGTGCTCACCTCCGGGGCGGGGTCCTGGCTTGTCGCTCCTTCCTCCTGGCTTCCCGGGGGTCTCCTGGCTTGGCGGGCTCGGGGGCAGGAGCAGTGGTTTTGGTGGCTTGTGGTGGGATGGGGGGTGGGACTGGCTTCTTCACCGACTTCTCTCTGTGGGGCAGAGGAAGGCTCAGGGCAGGACTGGGGCCATGGCTGATGTTCCTGTGAATCACTCACACCTCAGGACTCTCGTACACAGAGGACCCAGGGTCTGAGCCTCGTGCCTGCACCCAACCTCCAGGGGCCATGCTTGTAGCCCCGTCACACACACGGCAGACAGCCTGGGGGGGCGGGAGGCTGGGTCCTGCGACCGAGCAGAGAGCAGAGCAGCGTGGATGTAGAAGGGCAAGCCAGGCGGCTCAGGACTCACCCTGTCTTCCCTGGGGGCGGCGCCGACTCCCCTTTGGTTCTGATGGGAGGTCTGTGTGGGGAAGGCGTGGGAGATGGGGACGGCGACGAGGAGAAGGACCGGGACCTGGGGAGCAAGGAGGACCCTGAGGAGGAGGCCAGCACTTGGTGTGTTCCCTTCCCAGCGGAGACCCCAGGATGTAGCCCCAGCTCTCGCAAAGTGTCTCAGCCTTAAACTTGATTTCAGGCTCTCTGTTGCTCGTTAGAGACACACTCGGAGCAGAGAGAAGAGCTGGGCAGCTGCGTCCAGGAAGGCGTGAGTCTGCGTGCAGGATGCGTGGCACCAGCTGATCTCGCAGGCCAGGAGATGCCAGTGAGACAGGAGCCTGACCTGGCCACCTGGCCACGGGCTCACTGGGTGGAGAGGGCTCTGAGCCTGTGGGGGGCCGGCGGCCAGGGGCTGGAAGGGGCCCAAAGCACCAGGAAACAGGTATGGGTAACAGAGGTCCACGAGCAGAGCAGGCAGAGGTGAAAGGCACCAGGCCGAGCTGGCAGCCATCTGACATGAGTTTCAGTGTCAGCAGGTGGACGAGGTGCCCTGGGTGGAAGTCAGGAAGATGCTGCTCGTGAGGGGAGGGAGGAAGGCTCGCGGCTTTCCCTGCTCAGCTGTCCCCTGGAACTCGTTCCCCCCGCTCCACTGCCAGCAGCACCAACAGCTTCAGTGAGACCCCACAGGCTCCTCCTGTCCCACCTGCTGCCAGGAGTCAAAGGCGGGTGCAGGAAGCTGTCTGCCTCACCCAAGGGAGGTCAGCCATAGGAGGACCAGGAGGAGGCACAACTGGAGGGACCTCCAAGAGGCTCCTGCAGGGCCAGCAGCAGCCCTGCCAGGTGCCTTCTGGCCTGTGCCCCCGTCCCCAGCACGTGCTCTGCACCTGGCCACAGCTCAGCAGCAGCCCAGGGCATGCCTGGTCTGACAGCGCCTAAGACCTCCTTCTGCTCAGCAGTGAGGACATGAAGGAGCGGAGCAGGGTGAGGAGATAAGGCACAGAGTGTCACGCCTCCAGGTGGCTGGAGGGACACGCTCCCGCCCCCATGGACAGGCCCAGGGAATGACTGCCCTTCCCTGGCCGCTCCATAGCTCCCTGCTCAGCCGGGGAAGCCCTGAACTTGGTGTTCAGTGTCTCTGCTGGGCTTTCTTCCTGGTACCTTGTTATTGTGGCCAGCTGCCCGCCCAGAGCAAAGATCACGTAACTCTTCCTGGACGTGACTTCCCGTGTCCAAGATTTCCAAGTGGCTCAGCTTGGTCTCACAGTTTGACTCTTTCTCCTCCATAACTCACCAGCCTCTTAAATGAAGCCCCACATTTAGTTTTCCCAGTCTCTGATGCTCTGACTGTCTTTTCCTGTCTTCCGACTCATGCTGAGGCCCTGTGTCACCCTGTCTCTGGTGCTGGTGACACCTGAAGCAGGGACCCACCAGGCCTGCAGCCCCTCAGGAAGGCACCGTTCCTGATCTCAGCTGCTCACTGTTCTGCAGCAGGCTCAGATCTACAGCAGACGGGCAGTGTGACTGGCCGAGGAAAGACACTAACTGGACGGCTTCACGACCTCTTCAGGCTGTCTGTTGGTCTTCCACGCAGCTGCAGCCAAAACTAACTCTGCCAGGAAGGGGCACCCCTGGGCGGACACCAGATCACACAGTGCACACAGGCCAGTTGTACTCCAAGACACCTGGTGACAGTGCTTCCCAACGTGGAGGCTGCCCACGTGCAAGTGGGGTTCTTTGTCCACTGAATGGGACAAGGTGCCCCTGTGCACCTGCCCTGCTGGCCTTGCTGGATGCCATGCTGTTGCCTCTCCCAGAAGACCATGCATGACCATGGTGCAGGAAGGTCCATGTGGGCAGCTCAGTGCTGCCCACTCCACTCCCACTGGCAGAGTGCCAGAAGGGAACCACACCATCAGGTTCCTGAGTGGCAAGCCAAGCTGGACACAGGACTGTGTGTGCTTGTGGAATTTTAGAATCTTGCCTAGAATTCAAAAAGTGCCTACTTTCAATGGGGAAAATACAACAATAAGCTAAACTTTCTAGAATTTTCTGGGATGGTGGAAGCTTTCCATGTCTGCCATTCAATATGGGTGCCATCAGCAGCATGTGGCCACTGAGTACCAGGAATGTGGTGAGTGCATGGTCTACCTAGTGGCCCTCTCTGGGGACAGGTGCTTTGGAGGATGTGGCTGTGCTGGTGGTACCCAAGCTGCAGTTCTCAGACGTGGGTGCAGAAACTGCCGTATCTTGCTGCACACTGTTCCTCAGACCCCACAGCTCACGACAGGCACCATGGACCTACTTGCTGCTCGCACCTGCTGCCATCCCAGTGGGGACGTACCTGGACCGGCTGCCTGAGAAGGAGCTGTGTCTGGAAGAGCGGCTGGAGTAGGAGCTGTAGGATGAGGACCGGGACCGCGACCGGGATGAGCCGGAGCCCGAGTAGGACGACGACCGTGAGGACGACCTGTGGGCCAAGAAGAAGGTGACGACGCGGAGGACGCAGGGCCCGCTGCTCCCCAGTGCAGACGGGGGTGCGCAGCTCCTGACGCTCGGAGGTGCACACACGCCCTCGTGTGGAGCCACGGATGGCGCACAGGCACCGGGACCCCTTTCTGGCCTCTGTGTACACGCCGCGTCCAACCCCCTCCCGCGGAGAGTGCTGCAGAAACCCAGAGTGGGCTCTGGGTGCACGGGCAAGCTGCAACGCGTGTGCCATCCACGCTGGACCTGCGGTCCCTGCGGAGCGCTGCAGGGTCCTCCAGCCCCACTCGAGCCCTCCCTCGGGCAAGGAAGAGGCCCTCTTCTCCACAACACCCCCCAGAACCCAGGGCTCCGAGCCGGGGGCGAACTCCCTGGGTCACAGGCGGGCAGTTCCTGTCTGCAGACCCAGAGCCTCCTCCATAGGGCCCTGGGTGGCCAGCTGCATGACCCCTGGGCAGCGGCTGGCCAGCAGCCAGCCATCCTGGTGTTTGTCTTCCCTTCAGGGTCCTCCAACCTGCCTGCGTCTGCTCGTTCTGGGGAAGTAAAGACTGACTGAAGTTCTTAGCCTCAGTCCTACCTGGAACCCCACTGCCCTGCCCTTGGGCAACAGTGACACACACAGAGGCGGCCTGCCAGTGAATGGATGCCCCTGGCCAGCCAGCTTCCTAGTTTGCCTCTGTACCTGGAGGAGTTGGAGGCAGATGCAGATGAGGCAGAAGTTTTCCGACGCCTTCGTGCCCGGCTGGGGGAGACCGACACCCCGAGTTTCTTTTTGGGAGACTTGGACCGACGCCAAGGGTCCTTCCACTCATCTGCTCGCTTCACCTGCGGCCCCACTGAGGCCGCCTCCTTCTTTGGTGGCTCAGCTTGACGGCTGCAATCACAGAGTGGCAATGCTCAGGCTGCCTGCCCTCTCCCCACAGTGCTATTCGGTGACACTGAGGTGAGAGTATAGAGAAGGGGTGACTTGGGGCGCAGCTGAGAGGGAAAGTCAGAACGAGGCAGCCAAGGCCTCCACCCACGAGCTTGGCTCTCCATAGGGAGAGCCCTGAAGTCCTTCTCAGGAGAACATCCGATTTCCTCTTCACCACGACGGCAGTCACCTTTTGCTGAGTATAACCACTTATTTAATTTCTTCCCTCCCTCCCTCCCTCCCTTTTTTAGGGGCAGGGGTGCTGGGGATTGAACTCACGGGCACTCAACCACTGAGCCACACCCCCAGCCCTGTTTTGCATTTTATTTTGAGACAGGGTCTCGCTGAGTTGCTTAGTGCCTTGCCTGTGCTGAGGCTGGCTCTGAACTCGCCATCCTCTGGCCTCAGTCTCCCAAGCCC
This sequence comes from Glaucomys volans, assembly GCA_020662805.1. Lineage (NCBI taxonomy): Eukaryota > Metazoa > Chordata > Mammalia > Rodentia > Sciuridae > Glaucomys > Glaucomys volans. Next base: position 56,810 of record JAJEJO010048254.1, on the reverse strand, counting down.
CTAGATTACAGGTGTGCCACTGGGCCCGGCCACTTACTGAATTTCTATCCCCAGTCTGCACATACTGTCAGCTGGGGACCGACTTTGACAGTCCAGAAATATCTGTCTGCAGTACTGGCACATAATAAATAATTATGAGATTAAAGGAACGAAAATTACCGTTTTCAAATGCAATAAAAAGCTTGTGAATGAACAAACCTAGGCCTTAAACGTCTTCTCTCTGACATGTGCGAAGAGATTGGTTAAAGTGCAGCCAGGAAAATACCCTGACTAAACCTCCAAACAGTGCTGGCCTCAGCTATCGGGTGGGGCTGTAGGCTGCAGAGGGGACAGAGGGGACCTTCCTCCAGATCCTGGGGCCGTGCACGTGGTCACACAAGCGGCACAGGAGGACCACGTGCCAGGCAGGAGCAGCACAGGGTGGGAGGTGATCGTGACCCTGTCCTGAAGTTGACTTCTGCTGCCCTGGCCAGGGCCTGTGCTAGAGAGAAACTGAGCAGAGACCCGCGGCCCTCTGCCTGCAGAAGCCGGGAAGCCTGGTGCCATAGGAATGTCTCACAATTGAAACCGCTTGCTTTGTCATGAAGACATAAAACCCACAGCCTCAGGACTCACAGAAAAATGGCTTAATTTTAATGATCAGAGAAAACCTGAAAACTTAAGTGCCCAATTCAAAGGCATCTGATCAGATGGAATCTGTTTTCAGTAAAGAAATCACGTAAGTTCGTTTGAAAGCTTTGGACTATGCACAAATAAAACCAAATCCCTGCTGCCGACGGTCAGCACTCTGTGCGTCTCCCTCAGCCTGATTTCTGCCTAAGCTGGACAGACACTCTCAGGGCCTGCTGGTGGGCTGCTCTTCATCTGCGTTGAGGCCTGGCCTCTGACTGCGTGAGAATTCACTGTGAGATTTCTCACACTCTAAACAATTCTATGTTGAAGTTTCTTTTTTATTTATATAAATCATCATAGCTTTTTTTTTTTTTTTTAATTTAGGGCAAATTCCTAACAAATGGAATTAATAGCCATTAGCAGGTTCTGGCTTGGGCCCCGGGTCCTTTCCCCTGAGGGTAAAGCCGCTCACAGGGCGGGCAGCACTGCTGGCACAGCACCACCCAGGTGCAAGCAAGCCAAGCGGGAGCTCTCCACTGCAGCCGGGACGCGGCTGGCCACTGGCAAAGGCCTGGCCTGCCTCTGCGCCTGGGTGTCCCCAGCTCTGGGATAGCCCTTCCTCACTGCCCTGCGCCACGGCTGGACTTGGCAGGCATGTGGTCAGTGCGCTTCCCTCCCTTGGGCACCCCGCTGGGCTCCTCAGTCACTCAGCTGCTGTTTTCTCCCAGGCAGATCCAAACCCCACCCCTAGTCTGTCTCCAGGGACGCTGCCTGTCCTCCGCCAGGTGCTGAACTCCTGCATTCCCAAGTGCTCTGCAGCACTGTGAGCGACCACTCTTGCGGATGGCCTGTGATGACCCTGTGGTGATACAGACCCTTCTCTTGAAGGGGTTCTCACAGGCTATGCACTTCTGCTGACCTTAGCTACTCTTTTTTTCTTGGTACTAGGGATAGAACCCAGGAGTGCTTAACCATGAGCCACATCACCAGCCTGCTATTTTTATTTTGTACTTTGAGACAGGGCCTCACTAAGTTGCTGAGATTACAGGTGTGCACCACTGTGCCCGGCACCTTAGCTACTCCCACGCTAGAAGGGCACCTGCACACAGGTCCGTGACGTATTCCAAATCCCCAGTGCTCCTGATTTCCAGTTTTGGTTCACCTTGCCTATGCTCAGCTACAAGACCTCTGGCAGCAGTGTCAGCTGCTGCTGTCCAGATCCCACTGGGCTTTGGATTGGAATGGTATAGCCTTAGTAACAGGTCAGGCTCAGGGGCACATGCCCGTAATCACAGCAGTGTGGGAGACTGAGCAGGAGGGTCACAAGTTCCAGGCCAGGCTGCGCAAGTCAGCCACGCTCTCAGCAGGACTCTGCCTTAAAATGAAAAATAAGAAAGGGCTGGGGCTGGGGCTCGGAGCAGCTGAGCTCAGGTGGCAGCTCACTTGCCTGGCATGTGCAAGACCCTGCGCTCAATCCCCAGGACTGCGGGATAAAGGGGCGAGGAAGCGCACCTTGCTGGCAGCACCCTGTCACTATCCCTGTGCTCCTGCACGGCCGTCAGCGAGGGGCAGCGGTTTTCTTCATAAAGGTCCTGCCTTTCGCGTTTCCAATAGTTGTAGGTGCTGCTGCTGCTGAAGGGATCCTCCACAGCCGGCACCTGCCCATGTCACGTGGGATCTCAGGAGGGCGGCCTGTGGGTGATCTCAGAACTCCTGAGTAATGGCCAGCAGCCAGCAGGCACCGGCCCGCCACTGTGGAGAAGCCAGCCCGGCAGCAACTCCCAGCACTTAGAACCTCCTCAAGGACACTTAACTGAGGCCTGTCTCTGTTATCTCAGCCCAGACCTGAGGGCTAGTGTCACATCCTCATCTGGGTACTGCCTGGAAAGGAATCCAGGAAGGAAGTGAAAACCTGGCTGCTGATTTCCCCGGTGCAGGCCACCAGGGAGCTGCTTTCACCTTTGCACTTCCTGCATGTGCTCATCCTGAAAACAGGACAGGAACCGGATCACCACGCTGACCAAAGCAGTGGCGAGGCTGCCTCTTTTCAGATGCACTGTGACGGTGCTCAAGGGAGCCCATGGACAGCTGCCAGCGCTAGCCCCACTGCAGCATGGACAGTGAAACTGACAGAGGCAGAGGGCGCCCCCATTCTCACCCAGGAAACCTTCATGGAGAGGGTCCGCAGCAGACCACCGACTGCGTCCTGAAGGCTCTCCTCTAGGCTGGGGCTGCCAGTGGGCCCTGCCGCACAGAACGCCATGCAGCTAGCCCACGCTCCAAGGCATGGTAGGTAGCACAGCACGCTCATTTCTGTTTATGCACATTTTAATTTTATTTATTTATTTTGCAGGACTAGGGATTGAACCACGAACCTACATCGCCAGCCCTTTTATTTTCTATCTTGAGACAGGCTCTAACTCTCCAGACTGGCCTGGAACTTACGTCCTCCTGCCTAACAGCTGGGATTACAGCTCGTGCCACACACCCCGCCCGTCTTTAACTGGATTACTCCAGTGATTCACTATGGCACATGACTGGTGTCTGCTTTACAGTGATCTAAGATTTCCTTTTAAAAGGTATTTAAGCTAAAAAAGTGAAATTATCTAAAACATGCAAATAAACAACAGAGATGGTATCTGGACACAAAATCATGTTGGTGGCAGAGCCACATCTGCCTGGGATTGCGCAGTTCCCCAGTCCCACCTAGGACTACTAAAGACAATGTCAATAAGCCCCGCCCGTATCTGTCCCCAGCTGTGGGGGAGCCAAACCATGACAAAACTGCGTTCAGATGTGGAAGCACAACTGAACCACCAAGGGCAACAGCAGATACTCGGGAGGGATGAGCGGGTGGGTGATCTACACAGCACGAACAGAAACTGCACTTGGGAGGAACACTCCTGGAACACAAGGCAAGGGGCAGGACTGCGCATGCCCACCCGCAGGCGGCCTGCACAGGTCACAGGCCATCTCTACCGCTCGATTTTCTTCACTGTTCTTTTTTCTTGCGGTGCTGGGGACTGAACCCATGGGCACTCTATGACTGAGCCACACCCCAAGCCCTTTCTATTTTTTTATTTTAAGACAATGTCTTACTAAGTTGCCCAGACTGGCCTCCAACTTGCCATCCTCCTGCCTTAGCCTCCAGAGTGGCTGGGATCACAGGCGAATGCCAGCGCACCTGGCAGGACCTACTTCAGTGACATATTCTCATCTCTTGACAGGCCTCTTAAAGGAGCCAGCATACTGTGCCAGGGAAGGACAGGTGACTGTGTACCTCTAACCACTATGCTCCTGCCCTGAGGGGGCCAGATGGCCCTCCTGGGCTGAGGAGAGGACTGCCAAGCTGCACCTTTGCTTCCCAAGACAGCTTGAGAAGCCTGAGGCTGAATGAAGCCCTTCCCTCAAAAAAGGACAGCCAACTGGGACACCCTGCTCGGACCCAGAAAGACAAGAGGACAAAACAGACCAGAACACAGAGCCAAGGCTTTTCCCCAGGGACCTACGAAAGCCCACCCAGTGTGGCTCAGCCACTCCTGACTGGAGGCAGCAGCTGGCTGGGAGGAAGAAGGCTATGCGGAGATGACCTCAAGCAGGGCCAGAACAGGCTGGGATTTGCATAAGCTTCTAGAGAGGAAGAAGCCCTCAGGAGTGACCTTCCCCGCAGGGAGCAGAGCAGCGTGCTCTTATCTTCCAGCACCGTCCTTCCTCCAAGGTTGCAGGGCCTGAGGGGCAAGGGTCGCTGTGCTGCCCAGACAGTGAACTGGCAGCACAAGCGGCCCAGGGCAGCACAGAGGGCTAGTACCAAAGGCGACCGGATGGCCATTCTCTTCTAAAATCAAAAGGGCCAACTCTCTAATAAAGACAGGACAGGGAAGATGAAGCGTGTGGCTCCTGCTCTGACTCCACTTGACCACAGCTGCCTCTGGGGAACTCCGGATGTCCCCACCCCAGTCTGCCGGCACTGGAGGGGCACCAGGCACCAGCTGTGCACACGGCTCGCTGCCTGCCCAGGAAACCCAAAGGCCTGAAGCAGCTGAGTGCCGCAGGGCTGCCTCGTGGCTTTTCTGGCCACTGTGCACATCTGTGTCCTTGCCTTGGTTCCCAGCACCATCCCCCACCAGCACCATGTCCAGACCTGACCAGGCACAACCCACGGTGTCCTGTGCTGGAGGACGACGTGGCGGTTTAAGAGGCAGTCAGGTACTCCTCCCTACCTACATCACTCACCGTCTGGCCTCTCTCAGGGACCCACACACAAATGCCACCACTACCAGACAGCACGTGACATAATAGGTCTCCAACACAACGGGTTACCAACAAGTGCCCAGAGCACATCACTCCAAAACCCCAGCCATATGCTCGAGGCAGGTGGAATGCCTAGGATCCACAGAGGCCTGAGTCCAGGTCCTGAACTGGAAGTGCCAGCATGGAACAGGGTTTTTCTAAGGCCTACGGATCCAGAGTCTGCTCATGAAGGGCTGCCACTGCGGTTGCATGGCCCTTCCCAGTGAGGGTCCAGAAGGCGGGTGAGACAGACAGGCTTTGCCCAGAGACCCACCGCTTCAACCAAGAGTTGAGAAACCACTGAAATCAAAGCACGCACCAGTGAGCCTGAAGACCGGCTGCAGTGACGCCACCCCTGCTTTCAGGGCCTCACCAACACAAGGAAAAACCCATCCCAGCCACTTCCGGTGGCAGGCAAGTGTCCCTGAAGCACGTTTCCTGATATCTGCAAGACCGTCAGTGCTGCCCTTGACTCTTTCCACCTCTCCACTCCCCACCCGTGGTCCCCTACCAACAGCTCAAGAGGCTCAGCGGCGTGTTCTAACCCCCAACTATCCTGGACATCTGTGTGCAACTAACACCTGCAGCCAGCAGATGCCTGCGATTAGACGGACAACCGGTGGGCACTGCACTCATCTCTAACCATCTCCACCACAGGGCTGGGGGGCTGCCGGAGCAACTCCCTGGCTGAACAGTCAGGAAGTGGAACTGCACGTTTCCCTGAAGACGCTCAGGGCTCAGTGGCTCTCAGAGCCAGGCAGCTGAGCAACACCCAGGACAGGTCAGAAAGGTGAGGAGGCTCATTCAATCCTCAGGGGAGTTTTTCTGTGACAACAGAAAGATCCATGACAGCATTGAAAGAGATCCCTCAAAGACTGGGAAACTCTAACTTTGAGCAATCTCCACCCCTTGGCTCATTAAGAGGCAGCTAAGCATAGCACAGGGCAGGCCTGAGTGGGTGGGTGGCTCCCGAGTGTCACGCACATCCTGCCAGGTGTTGTCATCAGAAGCGACCTGGGCACCAACCATTACGACTCACAAGGGCAAGTTCAGGAGATCAGTTCTAGCCTGCAAGACCTGCTCATCAATGGGACGGTTCTGAAAGGGTGGCGATGGAACCCAACTGCACTCAGCACCAGTGCTAGGCAGGGCCCCGGACAGCTGGGCTCAGGGAGGGGAAGCTGCTTGAGGGACATGCAACACCTACGTTCTGCAAAGACAGTAGAGCCCAGGGGCCAGAACAGCAGACCCCAGGAACTCAGCACACCTCAAAATAACCTGGACAGTGGGCCAGAGCCCCGCCCACACTGTGAAGGGCTCGTCTCAGAAAGCCTGTCGTGAATCGCAGCACACACTAAGACCCCTGACGCTAAAGTCCCTCACCAGAAAGCCAAGGTAGCACTTCTCTGCTTTTCTGGTCCCAATCTTGGCCCACCTGAAGCCCTGAGACACCTCCCACTGGCACGTAAGTGTGAGGCAACAGCCGGAGGAGGACTGCTTGGACAGGCCCGTGTGTGGGGTGCAGATACAGAGGTGACTGTGACCCTCACCAGGAACATAGCGTGGTTTCCTGAGAACCAAGAACCAGGATGGTGAGCAGGTCCTGTGGGCAGGTACTGCTCTGAGCAGGCTAGGCCCACCTGCTGGGAGCCAGGAGCCTACCAGCTCACGTCAGGGGCACCAACAGCTGCAAAGGTGAATGTGACCCCAGTGCAAGGCTCCCAAGACAGCGGTAGCCTGGGCAACTCCAACAGCAAGGTCCAATGACCACTGGCATCTACGACACTGTGCAGGGGCCGTCTCAGCAGGCTGGCAGAGGGATTCCCCCTCCTACTCAGATGCGCTTTACGGAGCTGGTGGGAAGGCTGTGTGCTAGTTAAATACAGCCAGGCCCAGAAGTGGGCAAAAGGTCCCAGAGGCCGGTTATGAAACACCAGCACGAACAGTGACGCAAGAGCTGGGAAAGCCATGCTGTGACGGCCAGCAAGGCCTGGAGGGCTGGCCAGAACTTCCTGAAGGAGTTTGGAGGCAGGTTGCCTCAGAGTGCACGCTGGGGTGAGAGAGAAGGCCACCCCACACAGGGTCAGGGCAGCAGAGTGCTGGCTGGGGGGGCCCTGCAGGACTGCGTGGGCCCCGGGCCAGCACGCCTGTGAGAACACTCCCTGCCCTCTCCACGCCCATGCTTCTCTGAGGCCAAGCGCAGCCTTCCACGCCTTTCCCTGGATGCAGGTGCTGTTCTGTTCTAGGTGAGCAAAGTTCTATGGGATTAAAGCCACGACCTGTGGAGGATGCCCACTATCAAGAGGGAGGTCACACACGCTCCACCTCTTGGGAGTCAGCTCTCTGGAAGAATAGCTGTGCCCAATCTGCTTGGAAAAGAAAACAAAACAGGAGTTCTGCACTGGGAATTCTGCCTGGACGAGATGCTGGCCTCAGAGGATGACCAAGTCCAAGACCCCAAGACCTGCAATGCCCTAGCGTCTGGGAGGCTGAATGGATTCCAGGAGACCAGAACCCCAGCACCCTTACTGATAGGGTGCTGACTGGGGTGGACACAGGAGCATAAGCCAGTGTTCTGGGAAGAAAAGAAAGGGGCTGTCAGCTAAGCTAAATGGGATTGAGCCAGGTCAGGAACAGGACACGGCTCTGCTCAGCCAGTGAGAAAAACCACGTCTGATTTGGGATGGACGCCCTTGAGTCCTGAGTGTCCTGAGCCGACCTGTGAGTTCAGATGGGCCCAGGCAGCATGAGTTCTCCTGAGGCTCCCTGATGTGAGGACACCTGGGCAAGTCTGGCCTCTGCCCGGTGGCCATGCTAACCACCCCCTGAGGACCCTCTGCACCTCCTCATTCTCCTTTGGGGGCAGGTGTGCTGGAGACACAAGGCACCACAGCCTTGTACGTGCCTCTTGTCCCACCAGTTCACAACGCATGGCCACAGCGGACATGCTACTGACCCTGGGGGCCCCCTGCAGTGCACTTTACCAGCACACTCCTCTACAGAAAGCACCGGAGCGAGAGGAGCTCCCAGTTTCCTGGATACCAGTAGGGGCTAGGGAGGGTTGTGGCCAGAGTAAGCTCCTTCCTAAGCCACAGAGGGGAACTCCTGATGAGACTCACGAATCCACAGCTCCACTTGGCACTGTCAAGAGTCCTTCTTGGGCTGGGTTGTGCTCAGTGGTAGAGCGCTTGCCTAGCATGTATGAGGCACTGGGTTTGATCCCCAGCACCACATAAAAAAATAAATAAAAAATAGTTATTTAATAAAAAAAAAAAAAAAAAAAAAGAGTCCTTCTTGCTTCAGTGCTCCTGAGACCAAGGATCTGACAGGTGTAAAAACAGCCATTGTATGGCTCCAGAAGGCAGAACAAACCAGTTCTCTTTGCAGAAATCCTTCTGTAATTCTGTCAGTCCTACAACCATCAACTGAGTTGTACCAGGCAGAAATGCAGGCTGCTACAAATATCAAATTCCTTGAAACATTTGTCAAATGTCAGCACTAGCCTGTTCTTGGCCTCAGGACAGGCACTAAGACAGCTACCCTCCAGGGAACAATGAACTATGGGGAGGGCAGGAGAAGTGGGGAGACCTCTCTTGGCAGGAATGTGAGCAAACCCCGCAGGAAGTGAGGCCACTGACCCAGGAGAGGGGACGGCTGCCAGCCAGGAACAGAGGAGGGAATGGGCCTCATCCTCCCAGCAGTGGTCCAATGGGCTGAATCCAGGCTGGAAATGGGAAAGCAGCATAGTCTAGGAAAAGCAGGGAGTGTTCATTAAAAAAAAAAAAAAAAAAAAGGTTCGAGCCAGGCACAGAGGCACATGGCTGTAATGCCAGCTCTTCAGGAGGCTGAGGCAAAAGGATCTCAAGTTCAAAGCCTGAGCAACTTAGTAAGACTCTGTCTCAAAATAAAATGAGATTATTACCCTACATACATGTGTGAAAAGAAATTTAAAAAAAATTTATCACTGTCAAAAAAGGTTAATGGACCTAGGAATTAGACCAGAGACCCTGCACCTAACAGAAGAAAAAGTAGGTCCAAATCTTCATCATGTCAGCTTAGGACCAGACTTCCTTAACATGACTCCCAAAGCAAAAGAAAGAAAAGTAGGCATTAACAACTGGGATGGAGTCAAACTAAAAAGCTTTTTCTCAGCAAAGGAAACAATCAGCAATGTGAAGAGAGAGCCTTCAGAGTGGGAGCAAATCTTTGCCACACACACTTCAGATACAGCACTAATATCCAAAATCTATAAAGAGCTCAAAAAACTTTACATCAAGAGTACAAATAAATCAATCAATAAATGGGCTAAGGAAATGAGCAGACACTTTACAGAAGATCTACAAGCAATCAACAGATATATGAAAAAATGTTTAACATCTCTAGTAATAAGAGAAATGCAAATCAAAACTACCCTAAGATTTCATCTCACACTAATTAGAATGTCAATTATCAGAAGGAAACACATCTGCACTGCATGGATCTTGGAAGGGCGTGGGCCACCTCCAACAAGGACCTGCTTTGATCCCCTCCCCACACTTTGCCCCACATCATGGGAGGGTGTTGACACCAGCAAAGGATGGGATGGAAAGCTGCCATCATTAAGCTCTTCTGAGGAGGTCTTAGGACTGCAACGCAGAAAGAACAGGATGCTGACAGACGGTGCGGGGACGACTGCACACCCCTGTGCAAGGGAACCAGGCTGAACCCCTGCCTCGCACTGTGCAAAAATGCACCTTAAAATGTCTCAATGGTTTAAAAATAGAAGCTGAAACACTGACACTCTTAAGAGGAAAACACAAATCTTTGTGACCCTGGATCAGGCAATGTCATCTTTGACATGATACCAAAAGCACAAGCATTCAAAAAAAAAAAAAAAAACAAACAGATACAAAGGGAAACTTGTGCTTCTGAGGACGTTACTGGGGCAGGAAGACTCAAGGAATGGGGATGCAGCTGAGAGCCTGGAGTGCAGCCCAGCAGCACAGACAGCCGCACGGAGACGGATGGAGGTTCCGAGGAGACACACCTCCAGAGGTACACACACACCACGGAGCACGAGACAGGCCCGATGTCTGTCACCAGGGAAACACACAGGGCCACCCCAGCGAGAGAACACACTGTGTCTCCACACACTGTAGAATGGTCAGGAGACAGACGGTGTGCTGCAGAGTGGGATGGCAGTGCTGTGCCCAGGAAGGCGGTCTGCAGACCCTCAGAAAGTGGCACAGTTACCACATGACCTAGCAATTCCTAAGGGCACAGCCAAGAACAGAAACTTAAGTCCACAAAACACTCGCACAAAAATGTCCGTAATCACACTAGACAAAAGGTGCAAATGTCCAATGTCCACTAACAGGTGAGTGGATAGAGAAAATGTGGCATGGCTGTGACGCTTACTGAGCTGTAAAATGGAATGAAGGACTGAAAGAGAAATGCTGTAACGTGGATGAACTCCAGAACATTCTAAGTGAAAGAAGCTAGATGCAGAAGACCAGGGCCTGGCTCTGCCTGCCCAACATGTCCTGAACATGCAGACACACAGGAAGCTGCCTGTGGCTGCCAGAGTCACAAGTGGGAGGCAGAGGAAATGGGAGTGACTGCCAGTGGGCAGGAGAGTCTTTCTGGGAGACAAGAATGCTCTAAAATTCTTTGAAGTGATGGGTGCACAACTTTGTGATTATACCAGAAACCACCAAATGGTACCTTTTAACAGGTATGCCACAAGTTACATTGATCTTATCACAATAAAGGTGTAGAAAGTGCACACACAACTTCGCCGAGCTCTTGGATTTCCTACTTTTGTTCTAGTATCCAAGTATGTTTAAAAAAATGTGAGGGGCATCCCAAGTACAGCACCTGCCCTGGCTCCTGGGCCCTCGCCACACCCCCAGCATGCACTCCTGTGCTTAGTGGGCAGCAGATCTGTAGTCTACCCGCCACACACAAGAACCCCTGCCCGGCTCCATGGAGAGACCTGGCCTTCCAGCTGCTGGAGCACCACATGGCCAGAGACACAGACGCCCAGCAAGACCGCCTCCTGTTCCAAGCTCGGGGGCCAGCCGGCTCTGGAACAGGGAACCTTGGATTTACACACAGCGTGTGTACTACGCAACTGCTGCCCAGGGTGGGCATCACTGTGCATCCGTTCCTCTGGCAAAGCATGCACTGCCACAGCCTTCGGGCTCAGCAGCAGCAGCCACCTCCAGCTCTGGGCAGGAGCTGCTGCGCAGGACCCCAGCATCCGCAGGACCCACCAGGGGCGGCCTACCTTGGTGGCTGTGGGGAGCGGGGCTTGGGCTTCTCCTTCTCCTTCTCCCGCTCCTTGTCCCTGTCCCGGTCTCGGTGCTGTCTGTCCTTCTCGTCGCGCTTGGCTCGCTCTCGCTCCCACTCCTCCTTCCTCCGCTGCCGCTCCTTGTCGCGCTCGCGCTCCCGCTCCCGCTCGCGCTCCCTCTGCCGCCGCTCGCGCTCTCGGTCGCGCTCCCGCTCGCGCTCGCGCTCCCGCTGTCTGTTCTCTCGCTCGCGTTCCCTTTCCCTTTCCTTCATTAAAAAGCCAAACACACGCTGTGAGCGCGCGGCTCGCTGTGAGCGCGCGGCTCGGCTCGAAGGAAACAAGCGCAGTGAGGAGGGTGCAGGGGCAAGCTTCTCCTGGAGCGCGTTGGAACACAGGCGGGTGCAGATGCGAGGCGCACGCTATGCGGGAGAGGCCACCCTGGCCACCACCTCCAAACTTTGTCACCACAGTCGGGCGCGAGCTTTGCATGGCTGGCTCTCCTGCAGGTGACCCAGAGGATATGGCCTCTGGACCTGGCTCCTTCCTCTGACCCATGCCACCAGGGGTCTGGAAGAGGAGCATCTTCCTGTACAACCCTCAGTGCCCACTCTTCACTCGCTCTGATGTTCAATGTTAGCACACCTGACAGAATCTGGGATTTTCTCCAGGGACATGCTGCGTGCACTGTGGCTTTCCTGCTGCCCCCCCGCCACCCAGCAGAGGAAGATGGTGGTGGCTGCCCTGTGTAGGGACAGTGCACCAGCAGCCTGCAGCCCAACTCAAGGAGGAAGCTGCTCTGCAGGGCACGGAGGGTGGACACCAGAGGGCTGTGGGGGGGGGTTCTGAATTATGGGGTCCTCTGCCCAAGTTCACCACCTGCTGGGCTCTGGGGCTGTGGCCACCTCTCTGGTCCTGAGAACTCCTGGCTTTGTCCTGAGCCACAACACAAAACCTGCCAAGTGGCTTCTAAGGGCTCTCCCTGGAGTAGCCTTTCCGTGTCACCCCAAGAGTGTTGGAGCATGTTGGTCCAGGGACACTGAGCTCTCAGCCAGAAGGGCCCAGGAGGAAGCACCAGTGCAGACCAATCCTCTGCCAGACCAAGGAGGCACGGTAGTCAGAGCTGGGTCCTCAGCCCGTGGACCACAGCATGAGCACCAAGGCTAAGGAGACTCCCAGAGGAAGAGCTCAGGAGGTCCAGAGTCCCTTGAAAACTGGCATCAGTGACCTGATGAGCAGGTCTACCTTTACAAACTGCAGCAAGAACAGAGTCCAGGAACGCCCCTGTTCAGGCTACGAGTGTCCCCGGGATACCCAAGTCAGTCCTCTAGCAACAACCATATGGGCTTGAATTTAACCCTCTGGGCTCAATTAGCACACTGTGCTGACAGAGTAAACTCACATGAGTCCATAAATGATAAGGGTGATTCTGGCCAGGTGCGGTGGGACACACCTGCAATCCCAGTGACCCGGGAGGCTGAGGCGAGAGGTGGGCAAGTCCCAGGCCAGCCTGGACAACTGAGGTCCCATCTCAAAGGTGGGGGGCGGTGGTTTTAATGGGTGAATCAGTGATATTCATGTCTGCACATCTGAGTCATACTTACTCGGTAATTATGATACGGCTCTGTTTCTGTATATTGCACCCTGAAATTCTCGTACTGTCCACCACGCCAAAAGCGCTCTATTTCATAGTCATAGTAAGGGTCTGCATAAGGCTCCAGTCTGAAAAGAGAGCCAGTAAGAAGCAAGTCTCATCACTTTGGAATACCAGAGTGAACAGGCTGTGCAAGACACAGGCGGGAGGGCCCAGCAGCACGCTGCAGAGCAACACGCCCTGCCAGTAGGATGGGCTGGATCAGGACTAGGACATCCGCTAAGGTACTGCCGCACCCAAGAGTAGACCCAAAGAGAAAAAGCACAGAATCATGTTCACAGATGACAGAAGCATCTCTGACAAAACGCAACACCCACTCCTGTTGAAAGTACTCAGGAAAACAAACTCTCACTCTCTTAACAAGATGGACACACACATGCTTCAGCATCAAAGCTAGTATCTCCCTTAGCAGGCAGGCAGGGGCCGGATCTCCCTGTACATGAGGACAAGGGAGCCACTCTCCACAACCACCTCACTGCAGAGGCACTGCCAGAGGACTGGGAGATTGCACAACACCATCTCCCTCTGTAAGGTATGTGGCAACCTGAACAACCCAGAGAGCTGATGAATAAGGACCTCAGTGAGGCAGAAGGATGGAAAGCAAGCACCTGGAAACCAAGTCCTCATGCACACAGGTAAGGAGTAGGTAGGAGACAATGAGTGAGTGGAAATTCATTCACAACACCAAGGAAGAAGAAAATTATTCAGGAACAAGATACGGTTAGCCAGAAATGTGCAGGGCTTATCCTGAAAGACACAAAGAACAGACGAACAAATGAGAAGCCCTAGGCAGGGCAGCTTGTGGCCCAAGCCAGTTCCTCCTGCACTCACTCATGAGCATGAGCCCATCCCGGACAACACCAGTGAACTTCTTCATGGGGCTGGACAAGCAGATAACCAGGTCACAAGGGGAAACAGACACACAGGCCCAGCCAAAAAAACCCTGCAAAAGTGGAGATACCCTCTGAGACAACACAATGTCCTAAAGAGTCCCCATTCATGTCATCCTGTGCATGAAAAATGAATGGCTGATGGAAGAAAGCAGGAAGCCCAGAGACAGGCCCAAGGACACACACCAGGGTGGCTGCTCACTGAATGAGGACACCTGACTACCCCCTAGGGAGACAGCAGAGGAGAGCACTCAAGAGCAGCTCCTGCTACACCAGCTGAGGAGGGTAGGCCCACAGCTCCGTTCCTCTCCGTGGGGAGGAGAGGAGGGCAGGGAGTGCAAGTGGCCCAGATGCGTCCTGCCTGGCACCCGCAGGACAGCAGGCCGCTCTCTGGGAGCTCTCCCCTCCAAGATCTCCAGGGCTGTGGCAGAGACCCCAAAGGCTCTGCCAAACAACACCTGCATTATTCATTCCAAATAGCCCACATCGCTCAGCTCAGCAACACCGCGGGCCTCCGGTGCCACACAGGCGCTGCGGACACCCTGAAGTGGGCCTGGACAGGAGGAAGCGAGGGCCCTAGACACCCATCAGGTCTCCAGGACCACGTGTTTTCTGACAGGAGGGCTGCGCCCACAAACCTGTTCTGGGAAAAACAATTAAGCTAAATGGAAAGCCTCTCTCTGGCAGGGTTTCCTGGGGACACAGGATGGGCCAGACAGAGACAGGAGACAGACAGCAACAGAATGGAGCACACATGCTTCCTTGGGGCACATTAGCATGCTTCTGTTAAGCACGAGCTCACTCACAACCGACTTCTCAGGCACTTTCTTGAAAAACACTGAAAAACACCTGCAATGGACCTGGACAGATGTTTGCTCAATTCATTAACGTAAAAACAAATCCCGCTGAAGAGTGCTGTGGTCTCCACAATCGCGTTCCAGACTATGTTCTGGGACACCTGAACTGTCAATGGGCCTCGTCCATGGCTGAGCAAAGTTGGGCTTGCTGGCTGCACCTGGCAGAGGGGATTGTGCACCCCTGGTCTGCGATCACTGGGCACCGCAGTGTCCCGTACACCTGCTGGCAGACGGCACAGATGCTCTACACTACAGGTCCTCCATGGGCCGGGAGCTCTGGGTGCACTACCTCAGCAAGGGCCCGTGGGGTGAACCTGCTCCTCCATGCAAAGGAGGCCTGAGGTCCTGGCCGAGAACCGACTGGCAGGGCAGAGGAGGCGGTTCTATCGCAGCCCACTCAGGAAGAAGTGCGACAATGTGCAAAGCAAAGCTGTTAGAGAATATGTAAGAACTGGAGGTTGGGAGCTAGAAGCCATCTCACTTCAAAGACAAGAAAACTGAGGCTCAGAAAATAGCACTAAGGATTCTAAAATATGCACCTTTGCCTTTTATCTCAGGTTACAAAATATTTCTCAGAGAAATGCAGTCTTGCAGGGCCAGTGCTAGCACCACCCCCTACACTGCAGCAGAGCAGCCTTCCCACTGGCCAAGGAGGCCCTCAGCCAGGCAAGAGACAGGAACTCGCTGGGTCCATGACAGCAACGAGCTGCCACAGTTCCCTCCTCCCAGCCCTGCCTCCCTGTGCACAGGCCAGCTGGTACCCCCTCAGTGGTCAGGGTCTCGCTCCCCCAGACCTTCTTCCTTACTTCTCAGTGCTAGTAGCTTCAACTGGCACTGGCTTTCTCCCTTCCACGGTACCCAGTCTCTCCTGGGTTTGCAGCCAAATGGTCAATACATATTCCCACTGGCTACTCTTGGTTATAGGCAGTAGGTGGTCTATGTCTGGCTTGGACCGTGACTGGCACTCTTCCCCGAATGTCCATGACAAGCACTACAGCGCTTCTGCAGGGGTCCTGACTCATCAAGCCCAGAGGGGCCTGGCACAAAAGCTCCAAGGTCAACTCTGAGCACAGAGGATGTTAAAAGACACATAAACACAACACAGTCAAAAGCCTGCATGCTGGGTGAAGTGGCGCCTGCCTGTAATCCCAGCACTTGGGAGGCTGAGGCAGGAGGATCGAGAGTTCAAAGCCAGCCTCAGCAACTTAGCAAGGTCCTAAGCAACTCAGTGAGACCCTGTCTCTAAATAAAATACAAAATAGGGCTGGGGATGTGGCTCAGTGGTCAAGTGCACCTGAGTTCAATCTCCAGTACCCAAAAAAACCCAACCAACCAACCAACCAACCAAACAAACAAACAAAAAAACAAAAAAGAAAAGAAAAAGAAAAAGCCAGCTCTCAGGTACTGACAAAACCCTCAGCCCCACCTGTGCAGCTTCAGCAGTTGCGGGCTCTCGCAGCAAAACGCAGAGCAGGATGAGAACCACCTGCTCCTGAACCAAGGCTAATGCACTCTGGGAAGCACAGGGTCTGCCATCAAGCCTTGGCCACTGAACCACCTCCATCTAGACACAGCTCACAGGTCCCCTCTTATCCCACTCTAAACAAGCACTCATATTCAGAGTGCTCTCCTCTTCCTGAAGTCACACCACCTCCTCGGCTCTCACCAACACTCCAATGACAAGATCATCGTGCACACCTTACACAATTGAGGCTCCTGAGTATCAGACAGCTGGGCTACACTCAATTCCGACTCAACAGTCTCCCTGCCATCTGCCCCTGTCCACGTGCAGAACCTCACTAGAAACCACGCGGGAGTTGACGACAGCAGACCCTACCCGCAGGGGACCTGCCAAGATGTCCTGCAGGCAGCACTGAAACCACAGACTGCTTTTCCTTTCATACCTGTGACACAGCCTAGCCTACAAATTAGGCACAGTAGGAGGTCAGCGTCACAGAGTAGACTATGATGTGGCGTGCTGTGGCCAGAGTTATTTAAAGCTTAGGAACTGTTTATCTCTGTGACTTCTCAGCTGAATTTCTCACCACAGGCAACAACCTGCATAATGCAAGCTGTAGGACAGGGGGTCTGGCCTTGCTCTCTACCCCTGCGTCCTGAGCATGGGCCTCACTGGCAGGACTGGTGCCACACAGTCTGCCTCCCTTCCAGCTCTGCTGCCATGCCAACCAGAAACCACGTGAACATGACCCGCTGATGGCAGGTGCAAAAGGAGCACCACCCCAAGATCCAGGCAGTGGGGGGCCACGAGGTGAGATGATGGTCAGTTCTGGGGACCCATGCCCTCACCTCACTGCTCTGCAGGCAGAAAGCTGGCCCATTTCTATCCCTTGAGGGTAAGCACCGGCCCTGGGGCAGAAGCCACAGGGGGAAGCAGCCCTTTTTAGGCCACATGATTCTTCGGGATCTGCCTCACTCAACACCATGTGCTTTCTCCATCATGATTTTTAAACACCAGCACTAAATGTATGGGGTGCAGAAATAATAGTATGGACGGTGAGGAGGGCCACAGCCACCATGCCCTGGGACTGTGGTGGCAAACCTCACACATTTCCTGGTTCCTGGGAACCAGCAGAGTGGGGAGACAGAGACAGACTTAGGGACAGCTGCGAAAGCCCTCAGAGCTGTGGGAGCCACAGGAAGCATGTGTCCCCAGTCACAGGGCCCACAGGCAGAGCTTAATAGCTGCACAGAGGCCAGAAAACACGGGGAGGCAACTGCAGGAGAGAGTCTGAGTCAGCTCGGGGGTGGCATTTCAACTCCTTCAAGCAGGGGTGGGTGGCACCAGTGCAAAGGGTACTTTGAGATTGCATGTGGCCACTCTCACCTGAGCACAGGTGAGCTGAGGGCCACCTGACCCCTCCCCTTTGTAGTGTTGGGGACCAAACTCAGGGCCTGTGTTTGCTAGGCTCTTTGCCACTAAACTCTCTCCCCAATCTCGCTTCTCTTGCAAAAGGGAGGAGAAGGGAGGGCATTCCTTACGCTGTATCTCTGACATCTCTTGGGACCCGAGAATTCCAATCTCGGAAGACTTCATTTTCTTTGTCAAACTCGCGCTCGTCTTCACCAATGGTCACCGTGAACCGTTTCTCTTCAAAATCAGGCTCCTGTTCTTTTCGAATGGTTGCTTTTTTTAAAACCTACCATCGGAGGAAGAAAGAAGTCAATGTGGAGCCAGAGCACTCAGCCACTGTTAGGGACACAGGAACTGCGACAGCCCACAGGAGCAGCGCCTCCTGGGGCAGGAGAGTGATGCTGTGGCTCGCATATGCTCAAGAGAGGCACAGCAGTGCTTGTCGCTTCCTGTAAACGATGCAGGGACAGGACCAGGGAGCCCCAGAAGGTCCTTTGTGATGAAGACTGAGTGTGGTGAGCAGGCCCAGGCGTGCGGAAGCCTCAGGGGGTGCAAAAGGAAGGGCTTCGTCTTCCTCTCCCTGGAGAATGACCTGAACACTGAGCAGGGCCAAGCTGGGCAGTGAGGGGAACCCTGAGGGAGCAGGTACTGGGCCTCAGGGGTGTGGGGAATGGGCCTGGGCAGTGGGCCCCATGGAGTGGCAGGGGCTGCCTCACTGTCTGGGGAGGTGGCTGGAGTCAGCTCCCAGTCTGCCTTGCCACCCCAACCACCTAAAGATGGTATGTCTGTGTCCTGGACTTGGCCTCCCTGGCCTCTTGCTGTCTGCCTGTGACCTGACCTGCCTCAGAGACAATCAGACATCATTCCCATTCCTTCACTCTTGAAGGAACCACAGATATATTCCCGTGACTTCCAAAGCTCTCACGAGTCTCTGGCTCTGGCTCACAGCAAGCCCACCACAAGAGCCTTTCCTCAGGCTCCTGCTGCTGGACTGTTACCTCCTTGGCATGCCGGAGTCCTCGCTCCCAGGCGCTCTCTGTTGGAGGTTCTGGAGGGGGCGGAGGCAAAATTTCATCAACTACTGGCCCACCCTATTAAAAAATGAGAATGGAAAAGTTGAAAAAAGCAAATAAAACTTTGAAATCTAAAAAGAAATGGGAGCAAAAACATCAACTAAAACACAAGCTGGCTGCACATGATTGGCTCTCCCGCCCAAGCCTCAAAGCATCCCCCAAAATGTCCAGGGCCAATCTCCACAGAAACACAGATCATCTGAAAGGGCCACTCTATGCCTCTCCCCAGGCGAGATGCCTTGTCCATGAGGCACACTCATTTTTTTTCTTTTTCTTTTTTTTTTTTGGAACCAGGGATTGAACTCAGGGGCACTCAGCCTCTGAGCCACATCCCCAGCCCTATTTTGTATTTTATTTAGAGACAGGGTCTCACTGAGTTGCTTAGGGCCTCGCTAAGTTGCTGAGGCTGGCTTTGAACTCTCGATCCTCCTGCCTCAGCCTCCCGAGTCGCTTGGATTACAGGCGTGCGCCACCACGCCCGGCTACACACTCATTTCTTAAGACTGATATTCACAGACAGAGCCCAGATGTCCAATGTGCTAGCAATTAAAGAAGAAGAGGCGTTCACGCACCCAGGGGTTGGCAGGCATCAATGGGTGAGGTCCAAGAGGCGGGGCACCGTTAGGCGGGAAAGGGTCGGCTTTGGTGATTAGGGAGTAGTTCCCCTTGTCGTTCACTCCAGGGTGTATAAACCTACAATTCATTCCCCAGGTACAGTTCCCTATGGAAACAAAAGTCAAGTCAGCAAGGATGCCAGGAGCCTAACTGCATGGGCAGCGGCTGGGATGAGTGCAGCGTGTCCTTAAGACCTGAGATGGTCTAAATGGCCAGCTAGTGCTCCAGCAGTCTGGATGAGGAGATGGGTGAGCCTGGAAAGGCCCAGAGCCAGGTGGCTGTAGTCAGGGTTGCCCAGCCTCCCTGCCTCTCCGCAAGGCCAGGCAGCCTCTTGCACATGAGAGAGTTCCACAGCAGGCAGGCTGGGTGACCTGGGCCCCTGGCTCAGCTGTGAACTTCCGAGAGATAGCACTCCCTAGAACAGGGGCTCCTGGCAGGCACCAGGGATCCCTGGGCCCTGTTTCCAAGTTACTTTGTGAGGTGTGCATGCAGTTAACCTCCGTATCTGCAGATTCCACATCTGTGGTTCTCCAAATGTAGATCAAAATCATTCTTTGTATCATCACTGAATGTTTACAGACTTTTCTTGTCATTATTCCCTAAATAATATGGTGTGACAACTGTTTCCATAGCACTTACACTGTGCTGGCACTACCAGTGATCTCAGATGACTGATGATCTAGGAAGGTTGTGTGTGGGGTCTCTGTGAACACTATGATGGTATCCATGGGGATCCTGAAGGCGACCCCCGCGGACACTGAGGGACAACTGTGCTATGGGCTGTCTGAGCATTAATTAAAACGGAAAATTCTAAGAGCTCTGCAGACCCAGGATGCAGTGCAGCACACCCTGAACGCTTCATTTTGATTCAGAAACACTCATTCTGAGATGGAAATCATGGGAAGCACTACCAATCACCAGAGTCCTGCAAGTCTGTCCAGGGTGGTCTTCACCATCTCCATACACTTGTACTTCCTTATCAAAACTCTCACAACCACTCTGGGATATTTCGGGGACTTAAAAATGTGTGATAAAGTAAAAACACACTGATTATAATAAAAGTGGGCTTTTCTATTTTGCTCACAAATAATCGAAACTGATTTTTGGCAACAGAAAACCAGGATTATGAAGGGAAACCAATCAACTTTTCAGCGCAAAATGCATGATGCCTTATCAGTGACCGAATTGCTTTTTTAAAATTTATTTTTTTAACAGGTAGGATATATACAGGCTTCAAAAGCAAATATTGCTTATAGCATCTACAGAGTTTTACAAAACGTTTTTGGTAGGTAACACGTAGCTAGATCTTAAATAATTAAAAAATATATATTCAATCTTAAACATGATATTCCATTTGAATGTTTCTGTCAACAAATCATGTTTTCCCTTCTGTAATTAAATAGAAATAATCATCTGGTATTTAGGAAAAAGCCAAACTTTATTTTTAAGCATTACGAATAAAGCTTGCATTAAAATCAGCTCAATACAACATAATAGCACGTTGATCTAAACTAAACATCGAATAAAGTATACTTAAAATTGCTTCTCTGGAAATTAAAAAAAATGACAAAATAACTTTTAAAAATTTCTAAAGATATTTAAGAGAACACAAGTCAAAAAAGGCTAGAGACATTCTTCTGTAGGGGTTGGGGATCCCCAGGCGTCAGAGGCTCTGAAGCAAGATTGAGCAGTCAGGCATGGAAGAGGTCACAAGCACTGACCTCTTCACGATCTGACCAACAACATCCATGCCACAGTTAATGTTGTTATTAAAATTCAACAAAAGCTCATCATAGAAAAATTTCAAGTATGAAAAGTATTAACAATATGAACCACACTTTCCTGCAATTTCCTTATTACATACATCTGGGTGGTGAATGAATAAATACTTGATATTTTTCCATACTCACAAAATTTTCAAAACAAAACAAAAGCACCACCCACAGGTCCACTGCCAAAAGACACCTCATGGCACTCATGCTTCAGTGGAGAAAAGAGGAGCAGGTGCGCCAGAGGACGAGAGCAAGCCACAGAGGAGTGGGGGCGCAGGTGTCCTGCCAGGTGTAGTAACAGTGAGGCCACCAGGCTGCCTGCTGCTGGGTGCTAAGCCAGCACCCTGCTGAGGAGGGTCCTGAGCCCTGGCCAGCCAACAAGGAGGAAAAGGGCTTCAGGAAGGAGGACAGCTGTCCAGCAAAAGCAGACACAACAAGAGCACCCTGAGCCCATCACCCTCTGACAGTGAAGTCTGGAAGGTGCACACCTAACTGCTGGGACTCCTGGAGGGGAAGCCTTGATGCTCTATTAGCGAGTCACTGCCATAATTTAAAAGTTTGTTTAAAAAAGACAATGTAAGCAAAATACAGATGTTTAGAATGGTAAGGTCTTCTGTGTGTTGTTCTGGTTTGCTCTTGCAGCAATGAGGACTGAACCAGGGGTGCTCCACCCCTGAGCCATGCCCAAGCCCTTTTTATTTTTTATTTTGAGGCAGGATCTCACTAAGTTGCACAGGTTGGCCTCAAACTTGCCATCCTCCTGTCTTAGTCTCCAGAGCTGCTGGCATTACAGACCGTGCCACCACGCCCAGTTGGTCTGCTTCTAAATGGAGCTTCATGAACACAAAGCAGGTGAACTGTGATTCTGAGTGCATACACAAATGCTCACACTTCCTGTGTGAGGACTCTACAGGTGGGCATGGAGACGAGCCAGAGGGGAGGAGGACAGAGCTGCCAAGGTTGGGCCAGCAGCTCCTTCACTCCTGCATGTCTAAGTGCCACCCTCAGCACATGGGGCGTCACAGGAAAGGAGTGTTCTTTTCTTAACTGGAGGGTGGGTACCTTGGCAATTCAATTATTTTCTTTTATTTGGTTTTATGCCCCTATAAACACTGCACTTTTTTACATATATAAAATGTTTCATGATAAAATAAAAATAACTAAACTTAGGAATATGCATGTGAATAAAAATATCCACAACCCTCAGAGGCAGCAGTGAAGTGTCTCTCCTACTCCATGCCTCCAGGCTCCTGTGCCCAAAGCAGTCATCAACTTATGGGGACCATCAACCATTCAATGACTACACTTCCGAGTCTCTCCTGAGCATACAGTAGACCGTGTTGAACCTTTGCATTTTTTCACTGAACACTATGGCTACAAAAAAGGAACCCACAGCCTTAAAAGCAACAGACCCCAACTGCATCACTGAAACAGACACAAAGCACACACAAGAATCCACAGCAGACTCCTCAGCAGAAATCCAGGAAGCTAACTAGGCAACAGGAAGAGGAAGCTACACCTCTGACCTGGCAGCTGCTGAGCACACTCCCACGTCCAACAACCAGGGAGCTCGCTCTCCTAGCGTGAGGACACCAGGAAGAGCAAACAGTGTCTGTGGTGTGCGACTGCATGAGAGTTCATGTGTGTTAGGTCCACCAATTACTGGGTTTTCAGTTTGTGATCTGTTTTGAACAAGCCACCCACCCACCCACCGTTCAGACCCTCATCCAGCATTTCTGAAGGTCCTGCGAAGACAGCCGCAGGATGTTGCAGCTGTCTGCTGCCACACAAAGTGCACGCTTCATGCCGGGCCTGCAAACAGAGCCTTCTGATGAATGGTATGTCTGAACTTTCCTCAGCCTCCTTTCCCCTGAGCCTGCATAATTCCAAGCAGGTAATTATAGAGGTTGTTTGGGTAAAGAAAAGGTTAAAGTGCTCCAGTGGTTTTTAAAAAACACTTCACAAAAGGAAGTCAGAATATACAAAAAACTAATAACTAAGCTTGAGGGCAAACCAAAGAGCTACAAATCTGCACGTGAGCAGGCCTGAAACCCGTGAACCTCTGCACACCATGGGCGCCAGGGTCATCTCCTTCCTCAGCACACATACGGCAGAGGCAGAGGCTGGCAGATAACCACAATCTCACCCAGTGAGATTCAAGATGCATGGAACTGAAGACATACTCACACAGCAGCTGAGAGAACCAGAACAATTTCTCATCTGCTTCTTTAAGGAACATGAACTTGAAACCAGCAGTTCTTTTAACCTTTTGGTTTCAGCACCCTGTTTATGTGGGTCATTTCTATTAATATTTACTGTATTCAAAACTCAATGAGAGCCCCAAAGATATTTCATTAATCTACTTTAAAATAAACCAAATATCTGACAACATGAATATTCTATGACAACATTTCTTGACCACCTGGCGACAGGAGTGGCCTGAGGTCTCCTCTTGTGGCTCTGTCCTGCTGTCAGCAGCAGCAGGATGCTCCATCTGCTTCTGGGCTTCAGGTGTGGTGCTGGGTGTTCTGGCTGAGGCAGGTGGGCTTGGCTGGCCCCACAGTAACTGGAGAGATGCTCACAGCCGCCCAGACGCTCTTGCTGCTGTCCCCACAGTCTCCACACCTTTGCTATGCAGTGGGACCCAGTACTCCTGAAGTGTCTTCAACTGAGTGGACCTTGTCCCTGGCATGATTCTGCAGCACCACCCAGTGGTCGGCTGGAGAATTCGCTACGCACTGGGAAGCAAGGCAGTCAGCGGCAGATTCCAATTTCCCCAAAGTCTCCATTTCATTGGAGTGCAGGTTTTAACACTGTACACAAACCAACCATTGTTCTTTTTGAAACGAGGGGCCCAGCTCCACAATGCTATGGCACATCTGTCTATCATTCTTTCCAGGCACCGTCCCATCACCGGCTGCTCAAGCCTCCAACGCACTGCCCCTCAAGTCCTCCAGACTCGAGTGCAGGGCGGGGGCTCCATGCAAAAGTCCATCCCATGGTACCGACACACATTAAGGATCTTCTTGGGGTGACGGAAAAGCTCGACAACTGGATTGTGGCAAGAGCTGCACAACGTGGCCAATTCACTAAAAATCACCTAACTGCATATTTAAAATAGGTGAATTCTGCACATGTAATCTGTAACCCCATGTTTCTTTTCTTAAAAGACCTTCACTCCAGTGTAAAATTTAATTGAATTATAATACTTACTGCCACATGGGACACGGAATGAACTGGCATTCTTACATGAGAGCATGGTGCTGAATACCTGACCACCTGCACAGCCTTAGTATCATGGGAACAGTTTTAACCTGTGGGAGGCCTCCTGAAAGGGTCTCAAGGACCCCCAGGAATCCACACTCCATAGTCTGAGGCCTGCTGCTTTAAACACCAAAGAGAATGAAGGGATTTGAAAATGAACAAAAGACATTTCTTAAGGAAAATATACAATTGGCCAAGAAGCACCTAAGTGGCTAAACATACACGTTAGGAAAATGCCAATCAAAACCAGACACCACCTCGCACCCAATGGAAGTGAGAACACTGGCGAGGGTGTGGAGACACGGGGCCCTGCGCCTGCTTAAGACATTGAAAGCAAGGCTGAGTGGAGCTCAGTGGCAGTGCTGCTGAGCACACACAGGCCCTGGGTTTGACTGCTGGCGTCACCAAAAAAAAAAAAAAAAAAAAAAAAAAAAGGAATTATCATATGATTTGCAATTCCACTTGTGGTCTATACCCAAATTAAAAGCAGGGTCTCACAGAGATGTTTGCACACATGCTCACAGCATTATCCCCAGCACCAAGAGGTGGAAGCAAGTCAGTCGTGCAACGGCAAGTGAACAGATAAGCACAATGCAGTCTGTTCTTCAATCAAGTATTACTGGTCTTAACATGGAAGGGAATTTCAGCATGTGCTATATACAGATGAACCCTGGCAAGTAAGCTCTATAAAACGAGCCAGTCCCAAAATGACAAATGCTGTTGATTCCACTTGCATAAGGTACCCAAACAAAGTTGGGTCTATGAAGAGAGAAAGCACAATAGTGGTGCCAGGACTGGAGTGGAGACAGGGCTTGTGGTCTGCTGGGTACAGGTTCAGTGTGGTAAGCTGACAATGTTCTAGGGATGCTTGATGGGGATGGTCGCACAGCACACTGTTTCCAGTGACCCTGAACTAAGATGGTAAATTTCACATCATGGGTATCTTCCACAACTAAAAAAGTACTGTGACACAGGCAGAGACAAATGGGCTGGTGCTTGTTCAGAGGGATGCATCAGAAACCCAAAGCAGGGAAGCTTAAAGAAAAGCTCCTTGCTGGGTGTGGTGACACACATCTATACCCAGTGACTTGGGAGGCTGAGACAGGAGGATTGCAAGTTCAAGGTCAGTCTCGGCAACTTAGCAAGACCCTGTCTCAAAATAAAAAATAAAAAGGGCTGAAGATGAAGGCGTGGCTCAGTGCTTAAGTGCCTCTGGGTGTTCAATTTCCAGTAGTAAAAAATAAAAATAAAAATAAAAAAACCACAAATGCTTCTTACTCCTTCGTGTATGGAACTCTGTCACCTGACTTAACAGATACACAAAAAGGAAAAACATGCCACACGCAAAGGATTGATTCTTCAACATGTTTAAACACTGTGTTTCTAGGGCACATCGCTGTCAATGGTCACAAACACCAATGTGTGCCCTGGGCAATTAAATGATTCATCTACAGATCACAAGTAGTCATGGAAACATCCCTCACACACCTGTTAAAAGTGCACAATCTAAGATGGGCGTGGTGGCGCACGCCTGTAATCCAAGCGACTTGGGAGGCTGAGTCAGGAGGATTGTGAGTTCAAAGCCAGCCTCAGCAACTTAGCGAGGCCCTAAGCAACTCAGTGAGACCCTGTCTCTAAATCAAATACAAAATAGGGCTGGGGATGTGGCTCAGTGGCCAAGTGTCCGAGTTCAATCCCTGGTTCCAAAAAAAAAAAAAAAAAAAAAGTGTACAATCTAGTAGTTTTTAGTGTACTCTCAAAACCACGCAGCCATCGCCACCATGCAGCTCCAGAGTTTCAGAAAGGGAGCCCCGCACTTATCCACTCTCAGCGCCCATCCTCACCCGGAACCTGCTGGCTCTGGACAGTGATGTCCAGGAGTCCCACACTGTGCTCTCAGTAGCCCTGCGTGTCCCTTTCCCTGAGGTCCTCTAGGGCTGCAGAGCGCTCCACTGCACGGATGGGCTCCTCAGCTGCAGAACACCTGGGAAGTTTCCTGTTTGGGAGGTCACGAGTCCCTATGGCATGGCCATAGGCCTTCCTCCTGGTCAGACACCCAGGAGCAGCAGTATGGGGTCATGGGGTAACTAACAACGTCCTCTACCTTCAGAGCAACAGCCAGGTTCTGCACCAAAGCAGCGGTACCACCCTACACTCTCCCAGCAGCGGGTGAGGGTTCTGCACGCTCCTGTCCTTGCCACACGGCAAGCTCTGTTACACTTTTAAAGTAACTTATCTTGTTCCTGAAGGTAAACTGACTCATCTCAATTTAACACCGTGCTTTCAAACCGTAGTCAAGCAAAACATCTACATCCAAATACATTTCTCCCAAGAAAAAGCAGAAGATGTTTTATAGAATGGAATCAATTTTTTCCTTTCATACATCACCTTCCAGAATAACCAACAAGATAAGAGGTAACTATGCTTAAGAACACTCCTCAGCTGGGCACAGTAGCGCAGGTCTGTAATCTCAGCTATCTGGCAGACTGAGGTGCAAGTTCAAGGCCAGCCTGGGCCACACAGCAAGACCCTGTCTCTGAAAAGAAAAAACAAAACAAAAAACCAAAACAACTAAGGGCCAGGGATAGGAGTGTAGCTCAGTGGTAGAGCACTTGCTTAGTGTGTGTGTAAGGCCCTGGGGGAATGGAAGAAAAGAACCATTTTTGAAAGAAGTTATTGATCATGTTCAATTAAGCTGCAAAAATGCTACTGGCCCTAGTTTCCACTTTCTTGACTGCAGAAACGCCTTTGCATGACCTCACTTGCGGACACTCATGCTCAGCACTCAGTCTAACCCACCCTGCCTGACCCATGAGGCACCCAAGGAGGCCATGCCCCTGCCCTTGTGTGCCAGGCATCTTCCCTAATATTCAGTTTGCATCTCCAGTGATGGCTGTGCCTCATCTGTTCTGTGCTTCTGCTGTTAAATGCTGAGAATCAGGTCAGCAGTGTGAGCCCCGGTTCCTGGTCCAGAGCCTCCACTCAGGGATGGTGGGCCAGTCCTAACCAACTGGCTCCACTTCTGAGCTGGGCAGCCACCAGAGAGCAGGGCAGTGTGCAGCAGTCTGTAAGCAGTGCTAATTCAAAGTAAGTGCAGATGTGTGTGCACGCGCAGCGTTTTCTCTATCCTTGTATCTAGGAATCAGAGATGGGCTGATGCCATTTAATCTCACACCATTATGGAAAACAGGTCTTCTAATTACACTTAACTTTTCTGAAACACCAACACTAGAAATGCCCAAGCTTTTAAGGAACTAAAATGTGGTGCACACTGCTCCATGTCCTCAGGGTGGCTGTAGTGACTGTCCCATGGCTGTTGGCTCTAGGTGCACAGTCCAAGCTGGCCCTGCAGGACCACTTGCACACTGGGGCCATCACATGCACATACGACTCAGATGGGCCAGCTGTTTTCACGTGGCAAAACCAAGCACACAGACAGGCTAAGCTCACACGCCCCAGAAGAGGAAGCCTGACCGGGTTCTCAGGAACCTCCTCAGCGCACTTCTCGGGATGAGGAGCAGGGTTCCTCAGGGGACAGTCTCAGTGCAGACCACCCTATCTGCAAGATGGGACTCTACTCCCCTCACCCTACATCTGCTCCTGTGTCCTCCCAAGCGAGCCACCATAGCCTGCACCTCCTCCATTGGCTCTCGTGCCTCTGTGGAGGGAGGGCCAGCCACAACAGATCTCTGCCCCTGGAAGTCCCCCTTCCTTGCAGTGTCCCAGCCATGATCTGGATCCAGGAGGAAGAAGTCTGGCCCCTGGAGCAGGGGACTTTAAGGCACTAAAGAGAGTGAATATGGGATATTTTGTACCTTTAACCTGGCCTCTGAGTGGTATGGAATTTGGTATTGGTGGAAGAAGAGTGGATAATGGTGTCACAACATCTGGAAAAGAAGTACAGGAAGCTCTTGTGAGCTTTAGACTGCACACACAGGCTGGCCAGCGAGCAAGTCATCCAAGGGCAAGAGAAAACCATCCTACCTGTCCAAAGGAAATGCTCACTACGAGGAGCATGCCCATTAGAGAAACCCTTACAAACTGAAAATTCTCATTTATATTCCTTAACATCCCAAGATTTTACAACAAACAGAGACACAGCACCGCCATGCTGAAAGGCTGTGCTACATGCTGAGACAAGGCTAGTTCAGCTTTACCAGGGTTTGCCAGGTGGCCCCTGCTGCCCAGCTACTCAACTCCCACTGTTCTCTGCAATGCCTGTGGCTTCCAGAGGCCTCCCTTCCAGTCTCAAGTCTATCCCATGAAGGACATGCTCCTGATACATCCTATAGGAACTGGTCATCTCTTTCAGAGGTACAGGAGGTTAACACTGGTGCCAGAGCACTTGGCCTGACAGAAAGGACCCCTCAAAAAGACAACGGCTGCTGCCTGTCAGTCTAGGTCTAGGGCAAGTGTGTGAAGCACAGGCCGGCTCCCCCCAGGCAGTCTCTCTGCTGTTGAGCAGCAGCACCACCACGACTCAAGGTCTGGCCTCAGAGCAGCCTCACAGCAGGGCCCTGATGAGGCTGAACCACCACCTGGGTCCCAGGAGAGGCCAAGGCACTGCAGGCTGAGCAGAGCCCGACCCAGACAATTACCTTTCATGAAGAATCGGCAGGTGGGGCGAGGCCTCACCTTCCTGTCACTGGGGTCCTTCACTTCGCCTTCTTCTAAATCATCATCCTGAAACAGAAGATACTTGTCTTAACAAGGTGGGGTGACCTGCCCCTTGCACCCCCTTTGCTGCAGGGCAGTACAGCAGGTGAGTGTGGGGAACACTGATGTTTTCCACAAGGTTTGTCTTGGCCACTCACCAACTCATGTCAGTTTCCACAACCTTGGATTCCAACCTGCACCTCAGGGACACTCTTGAAACTCGCCCCTAAGATTGAAGGCTAAGGGGGAAGACCCTGTACGATTGTGGGCTGCGGGAAGCACTTTATTCTGCCTCGTGGCTCATTCTCGGTCCAGAGTCCCTAACCTTACTATCCAATATATCTAAAGCGACATAAGAGCTTGACAACGACCAAAGCCTGGGTCCTAGCCCAGGGGTCCTAACGAGCAAGCAAGACCTGACCCCTGCTCTGTGCTCCCTAGTCACTCACTGCCCAGGGCCCACCCCCATCAAGCTTCAGCCAAGATTTCCACCTGTGCCTCTCAGCTGAGACTCCTCCTTGGACCACCCCAGCCCACACAGGCATCCAGTACCCTCCCCACAGCCCTGGCACCAGAGGGAAAATGGAACAAACATGTCCCCCACCCTTCCCAAAGGGATGGTATACTCCAGGTGACTGAAGGTCTGCTAATCAAATGACAAGATATGAAAGCAGAACAAGGAGTCCTGACAGGAGGACTTGAGTTGGCAATACCAAGGTAAAGACCTGTGAAGACCAACGAAGCTGCTTATGGCATATGAGAAGGAAGCCTGGCCGGTGAGAGACCACCCAGAGTATGGGAGAATGGAAGACCAGCGGGCAGCTCAAGGACCTACATCAGCCGACGCACTCTGCGCTAGACACGTGGAGGGCTGGCCCTGGCATGCAGACTGCCCTCTATGTGCAAATGGTTCTCCAGGGTAGACTTTCCCCACCTCCACTTCATGTCTCTAAGTCCCTCAACTTTAATGTGCCCCAAAGCAGTGGGATTCAACTATTTGCTCAACAGTCACCAACAAGATGCCTACCATGTGCCAGGTCCTGGGGACAAGAGGTCAATCAGTCAAGTGGGTCCCAATCTAAGGGTCTCTGCTCTTGGGATGGGCCTGAGGAAGCTGACACCCTGGAATCTCAGTGGAGTCAAGGTGGCTCGAGCCATCCAGAGGCACCACTGAAGCCAACACATAGAGGATGGGGAGGCATCCAGGATGCAGACTTGGGCAGGGGACAGCAGGAAGAAACCAGAAGAGCTCCTGGGGTAACTCACGTGTGCTCTTATGGGGGCAGAAACTACCAACCCCAGCACAGGCCCACCCACCTACCCAGCTAAGGTGTGCCCTGCTTTGCCTAGCATGACCACAGCATGTTATCACGGCCTTGGCACATGAAAGGAAAGGCCTCCCCTGCTGCTGAAGGACACTGGTCACCGTGCAATGAAGCTGAGGGGCCCTTGCAGGAGGCACAACCAAAACAACAACAACAACAACAACAAAAAACCCCAAACATGCCATAGGATCTAAGTGGGGCACACACGGTTTCGAGGGGAAACCAGCCAATCAAGACTATGGCATTGTCCAGGGCTGGCCAGGTGCACGGCATCTCCTCACTGTCCATGCTCAGTGCAGGGAGAGCTGCCAGCACCAAGGTCCTCCACCATCCCAGGAGGCCAGACCCCCTCTGATGAATCCTCCCCTAGGACTTACTCAATCCCTAACACAAGAAGGGCCTGCAACAATCCTCTCAATTAAAACTGAGGACCCAGTGCCTGGACTGGCCCCACTGCACTCCTGCTGGCTTTGGAAAGGGCTTTTCTCTCCAAAACACCAAAGACCCAAACTCATGGGCAATCACAACCATAACCTCACCCAAACTAATGAACCTGAGTCTCACAGCACCTTTTCTCTTTGCCAACCCTGGAGTAGAGGTGAATTTCCCAAAACCAGAAGCAGGGACAGCAAAACACAAGGAAACCGCACAACATAGTCCTGACAAGCCCCTTGCAAGGTCAGATGAAGCACGTCATTAACTAAGGAGACTCATTAACTAAGTGAGAAGATAAAACCTAAAATCCTAGTGCATAGCCACATACATCCCAGATATCTGCTCTGAGGAACCAACACTAGTCAGGCAGCACCCACAACCCTTCCACCTGCTCAGCATGGCTAGGGCAGTAGACCAAAGCCCAAATCGACAGAGTCCACATAGACCAGCATGCTGCTGGAGCAGGAAGAGGGGTCAGGCTGGAGTCCATATCTAAGTGGTAGGCTTCCCTCTGCAGCCCAGGCCACCTCTGAAGACGTCCAACACATCTTCCTTCCACTGCACTGACAGGATGAGCAGAATCTCCTCCCAGGGCTTCCCCAGCTGCTCTGTCCCTCGCTCATCTCCCTTGAGGTCAATACTTCTAAAAAGTACTGCTCAGACTTCAGGCTGTTTTCTCCAAAACACTCCTGATTCAAGTCCTTCAACATCATCACCTGCCATGAAACTGGACCTACCATGGCTAAGGTCAGTTACCGGCATTCCTTCTCCCGGCCTGAAGGCCAGACTCACACTGAGTGGGGCCCAGGTGTTTTCTGGGGGTCCACAGAGACTGCTGGCTGCCACCTGGCAGCAAAGCTTTGCTGCATGGGCCTACCTGC
The DNA here is from genome assembly GCA_020662805.1 of Glaucomys volans. Taxonomy (NCBI): domain Eukaryota; kingdom Metazoa; phylum Chordata; class Mammalia; order Rodentia; family Sciuridae; genus Glaucomys; species Glaucomys volans. The sequence continues at coordinate 25,346 of JAJEJO010048254.1, read as the reverse complement.
AGTCTCCACTTCCAGCACAAGTGCTCGTGTCCTCCCGCATGCCTGCCCACCACCCCCCTGTAGGAACAAGGGCCAAGAAGAGTCCTCGTCCTGCAGCAGCAGGTCCCCGCTAGAGCAGGAAGCCCTGCTAATTCATGTTGCTCCCTCATACTCACATCTATCTCCCCGTCATCAATCTCTCCATCATCATCCTCTTTTTTTCTCTCCTTGGCAGCCTCTGGGGGTTCCCTTTCTCCCACACTCTGGACTTCAGGCTTCCCCTCCTCTGCAGGAGCACATTCCCCCTTCTCGTCCTCCTCGGCCCCAGCCTTCTCGGCCTCGTCCTCTGGGGCAGCAGGAGCTGGCTCCTCCGGGACCTCCTCATCATAGTCTAACTCATGCTCATCCAGCTCCCTGGTCACAGAGGAGGCCTCATCCCTGAGGTCGCTTGCACGGTCCTCCTCACGGTCATCTGCTTCCTCTTCACACGGGGAGCCTGCTGGAGCCCTGTTCAGCTCGTGCACCTCAGAGTCCTGATCCTGGGACTTGGGCTCACTGGCTCGGTCCTCCTCATCAGAGCGGTTCTCCTCCTGGCTTGGCACCCTGGCTGTGTTCTCCTCATCCTCTAAATCGGATGCCCTTCCTGCAGCTCCATCCAAATCCTGATCAGACCCACTTTCCCTTAGAATGTCATCGTCAGAAAGTGCCGGCTGTTCCTCTTCATCCTCTGGGGAGCGAGGATTCTGTTCAGGGCTCTCAGCCACATCCATGGGTACCCACGGTTCTGGGAAAGAAACAAACACAGGCTTACAGCAAGGAGTGGGATGGAGAATAAACCCTTTCCTGTTCTCCGAGCTCATGCACCTGAAGGAGGGAGCAGATCTGCACTGTGTATGGCCCACAGGCTTCTCCCAAATCCACATGCCACCCCACACAAAAACCCCATAGGTTGGACCACACTGCACTAAGAGGCACAGCATGTGCCCCCTTTTCTTGGCAATCTGGCAACACGAGACATGGCCCAGCACAGCCCTTCCACTCTCAGGTGCAGCCCTTGAGGTTAACAGTAAGCCACAGACGGCAAAGGAGTGCTATTTGGATTCATAAATTACTTCTAAAAGTCAGTAAGATTTTCATGGATCAAGGGAGCACAACTCAAAGGCACATGTCTGGGGTCATCCCCAAAGGACTGGAGCACAGCCTAGGCTAGGGTCAGTAGTTTGTAGACTTGCAGCCTTTCCTTTTGCTAAATGCAATTCTCAAAGCCCAGCCTTCCTTTGCCTCAGCTCCTCAGGTGGGCACTCTTTAAGGAGCCTCCCGGGGCTAGGTTGTGGCTCAGTGGTAGAGCGCTTGCCTAGCACATGTGACCACTGGGTTCAATTCTCAGCACCACGTATAAATAAAATAAAATTTAAAAGGAGGGGTCTTAAAAAAAAAAAAGGAAGAGAGAGACAGTCTCCGTGCTCTCACCACAGACTTGTGCACTCAGCCTCCAGCAGGTGCCCAGGGCAGGGATGTGCCAGAGTCAGCACCACATTCCCACATGGATACCTGCTGTGGTAGAGAACTCTGCAGAAAGCTTCACACACCAAGTCATGTGCTTATAAAAGGCCAGCAGCATCATTTGAGAAGACTGCACTTCTGTTGCTGCTAATCCAGATTTAATTACAGAGTCACTGTTTTCTTATTTTCTCACATTGAAAATTCATGGAAAGCACACTGCTCCATTTGTTTCAGAGGCAGCTGGCCTCAGGTGGGATCAGAGGTATGTAGAGGGCACCAATACCGTTGGTCTATAAACCAGGATTTTCAACCCTCCAACCAACGGGCAAGAATGTGGTATCCATCTGATTCTTCATTATGTGAAGCCATCCAAAAAGTTTTTTTGAGGCAAGGATCTCATTGTGTTTCCCAGGCTGGCCTTAAACTTGCAATCCTCCTGCCTCAGCCTCTCAAGTAGCTGGGATTGCAGGTGTGCACCATTGTGCCTGGACTAAAAAGTTTCTGTTTAAAATAAGGGGTGCCACAATCAGGCTGTTCTCGATCTGCAAGATCTAGAAACAGTTTATTCATTCCAAGATCACTACGGGTTTAGAGGCAGCAAGACATGCTCATTTACATATTTTATATCTTAAGTTATTTATACCATTTTATATTTGCATGTTAAAGGTAAAAATAAGTACTTTTTAAATTTATACTTTTATTTTTTTATTATTGTCAAATTTATACTTTTAAAAGGAAAGCCTGTTTAAAGTTACTGCAAAGTCCTGAGCTGGTATCTAAACCTACGCTTTTTTTTTTTAAGTGTGTATATATATGTGTGTGTGTATATATTTGTAGTTAACAGATTCCTACAATTAAAGCACTTAAAATTTACCACATTATAAAAATACAATTATTAACCATCATAAAAATTCATAAACCAACCAATCTAGCCTATGTCACTCCAAAGTAGACAGTTTGAAAACGATCACTTCTGTTTTCCTAACTACAGTATTCAGAGGTAGGAAAGAATTACTAAAAAGTCAGCCCTGTAGTGGCAAACCATGCTGGAAGGAGAAAGGCAAGGAGCCCATGGCCCAGCTCTGGCCTCCACACAGGGCTGCAGTAGAGTCATCGACTCCTGCAGCCAGGGCAGAGCTCACCATTAGCAGTCAAAGGGAGTGGAGCCAGCCCCGGCCAGGGGGTGTGGGGCAGGGCCAGGGCCTCCCCACTCCCACTGCTCAAGACCAAAGGCTAGTGTGTGCACGTGGTGGCAGGGTTATAGCAGTCAGTCAGGGACTGGTGCCAAACGGGCAGTATCTCCTGCCTCTGATTATTAGTGATACCAACAAAGTAACCACCCGTAAGATTTCCTTTGTGCAGAACATCCTACACCTAGCTTTGTATTTTTTTTTTTTTTTTTTTTTTGGAAACAGGGATTGAACTCAGGGACACTCAGCCACTGAGCCACATCCCCAGCCCTATTTTGTATTTTATTTAGAGACAGGGTCTCACTGAGTTGCTTAGGGCCTCGCTAAGTTGCTGAGGCTGGCTTTGAACTCGAGATCCTCCTGACTCAGCCTCCCAAGTCGCTTGGATTACAGGCGTGCACCGCTGCGCCCGACTTGTATGTTTTTTTATTACACTTATATTTTAAAACTTTCTCCAGAGAAGGGCAGGGATTTTTCATTTCTTTTCTTTTCTTTTCTTTTCTTTTTTTTTTTGATTTTTCTTTTTTTTCTTTTTTTCATTTTTCATTTCTTAAGTTGCCTAGGGTGGTACCTGGTACTCATAGGAAGTCTGCTGATGGGTTACTGAGTCTTAGATACCCCTCTTAAAACATTTTATAGCTAATGGCAACCTTGGAAACAAAGTTATCTCTTAAATCAACTAACTGTCAGGCAAAACAAAATGTCCCCTCAAACTAGATTAAAAATCACAAAATTGATACTCTGCAGAAAACACTGGCCCAAGCTGCTGCAGGCCTTGCAACATACTATCCTGGGCACAGCAGGGCCACACCTCTGACACTCTTTGTGGAGCCCAAACTAGTTGACAGTTTGGTTTCACTGTCATCATTAGGTACAACCAAACTGTTTCTTAGCAATATTAAAACTCTGTGGTCAGAAATTAAAAAACAAATAAATAAATAAATAAACTTCAAAAATCTAACCCACTGCCTGTGGGCCGGTCAAGGGTGCGGAGACTGCCTTTAGGCTTGCCACTGGGGCTTCAGAGGGCTGTGGCCTCACTCCACTGCTTCCTAGGTTTGAGATCCTCATGAACTTGCCAGACATGTTTCTTCATTCAAAAAACAGGCACAACAGTAGTCACTGTGTGCGGCTGTTACAACCTTATTTGATGAGATGATTGACAATGTGCCTGGGACGTGCTCTACACCTTCTATTTATTTTTATCTTTTTTTAGAAAATATTTTTTTAGTTGGCAATGGATCTTTATTTATTTATGTGCAGTGCTGAGAACTGAACCCAGTGCATCACACGTGCTAGGCAAGTACTCTGCCACTGAGCCACGACCCCAGCCCTTATTTTAATCTATTTTTTACTTTTCCTTTTTTCCTTTTAACTTATTTAGTAGCACTGGGGGTTGAACCCAGGTGCACTACCACTGATCTACACCATCAGTCCTTTTTAAAAAATTTTGAGATAGGGTCTAGATAAATCAACAAGGTTGGCCTCTAATGTGTGATCCTCCTGCCTCTGCCTCCCAAGTAGCTACGATTATAGGCATGCTTGCTACCATGCCTGGCTTGACACATTTTAATTTAAACTGATTTAAAGTGAATGTAAGTAGATGTAATCCTCAACTTAAAAAAAAACATACCCTAATCACTCCTGCCAAGCTTCAGCTCAAGTCTCTTGGAGCACTCAGGAATAATAGTTTTTTGGGTTTTTTTTCTTGCTTCATTTGACAAACACCACAATTAAACCAACAGCCACTATCATACTGAGAGGTTACTGTCAGTCCTAACCCACTTCCCAGAGTCATTCTCAGTCCTCACACCAACCTTCCCAGTGAGTGCTATTCCCCATTTCCAGGTAAGGACACCAAGGTCACACAACTCCTGTGTGGCTGTCCTGGGGCTGTAGTACAAACTCCTCTGAAGCAGGTGCTCCTGGACCATGGGCAGCATGAGCTTCTGCTCCTTGCCTGGGAACCAGACCCACTTTTAGCTACTATTTCTACAGAGAAGTGGGTCCCAAATTCTAAACCGATTTTATGAATTCTTTTCTGGAACACAGCCCATTCATAAATTGAAGTCTTCTAGTAAACCTCAACTAGATTCTGCCTGTTTTCCTTTTCTCCCTTTTAAAGTTTGGTGCTGATCCACCTACAGCCCTATCTCAGTCATTCCAGAAAACCACAATTTCACAGAGAAGACAAGGTTACTGAATGATCTATGTAGACTGCTGCTTAAAAAACACTGATGACCACACCAAGAGTCCAATGGTGACATCAGCCATTTATGATTTAAACCTGTCTGAGGCTTAAGTACCAGGCACTTAAGACTAAATGAATCCAAGGCATCTCACCTTCATGCTGACTTCACAGGAAATACAGCCAGAGTTAGATCCCAAGAGAGCACCGTGGCAGGTAAGACGATTTCAAGAAGCACTACGAGCCTGCGAGCCCTCCACAGTGGAATGTACAGTAAGTCAACTTTTCCTGACCACTGAGGGGCTTCTGGCAATCACCACAAAGTGGCAGGACAAGAGGCACCAAGGGCACCTGATAGTACCCGGCTTGTCGGAGGAGCCCTGGGGGCATGTGCCACAGACTGCTTTAAGAATCTCATGACAGGAAGGGCCCCTCACACTAGATAGGTAAAATCTTTCTCTTACTCCAGGGAGTTCCTGACCCCCAAGGACCACCCCAGACTAAGAACTCTTGCCTCTGTATAGTGTACATCATTCTGTCAGGCTGTATTACAATGATTTGTTTAAAAGTTGCTGGGAGACCGCTTACCTGCTACTATAGTTTGGATCCTAAGTGTTCTCATCACCCAACCAAAGGCCCATGTGTTAAAGCCTGATTCCCAGAGAGGCACTACTGGGAAGTGCTAAGACTCTATGACGTGGGGCCTAGTGGGAAGTCTTTGGGTTGCTGGGGTGGGCCCCAAAGTGGACTGTGAGACTCTGGTCTCTTTCTGTTCCCTGCTTCATGATGAGGTAAGTGTTCTTGTTCTACCACATGCTCTGACTACGATATGCTGCCTTGCCAATCTTGGATGGGAAACTTCAAAACTGTGAGCCAAAACAAACCTTTTCTCTTTGTAAGTTGATTATCTGGGAAATTTATTATAGTGATGGAAAGTTTACACACCCCCTACAGGGGTTCAGACTCATTTCCTGTTCCCTCAACCAGCAAAGAGCTGGCAATCAATAGCCCTGCTACCACAAAACATACTAAAACATACTATGTAAACTAGAACATATTTCTGAGACTGAAGGGGGAACCATTAACAAACCTAGCTGGCATGTACAGGGCTGCCCTGGTGCACTGAGACACAGTCACCCCTAGAAGGCCCTGAGGCTTCTTGAGGGAGGGAAGGAATCATATCTTCTTCTTTCCCAAAGGACCTCCTGGAATTTTACTGATGTAGTCCACTCAGGTGAACACTTTCCAGAGAAAAACGTGCTAATGAACCTACTTATTTATTAGAAGCAGAGTCACCCCTGTGCACAGGAGAGATGGCACCTCAGTAGGAATCAGGAGAGGGCTGGAGCTCCAAGCCCTGCTCTTGGCAGGCAAACTGTCTGAGTGTCAGTGTCCTGTTCTGAGATTAATTCAATATGCAGATACCTGAGTGGTACTCTATGCCAGGTGCAAGGAAAGGAAACATGTAGCCTATTAAGTGCAAAAAATGAAACAGAGGGTCCTCTGGTCAAGCTCCCAAATCCCAGGTTTATAATTTTTGCTCAGCTTGGTCTCTTACACAACCACCCCCCTGTAATCCAGGACTCCTGGCAAGGCTGAGAACTAAATCTTTAGTCCTCTAATCCACAGTGTCGAACCTGTCCAGGGAATGGAATGGCAAGTGTCCACTTTCCTGACTCTGTGCCATCTGCACTTGGCAGATGACACTTGATACATGCTTGTTGAATAAATGACAAAAATCTCATTACTTAAGGAACTGCTGCATATGACCGATGCACAACTCAGAGTGGGTGCCATCTCTGCTCTGAAAAGTGACTCTGGAGGCTACACTCTGGTTCTAGTGACACTGTGGACTGCAGACGTGTTTTGGACCTTCTCCTGTTGAATGAGCTTGCAGTCTGCAGAACACTCTCTGGGTGCGCTCAGAGGTGGCCAATCTTCCTCCTTGCAGGTGGGTCACTTTGAGAAACTACTGCAAGTCACTCAGAGACTGGTCGGGTACCAAGCCAGGTAAGGTAACTCTTGGTCAAACATGGGGGTGACTATTGAATGAGACCAATTTTCTGACACAGCTTACATATTTACTATTAAGCGAGGAATTCTGAAGTGGTTTTGGCAAAGGAGCATCAATGAAATATAAGTATAATCTTTTGCAAAGATTACTCTTAACAGAGCAGTCCCTCTTTGAATGCCTAAGTTCTGATATATCTGGTTAATATTCTGATGCCTAATTTAATGGACTTAGCAATGTCTAAAGAAAAGATGACAAGGTTAGTGGCAGACAACATTCTCAAACTGACTAAGCTCAACCACCAAAAACTCCCTGGTAAGAAAGTACTCACCTTGAGATGATCTGGAGTTGTGATAAGGTGAAAAATATCTTTAAACATGAGCAAGGCCACAGTTTACCTGTCTTTCTGGAGTGATTCCACAAAGCTCTCTCACAATGTCTGAGCATTTCCCATCTACAACAGAAGAGGTCCAGGCTTTGGGACACATTTGACTGGTTCCAGAGCCGGCTGGGCTCCACATGTGTTCTCAGATTTTAAAATTATCAGGCAAAGGTTCTCCTCCCAGGACTGGAAAGTGGGAATCAGCCTAGGTCCAGGCCCACCCGGAGAATCCCAATCACTGAACAGAGATAGGCAATGCCACATTGGTGAGGCTCACAGGAGAAACGATGAGAGCCTTGTGACACCCCAAACAGTACTTCAGGTGCCAAATGCTCTCTTCCATTTCCCCCACATGGGTCTGAAGGATGACCTACTCTTGCAAATGAGTTTGCTAAACGAAGCTCATTTAAACGATCAACCACTGGGCCCAGTAAACTCAACTGTCAAAGTACTCGGGAAAACTCAAGTTCCAGCAGGAGCAAGACTGTAAGTCTTGAAGTCTTATTTGCTTCCAGCATCATAGCTGCAGTTACTTTATAACAAGGACCCGGCATCTCTGAGCTCCCGATCAAAGGGGCAAAGAAGTTACACATTCCTAGGAGCCCAGTGCGCGTCTTGGGGCGCAGTCGGTACGTCCAACCCGTGCACACTCGGGAGCTGCGGGAGCAAGTTCCAGCAGACTCCAAAGAGCTCAAAGTTCCCCGAAGAGCCCATCGACAGTCCGGGCGGGCCTTCTCCGGGGCGAACCAGCGTGCTCTCTCCCCGCTTTGTGGGCGGCAAACATGTGCCACGCGAGTGGCCCGGAAGAGAAATGACAGCTTCAGG